>VXBQ01017760.1:11543-209894 GCA_013400175.1 Phainopepla nitens | reverse complement strand
GGGGGGAGTGAGGGGAGGGAAGGGCTTTTCTGAGGATCGGGAGAGAGGCGGAGGGAGAGGCGCCGGGAGCCTCGCAGCATCCCGTGCCCGGCCCCGCGGCGCTGCTGCCGCCGGCCGTGCGGAGCGGGGCGCGGAGCAAGGTAAGGGCTGGCACCGCGCTCCGGGGACCCCGCCTGCCCCTCGGGGGCTGCTCTCCCCGGCCGTGCGAGCGCTCGCTGGCGAGGGCAGGGCGGCCGCTGCCCCGCCGTGCCCCGCCGCCGCCCAGCCGGGAAGTTACTTTGTTCGCAGAGTTGCCGCGGAGGCCGGGCTGGGAGCCCCGGGCGCCCCGGGCGCCTGTCCCTCGCATCCGCCCCGCCGTGCTCAGTGTCACCGGCCAACACCGCCGAGGAAGCCCCCGTGGAAAAGCCGTGCGCACCTTCCCCGATAGTTTCCCCTCGCATAGCCGGGGGAAGGGGTGATGGAAGAGGAAGAACTTCCCTTTGTCGTAGGAGAGGATTGAGTGACCTCCAAAGTTTTGTTCCGGGAGGAAACCGCTCGATAACTTTGGTAGGATTCATGCCGATTTGCGTGTCATTTATTGCGCTGTTATTTGATATCCAGCACGCTCAAAGCAGTAGAGCAGACCAAAAAAAAGAAAGGAAAAAGGAAAAAAAAAAAAAGATTGGGGATGTTTAGGTAGAGATTTCAGTTCTTTGCATTGCTTTCTTAGGATTAGCATTTTCTATCTCTCACTTTCAGATGGGTAGTGTGGAATACATTTATAAATGAGTATGCTTGTCCGTGGGTAACACAGAGGGTACAGATGGGAAATGTGAAGATACTGGGCAGATTTTAAATGTTCCATTCTCTTTGGTGGAAGATCAATAGTTGAAGATTCCTGCTTGCACAGTCTGTACCTTGACAATATTATCATTGAGAGATCTGCTGATAATATGTGGTATTGATAGCTATTTCAACTTCAATTTAATGAATTTTGTGGTTAATTTAGACCAGTGTAAAGGAGCTTCAGATATTCTGGATAAATTTATAACTAGGCATGATTATTAAACTTTGTGACTGGCTCGTGATAAAGTGAACTCTCAGTTTTTCTAAGGTAGATATTTAAAATGCAAGGCTACATTTAAAAAATGTATATCTGAAATTTGACTATCAAAAATTCATGCATCTTTTGAGAAGACCAGTTACGGAGTCATTGTAAAATGGCAATCTGTGTTGCACCTATTTGTAATAAACAGTTTCGTGATGCCAGACACTGTAAATCCTCTGGTAGAGTACTACAAAAATAGGGAGGGAATGATTTCTAGTTGTATATGGATTTCTTTGAAATTATTAAATGTAGTATTCGCATGTGTGATACGTATGTGAACTGATTAATATTAGTTGCTACCCATGAAATTTCAATGGTATGTTTAAACAGTTTTAGCTTGGCTCTCACCGTTTGTTTCATTGTCTCAAGCTATCCGAGACATAACAAATCTTTAAAATTTCTTGCTTCTACATTATCCTATCTCCTTTCTTCTCTTCCTGATCTCCTGTGTATATAGGATAGGTATAATTCAAAGCAGAGTAACTGCAGAGAATGCCTGTATATGTTCGTGTGAAGCAAGATGCCCATTTTAAAGATACACAAATGTTCTTGGTGGACAAGAGCCATCCCCTCATGCCCTGTGTGAAAACCTTCTGGGCTGCTATTAACAAGAGACTTGCTTTGGTGTTAGCTTGCAGTGCCAAACCACAAACATTAGAGAATGCAAAGATAAAGCTGGTGCTCTGATCTTTGTTTAAACAGGTCATGGTTTTTATTTAATGCTGCATGCTCATTATGGGAACTGTCAGCAGGAATGCAAAGCAGACTGGAGTTCTGATCTGGCATACATTCATAGATGACTCTGGCGTTGATGTTTCTGCTCCTTCAGTTGATGGTTCATAGAATATAGTGTTGTTTGTGTTCGTATTTATTTAATTGAATGTACTATATGAAAACAGAAAAAAACCCTCTGGATTAATGTCCTTCTAGGAACTAAACATTTTCAGATCTGCTGCCTCAGGTGCAGTCCTCCTGACCTGAAGAGTTACACAGAAGTGGACTTTTTTATTTAGTAGAGCAAGTAGAAGTGTAAAAAGAGATCATTGTTTTTTAAGTCAGCTAGAGTTCTGCCACTGAATTACAAGGAAGGAGACTTAAATCCCCTGAAACCAGGTAACTGCTTAGTCAATTACCCAGTCAGTTTCTTTTTTTCAGACATATGGAGACAATATCAAATAGTAATTAGAAAGTGCATTCATAATTAAGAATTTTAATGCTTTTCATCCATGAGAACAGTTTTCATCTCAGTTGGTTAATAAACAAACTAAAAATAATTCAGTGCAGTCCATTTGATCCTTGCTGAATCTTGTTTTGAAGAATTCATATGGGATGTGTAAGGTAAGCTGAAGGAAAAACCTTTCCACATGTTCAGTCACATGAAGGAATATTAGAATATTGCTACATACAGTATGAGCTTTCAAAATAAGACTCACTGTAGCACTGGAAACTTTAATTTGGGTTTTCTGGATTGTACATCCGTGATCATTTTCCACAGATCGGTTTCATCTGTCTGAGAGTGTCTGAGAGCAAAGTGATCTCTAATGATTATTTCTAACTTAAAATAAATGCTTAATTTTAAATCTTGGCTATTCTAGGTTATGTTTCAAAATATAAGCAAGGTTGGCAATGTAAGAGAGTTCTTTAAGGTCTCTGGATTGTTATCCTTTAACTTCCTATTAGAAAATCTTCCTTTCAGTCAGCGTAATTACAAATAAAAGAGCATGAGAATGTGATGCTCAGGCAAGGTTGCAGAGTGACAGTCCCTGACAAGATCTATTGCAAAAAGTGGCAGAGCTGTTACAGTACTGGCTGTTCCTCTCCTTCTGCAGTAACCACCTCTGGAGGTAAAGCAGTTCATTCCTGGGCACTGCTCACTGCTTGACCTTATTGTTGAAACTGTCAACAAGTGTGACAGTTTTGCCATGCTTTGACAAGGCAGTGGGAATTGTATTAGGATTAACAATTAGCGATCATGGTATATGTGTGGCAACTTGCAGTCATAACTGATTTGGGATTCATTACAGTAACCTAAACACAAAATGCTTAGCATCTTCCATTCAGTCATGATTTAAAATGCTGTGATTTACTACAGGAGTAAAGACTGAGTTTGTAATATCATTTAAATATGCTGCATTCTGTGTCAGACTAATATCAGTGTAGCAAGGGCTTGTCTTTACTGATTGAGAGGTGTAATGCAGAAATACATTTCAAAGGCAAGTATTAGCCCTCACTTGTTACATATGTCTAATTTGTACATTTCTGCTAAAATCAAGAGTACATCACTTTTCTTTGCTAGCTTACTTTTTCCGTGGCGCGTCCTCTCCACCTTTTAAATTGAATTCCTCTGCCATGCAGTCAGCCCAGCTTCCCTTATGGCATCGAGGGTCTTGTCATTGAACCAAAGACTGAAGCCAGCAGAGCAGCTGCACAAGTAGCATACGAAGGAGGCTGATGGTGACTGATATTTTTGATTGTTTTTTTCCGTGCTTTTCCTAATTGGCTGTTTTGCACAAGCCTCCTTTTTTTGCCTGCTCTCGGAACCGCATCACTTCGCTCAATGCGCTGTGTAACTCCAGCACCCTGCACGCCACTTTATGCCTTATCACCTTCTCCCTCCTCTCACTGACTCTTATCATATCCCATCTTCTTTCCACCTCTGTCTTTTGTGATGCTAATCTTGCATTATTTTTTTCCTTCTCCGTAAGAGAAAATGGAAGGAACACAGTGTGCTGCCATTGCACCGATCATTCCTGTGCTACATTGTTTTCTTCCCATATCCTTTGTTGAGTTTCTGGAGGCTGTAATCTGGGGCAGAGGCTGTTTTTCTGTAGGGCTGTATAGTGCCCAGCATCATTTGCTGCTGGATTTCGCCTGGTCTGTGGACACTCATAATATATAGTAATAAAAGGATTATTTTGGCTTTGTGGGACAGCCTTTCCTCTGGTTCTTTGGTAGAAAAGCAAAACATTTCTGCTTGGAGGTTTTCTGTACTGTGTTGCTGTTCTGAGTTTTGTCCCTCAGCGCTTTGTCCCTAATAAGAGTGGATTTTGGTAAAAGTTCAAGACACCTTGCCTAATGCAGTGGGGACGGGTTAGATTAGAGCTTATCTACTGACAGAGGTTAACTGTCTTGTACCTTCAACAAGAATGACAATAAATGTCAATTTCAACACATATCAGTGGAAACCTCAGGTTTCTCAACATCAAAAAAATGTTCCAATTTCACCATGTTTATCAAGTAAAACAGAAGGGAAAAGAAAATAAAAAAATGTCCAGCAAGTTCATTTCAGAACTTGGTTATTCTCCTCCCAGATATATTTTACATTTTGATCTCCATTTACTTTCCATCCCTAAACTGTGTAGTTTTATTTTAACATTTTTTTGTGTCACATGAAAATCTTTTCACCAGTGCAAATAAAATTTTTCAAGGGAGTTTTTCAAGCAGCCAATGAATCAACTGATGGACAGTGCAGAGCTCTGGGAGCCACAGTTCAGGGGCAGCCTTTTTTGTCTCATGTAGGGGGGCTCTTTGTGGACATGAGTTCAGGGTAGGAGGAGTGGCTGTTGACTGTTTTTTTTCTTGTATCAGTCCTGGAGGCAATACCTGGAAAAATAAAGGTAACAAACCCAGTGACTCCCTCCCTGGACATGAATCAGATGACATGAAGGGTTTCAATGGGACAGGTGCAGCTAAATGAGGGAGAAGTGGAAACAGCAAAATTAATATGACAGCATGCTTAATTTTCAAAGTTTTGTGTGTAAGAGAAAAAATGTAGATGTTAAAGATTTCCTTGTTTTAATTTTATAAATTATCTCCAGCCCTTAGAAGAAAAAGAGACACTGATCTCAGAAGTGGTATCACTATAAATATATTTACATGTGAGTTGTGTTCTACATCCCACCTTTGACATATGTGCTGGTACTTCGGCATTTCATTCATCTTGAACTTCGAGGATGGATAGGCCACTTTTCTTTTGTGCTCTTGTCCTTTCAAGAGTTGTTAGCATCAGATTTCTTTCTGAAATCAAATGAGAATATTGGCAGCAGAAATGAATCCACAGCCGAGCGGTGCTGGTGCACGGAAAGGGAGGATCCTGTCAATTTATTACACACAAATTCCACTGGAATCAATTTGGATAAAGCGACTGTTGCAGGCAAGTGGCTTTCACCCAGCAGGGCTTGTACTAGGCTAGGAAATGAGGATGTGGCCAGTTGTCAGAAAAGAGTAAAGAAAAAGAATAGTCTTCAATTAAAAATTAAACCAAACTGCGTCTTAAATAAGTTTCAGTACTTACATCGTCTTCCTCTCACAAAATAATATTTTTGAAAGATTCAGGAGTTTAACTAGATGACACACCCGAATTGCAAACTGAAATCAAACCCCCACAACGCTAATTTATTCCTGTTGGAACATCCATTTTTTGTAATTTCCCCACATTACCTGTATTTTTGGCTATTTTCCTTTAGAATGAGTATTCTCATTTGGAGACTTCTAATTTTTCCTGTATGAATATATACACATGGTTTACAGTAACATAGCAGCTTATGTATTACAGCCAGAGACTAAGGCAAATTTTTTAGATGAGGAATGATTTTTGTGACTCTTAAATATTGATTTAAAAATAAAAATTTCCTTTCCTAGAGGTAATTACTTACATAGATTAGCTACCTCTGCAGGTATTTTTAGATAACTAAAGGTAGCATTGAGTGAAAATAGTATAATTTTCAGGAAAAAGATTTGGTTTTACTTTAAAAAAATATCCATTTAAATATTTCATCAAAATATGAAAATGTTTTATACATTCAGGCACTATCGTATGTAGGATTACAATAATGCATTTAGCCTTGACAAATATTCAGTCTATTTGTAAATCTTAGAACACTCCCATGTCTAAAATATATTGGATATATGGTAAAGCAGAAGTTTAAGGTGAAAACAAAACAATATTATTAAGTTGTGTTGATTTTTCAAATTGAATAAATGAACAGTTTTTTTGTACGGATGAGAAATTGATTCAGAGAATGATACTGCTAATGAGCCAAAATAAAATTAAATCTTCATAAATAGAATATTCATTTACTGTATAGTTTTGGGAACCAAATAGGGAAATGAGAAAAAGTAATTTAAAATCATGCTATCATTCAAAATAAGACTGACAAAGAAGGTTTCTAAGTAGTAACTGCTTTAAATAAATACAGAATTGGATTTCTTAGGTAAATGTGCCATTTTAGTATTTTCTGAACTCTGGGTCTATTTTTTCCTGGATGCCTGGTCAGAACTTTGGTGTACAATAGGTACAGCATTTTTTTGGATGAAACTTCACAGAAGTGGATGTTGCCACATAGTCCCAAACCCCAAATAATTTATCTCATTTCCTACTTGCTGTGTCCATATAATCTCTTTATTACAATTAAAGCTCACAAGTATTTCGTGTTCCTCATAAAGAAAATAACGAGATAAATGTGCAATATTTATGTTCAAGAGCAAAGGAAGCAACTAATTTGAGGAAAACAAAATTAGTCAAGAATTTTCTCGTACTGTATCTGACAGGTCATTATAACCTGCAAAGGAGAAAAATGATGTGTGTTTTATAATGGTGAGAAATAACTTGGGGGATTTTGTTTTTTCCTAATGCAGGTTAAGGTGATTGGAATTACAGAGAAATAAGAGGTTTTATTTAAGTCACTGTTTTTTTTCATGTTAGAAACCAGATTGCTCAGTGCCCCGTAGATCTGCAGTTAACAAATACGGGAGGTATATGATGAGGGGCTGAAGTATTCATTGATATGTGAAATATGAGATTCTAAACAGAAGAGGATAAAAAGAGTAGGGTTTTGAGGCTTACAGGTAATTCAGGATTACGTTCCCTGGTTTTCCTTATATGGTTAGAAATAGCTTTGACTTCCAGGGAAAAGATATGGTCACAGAACTGAGTATTATTTGACTAATAACAGTTATCAAATTTAGATTTGCTGGCAGAGAAAACCACCTCAGACGTTTTCCAGAAAGGCTTAGTGGTGCATATTTAGTTTTATTTGTTTATTTTCTTAAATGCAATGGGAAATGTTCCTACCTCTGACAAATCCTATTCATTTAGGAAGCCTAATGATTCCATCAATAGAGGTGTGCATGATCAAACTTAAAACCCACAAGTGTCTCTATGACATCTGACTGTACTGCCTTCCCTTTAAAGTCCTCATTTGTCAGGTGAGCACGCCGTGCTGCCAAGGGGAGGCTCAGTGGTTCTTCTTTCCCAGGATCTGCATTCTGTTTCAGAAGATGAAGAGGAGGAAGAGGAGAGTGTAACTCTCTGGAAAGGCTTTCATCAGCAGTGTGATTTCCCTGGCTCATCCTTTCCCACAGAATAATGCCTTTTGGGGATTATTTCAATATTAAATTTCCAGTGGCAGAACTGAAGGTAGCAGACTGATTCCATTGATTGGCCTCTATCTGAACTGTCTGAAATGGCTATTTTAGCAAAAACCCTTAGTATTTTCAGCTCAGAGTAAGTGTTGCTTTTCTAGTCTCAGTGTGTTCACTTACTGGTGGTCAGTTTGTAACAAGCATTTTTCAGGAGGTTAAAGCAAAAGCAAAAGCAGGAATTTGTGATAGTGAAGCTGGTGGTTGTAAAAATGACGATTTGGACCATTGATGCACAGTACTCTGTAGTGATTTTTGAGGGTTTAAATAAAGGGTCTGCTTCCCCATCTGTCAGTTTATGGGGGCACTGTAGTATAGGGAAGACCTGGGCCCTTGTAAAAGCACTTGAAAGAGTTTCTGATTAGCAGTGTCCAAGATTTGCACAAGAAGCAAGTGTGTCACTGTGTAGTCTGTCACAAACTCTCACACTCCTCTTTAGGGTGCTTTACTGCTCTCATCTTACTGGCTTTCCCTGAAAAAAACCACATCTTTGATATTTTATAGCTGCATAAAAATGCCTTTTTTTTTTTTTTGATGCTACATTTTGTTCTTTCATTGCCTCCCCAAACCCCAGCTTGTCAGGCTGGCTGAGCAAAATGAACATGTTTTCTGTAGCTGCCTCTTTGCCCCTGGCCTTGGTACTGCCTAGGGTCCCAGCATTCTCTCTTTGTCTCCCTGGTGGTGGAAAATCTGGGAACTACCCCTGTTCAGCTTCTTGCTGGGATGTGCTACAGTCACATTGTGCTTCTTGACCTCCAGATGTCTGAAACTTAGCAAAGTTCATTCCTCAACAGAGAACACCTTTATAGTCTTCTCCTAATTCATGGCTTTTTAAAAATTATTATCATTATCATCATCATCATCATCATCAATATTTTATCTTGGTTTATAATTATTATTTCAGTGGCATCTGCTTGAGCCATGTTCCTTCAGGTCTGGATTCATACTGTGTGCTGCTGGAATTATTTTCAAGAAGTATCAGTTGTGTTTTTAGACTGAAGACAAAGGGTGGATGATGGAGAGGACAGTGGCGTGAGTGGAGTGAGATATGGGGAGAGATGGTGGACATGAGAGTCAACCTAGAATAAAGCAAAATTTGTGAGTGGAGAAGTGAGATCAAAATAAAACATTGGCTTGAAATGCAGAAAAAGGGATAAATAGGATGCATAAAAAGGCTGGGAAGTTCATGTAGATGGGGAAATATTTATGCTGGTGAGATACAACGCCAGAAATTTCAGGCTGAAAAAATAAAAAAAATAATCTTAATACAAAGATTTATTTGAGGACCTCATAAAGTACTTAAATATATCTGGGTAGTCCTACCTGCCTAGTCCAGTAATTCTTTAGCAGAGGTGTTTCAATCCTCACAGTTTATGGCCTGATGTGAAGCCTTCTGAAGGCTGGAGCAGTGTCCATTGCACACAGTGGACTTTGGGGCCCATTTGAACACGCGCTGGAAAAACCGGCGGGAAAATAATGTACAGAGAACATTCCTGCCTTCAGTAAGAAGATGGCTTAGCTGATTTAATAGCTTTTTCTCAGTCTGTGATTCCAACAGCCAGGTTTGTGATATTTATTTTAGTATTCATGTTCTTGCAGTCCTTTTTACATTTCTCTGTTTTTCCCTGGCAGACATCCCGCAGCTCCATAAGTCTGGGGGAAGAGGATGGTTAGCATGTTGTTGCTGTGGGGATTGGAGTCTTAACTCTCTGTGTTGGTAATGCTGGGCATATAATTTTAAAACTTGCGTGCTACAGAAGCAGATAATTATTTCCCTGCTGCATTTTATATTGTGGTTTGGGAAAGCAATACATTTCAGAATATTAAAAGAAATAAAAAGTTATGATTTGGGGGACTATTGGAAATGGGAACAGAAAGAGGGGAGTAATGGGTGTCAGTCTGGTTATCAGTCAATCTGGAAGGAGACAGCTTGTTCTGTCGAACACCAAGGATGTCAGTAGTCAGCCAATCACTTATGCAGGAAGAAAACCATAGACTGAAAGGTAAGGTTCAAAGACATCTGTGTATGTTTCTGAAATGAGCTTGAAATCAGCTTGCTATTGAATTATGCTTACTGATTCTGTGTGTTACATAGATGATTTCTGTTTCGCACAGAGCATTTCTATGACTGCTGTTCATCTTTCCTTTCCTTTCCTTTCCTTTCCTTTCCTTTCCTTTCCTTTCCTTTCCTTTCCTTTCCTTTCCTTTCCTTTCCTTTCCTTTCCTTTCCTTTCCTTTCCTTTCCTTTCCTTTCCTTTCCTTTCCTTTCCTTTCCTTTCCTTTCCTTTCCTTTCCTTTCCTTTCCTTTCCTTTCCTTTCCTTTCCTTTCCTTTCCTTTCCTTTCCTTTCCTTTCCTTTCCTTTCCTTTCCTTTCCTTTCCTTTCCTTTCCTTTCCTTTCCTTTCCTTTCCTTTCCTTTCCTTTCCTTTCCTTTCCTTTCCTTTCCTTTCCTTTCCTTTCCTTTCCTTTCCTTTCCTTTCCTTTCCTTTCCTTTCCTTTCCTTTCCTTTCCTTTCCTTTCCTTTCCTTTCCTTTCCTTTCCTTTCCTTTCCTTTCCTTTCCTTTCCTTTCCTTTCCTTTCCTTTCCTTTCCTTTCCTTTCCTTTCCTTTCCTTTCCTTTCCTNCTTTCCTTTCCTTTCCTTTTCCTTCTTTCCTTTCTCTTGTTTTTATGGTTTTTATGTGTCCAGGGTTGGCAGTGAGTGACTGTCACTGAGCAGAAGGCTCAATATGCTGTTACATATTTTTTCCCCCTTCCTTTTTTTTTTGTCCACGTCAAAGGGAATAGGTTGTCCTCCCATTTTTCACCTGTATATAGGGTGACCTTTTTGCTGAGTGTTTGCTGCCATTCTCTCAGGCTGGCCTAATGGTGTGATTCACTCACTTTCCCGTGTGCAAGGGTCGATTCCCTGCCTAAAAGAGCTCTTCAGCACTAAAGGGTGTGTTAAGTGGTGTACTGGATGTGTTTCTGTTCCCAAACAAATTTGTCTTTTGAGTTAGATTCTGTTGCTATTCCACTGACCCAGAAAGAGGAAGACAGCCAAAAGGTGGATATTGGGGTACATGCACATTTATCTGCTGCTTCTGCAGCAGATTTGACATCTGACTTGTGATAAGTTGTAAAGGACAGAACCCAAAGAGGAGGCTGACAGAAGCTATTTCCTCAGCTGCCGTGAGCTCCTGAGAGCTTCCTAAGGCTAAAGGGAGATTCTAGGTCCCTAAGGCAGTGCCTTAACTCCTTTGAAACCCTGGTTCAATTGTTTGTAAAGTGGCCACAATCCCTGAATTGTAAAAAAGAGGCTGTGTTTTTTAGGTAGTTCGAAATCCTTATGTCGAGGTGTGGAATCATAAATTATTTATCCTACTGAAGAATATTTCTAGAGGTCACCAGTTCTAATAGTTTCTTTCAAACAGAAGTAGGTTCACTTAGAGCAGTTTGCCCCCTATAAAATCTCTGACCTTGACTATTCAAACTTCTTTACAAATGCATCATTTGATACAGGAAGCTCCTTAGGGAAGGTTCTTCACATCTGCTGTCATAATTTCTTATTTCCTAAATGCAGCAATTTATACTTGATTATTCTTACAAGGATCGTGCCTCCCTTCCCTCCCCCTGCTCTGGCACATTCCTTTGTGTGGCTGCTTCTTCTGTAGCCTGAAAGCGGCATCTGAGAGTGTTTGAAATCCCAAATTTTCTTTGTTGTCATTCTAGCATTTCCTTACCAATGCGTTCTAGGGGAGGGCATGTAGGAATCTGCTCCTTTATTCTGAGGCTGTTTTGCTGCGGCTTGTTAGTGACAGCAAGTTGTCATCATCTTACAGCCATTCAGCCAGTAACAAAAACCAAGCTGAATCTTTCATTTTGCCTTCCTGAGAGCAAGATTTCCCCAAACAAAAATACCCTGCCACTTCTTGGAGCACTTAACATCTGCGGTAGTTAAGCAGAGGGCTGCAGCCCAGATTTTTAAAGATGCTTAAGTGCTTGACTGCCACTAAACTGAATTGGACCTAAGTACTTGTAAATAGCTTTAAAAATTTGAGTGACTGTGAAGGCCTCCCTCATCCATCACTCTAGGCAGTGGTACCTTCAGAATGGCAGAAAGGCGCATCAGCTTGGTCACAGAAAATACTTCTCGTGTTGCTCTCCAGAACTCTGCATATTAAATGAATTGCTGCATTCTAGCGTGGCTTTTCATGAAATACGTCTTTGAATCAGATTGCTTGTATTCCCTAGAAGAATGGAGCTCCTGCTTGCATGAAAGTCAATATTTAAGTCAGACAACTTTTAAAAAGGATGCAAAGTTATACTGTAAAAATACCCACCTTTATAGCTTATAATCCATTTTTTATTAAAACTGGGAAATAAGAGTAAAATTCACATTTAAATTACTTTTTGCTGTTTCTAGGGGATACTCTTTACATTCCAGCTGGTTTCACATCGTTCTTCCCCTACCAATTTTCAGTACTGCTGTTCTAGACTTGCATAACCTTCGGGGAAAAATTTATTCCCAAACATAAAACCTGTATGGATTTTACTTTTATTTAATATTTAGTAACATTTAACTGTGTGTTAGCCTTGGAATCACTCTTTTTTTCTGGTGCATCCAGAATGCTGGGCTAGTACTGACTGAAAAGTGCTTGAAGAGGGGAACCCTTCATATTTATGTCCCTCACTCAAGGAGTTGTGCCCTCCTCAAGGAGTTCCTTCAGTGATGCTATAAAAGCAGGATCAAGTGCACAGAAAGCCATTCACTCTTCTGGTGATGTAAAGAACGGGCACTTGCAATGCTTCTCCGTAATAAATGTCACAGAGTTTGGGAAAATTTAGTTAAACTAGCTCTTGTTCAATTAACTTACTTGACTAAGTTCAACTAACTTGAGTTATGCCTAGTCATGTATTCCATTCCAGGTTTGGTGGGGGTTTTTGGAGGGAGGATGGGGAATAAAACTTCATCAGTTTCGTGACAAAAAAAAGGAAGTAAATGACTGTGTTGGAAAAACATTGTGATTCGACGTGGCTTTCTGAATGCTGGTCTTGTCTTTGGAGTTTGCATTAAAAGTCTGTGATACTTGAGCTGTGTTCTGTAGCAAGTTTACTCTCGCTCCATGCTTCCCACTCCTAATTAAAGCACTCTCATCAGGTCGCTGAGCTGGAAAAGCTGGCAATGAGTGCTTTGAGCAGTCTGTCTGCATCCCTCCGCCTTCACCTCGAACCAAATAAAGCAAATTACCAGCAGGTTAAGTGTCCGACAGTTACGCTGCATCTCTCCCGTCTGCCGCAGGTGTTTGGAAGGGGAGTGTGCTGGCTGGGCCGGGGGCTGCCATGGTGCTGGCCCCCGCGGCAGGAAGATAGCAGAGATGGTGGCCTGAGGGCGCCGGCCCCGCGCGCAGACATGGCCTTCGCCCAGTCCCACATCATGGCAGCCAGGAGGCACCAGCACAGCCGGCTCATCATCGAGGTGGATGAGTACAGCTCCAACCCCACACAGGCTTTCACGTTCTACAACATTAACCAGGGACGTTTCCAGCCCCCACATGTGCAAATGTAAGTATTATGGTGTTGTTATTGCTCCCGCGCAGCCTTCGGGATGGTTATTGCCTTGTCGATGTGGTATTTGATGGACCAGTCAAAAAGAATTCAAAGAACCCTGTTTTGCTGCCTTTCTAATAATATTTATTATAGTGACAAGAAATCAGTCCGTTTTAAACATACTTTGTTAAAAGATGGGAGAAAGATTTCCTCACTGGTGTAAGTGTAATACACAGTACTTACGTATTAAAAAGAGAAATAAAAAATGAGCGGTGGCAATAAAACACGAGATGCTGCAAGGATGATACTTTCTGCAATTTAATAATGTTTGTTTGCTTTGTGCACTTGCATATTGATGTACATGGCTGCTTAAAATACCATGCCTGGATCTGTACAGCACACATTCTGTTTGGTTGGTTATATTACAGCTGCATACAAGGGAAAAATCATATCAATACATAAAATACTGTGGGCACCCATCCGACAACTTACTTCCCGAAAATGCCAAGTGCTTAAAGAGTAATTAAAATAATGTGTTTGTTTCTAACTTCTTATATAATGACAACATCAGTAAAATTAACTGCTCTAGTTGATTTACTTGTAATGTAAAGTGGAGAATTATAATTACTAAATGAAACCTGCCATAAAGTTTAAAGCCAGAAGGAAGAGCAAAACAGTAAAGCTATTACAAATAAATTAAGTATAAAATTCTACTGTAAAATATTTTTATAGGGAATAAAAATGTCTGCACCATTTTATTGTGTTTATTAAAGAGAGAAGCAGCCTTATCTCTAGATCAGATGGCTGGTTTTCATTTTTTAAAGAGAACCCTTTTCCTTTAGGAAGACTGAACAAATAGTCACCTAGTTTACATTTTTGGTATTTAATATGATTTGATAACTTAAAAATGTAGGTCATAATTTCTGCAGTTAAAAAACTCAGCACTTGTGACTGGTTGAATGCTGTGTGTCTATTTAGCGAATGCTTCTTTGGCATAAATTAGATTATATAAAAAAATCTGATGACTAACGTATATCAAGATGGTGAGCAAACATTTGATTTTTGGGGGCAGCATATTATGGTCTATGTTGGGGTTTTTTAGATCCTACTGAAATGCAAACAGTAAAATGAGTTGAGTGTTAGCACTGGGAAACATCTTTTGTTTATAGAGCTGACAAATGGTAGAAAAAGTACAAACAAACAAATGTGGGTTCAGAAATACTTTTACAAATGAAAATGCCAAATGCAGGTTGCCTGATTTGTTGAGGCTTAGCTATTCTTTGTGAATATTCAGACAGCTCCTGGGCACTCAGGAATTTGTTTCCCGGTCTTAAAAGCTGAATGTTTTTTACTGGGCTGACAATAAGTTATTTATTAGTATTCACTTGGTTCTCAACAATATGCTGTTTAAACTTCTAACCAGTAAGAAATCATGGTCAAGTGCGTGATAGAAACCCAGCACCCAAGCAAGGAGTTGAAAATAAGCTATCCTTAGAAAATAGTTCCTCAGAAGAGTTTAGCAATCTCTCATGAATGATTAATACTATAGAAGAAGCATGTGCAAATAGAAAAAACAGGCCAAATCAATTGAAACATGTACCACAATCTGACCTACGCTTTCTCTTTGTACAGAAATAGTAAATAATGTTTCTGAATACCAGCAGGATTGCTTTTTCTTCCTACCAGTGAATAGCATAGTAACAAAGAAGGGAAAAGTAGACATAAAAAGGGTGACAAAAGCACCTTCTATTCACATGATTGTTGTGGGTGAAATCTTAGCCCTGCTTCTGTGCATGCAAGTTTTGTCCTTAACTTCAGGGAGGTGAAGGCTTTGTGCATGGTTCAAAATACCTCCATTAGTGATGTTGCAGGCAATCATAAACATTTCACACAGACCTGTTGACATCTGAACTCACAGTAAACTACTTTAACCATGACAGAGGGGAGGGCTGTGTACTCCTTTTCTTCTGGATTCAGTCTTGCAGCTCCTCCTTGGTCCTCTGTGCAGGTTTGGATTTCTTAATTGACGTTTTAGCTCCCAGAACACACTGACAGCCCTTTCTAGACCTGTCCTAGTCTGGCATCCCTGCGCTTGTGAGATGACTTGGTTGCCTCTGTCAAGAAGGGTGGTAAATTCTGCCGGTGTTTTCAAGTCCATCAGTCATTTCTGCAAAGTGCCTGTCTCACTCCTTCCTGAAGTACTGAAATCTAGTGTATAAACTACCCTCTAGAAGTGTTTTTGCTCTGAGATGTTACAACTTTTCTTTTCAGTTTCTCTGCAAGTTTTCCTACCAATCTAAAGAAAAACAAAAGCATTTGCACGAAAATAATCAGCAGATCTGTATTCCTCTGCTCGTGCTGCAAGCTGTGCACTGGGTGTTGGTGTGACAGCTGCTGCGGGAATGTGTTACACAAGAATATGGGGATTGAGCCTTCAGAAATTATTTCCAGTAATACAACTTAGATGTGTTTGCAAAACTTGACATATGCTTTTACCTATATATGGTCTCAGTGCGTGCGTATCGCTTCAACATGAGAAATCTGCATCTCATTTATTTGGGTGGTTTGTTTTTTTTTTTGTATTGATGCCCTTTTCCCACGAAAATTCTCTGGCCTATTGCAGAGGATTTAAAAGTTACACATACTTCAGCAACCAGGAAAATGCTGTCCACACCTTCCCCATCCCCATCCAAAGCATGGGCATTATGTGCTGCATGGGGTTGCCATGGTAAGTCTGCTGTTCTTTCCACGCAGCTTCCTATGTGAAATGTGCACTGCTCCCCAACACCCAGCTCACTGCTGTGCTGAGCTTTAAAAGATTTCTGAAGGAGAAGCAGTATCTGCTTTAAAGGCTGCCCTACCATGAAAAGTCAAAAAGTGGTGTTTTAGACCAGTCCATATCTTTATGCTTGCCAAGGCAGTATCCATGATTTAAAGCTGGCTCAGTAATGCCATCTGTAACTCACTTTGGGAAGTGTTGGGCAGGGAGAGCAATAATTCAGTTTACTGGACTGATGTTTAATCCTTTTAGCTTGAACAGCTACAGTGATAGCCAAGGTCAGCCCCTCCTCATTTTTATCCAACCCTCCCAGTTCATTTTGTGAACTGACTGCATCATCCTTCACACAGCTCCCACCTGAGGGCAAATCCTCACCGCACAGTCTGAGCCCCACCATTCACCACCCACATTCCTTTGCACCCCTGCTGCCTCCCCTGGAGCTTGCCCTGTGCAGCTCTTTCCTCCTCCAAAACAGGAATTTTTAACATCTCAACTCTTTTCCTGCATCTGCCCTTCCCCGTGTGCCCCCTGCAAGATGTTTCCAGCTGCTCGGAGTCCAAGCTCTGCACTCTTTGCCACCCAAATTTTGGAGTTCCCACTACATCCTTGCTCACATATGCCCCTGGCATGTAGTTCATCTGGTAGGATTTGATCACAGCTCGGTTTACTGCTCAGCTCATATTTAGATACTTTCTGTTCAAACCCTGGAACTTCAGAAGGACAACCCTAAGGTATTAATAGTAAAAGGCTGCTCTTCCTGTTTTGCTGCAAAAACCCCAATATTTCTTCTTCCTGTGTGGGAAAGATGGGTACAAAATAATTGGTTCATATACTGGTTTTGTAGTTACATTGTAGAAAATGCTAAGACCTTTTTCTGTATTTAACAAGATTTCAATGTTTTAGATTTGTTCCTTACCCTCTCACTAATCCTGTGAAGTTGTCAAAACCACCTGAGTTTATTTGCCTATAAATTACATAGAATTTTTTGACACAGAGAAAAGGTTCAGTGATTAAAGATTATTATCTTATGCCTTTTAAGCAATAAAATGCTTTTTGAAAATTTACCTAGTAAACAAAATAGTATTATTAAAAGCAAAGATCTCTACAATTTTTTTTCCCCTGAGTTTGTTTATGTATAAGTAAGCTGCTGAATTGAAGCACAACTAGCAAGGGATAGAAATATGTACTGTATATTGCAACAATGAACACGACTAATTTTATTTGTCCTTTCAAAAGAAATATTGTAAAAGTAAAATACTTCATAACAATTCTGTATATCTCTCTGGTTTCTAGTGACACCAATATAACTCTTGCATCTCTCGTTTTTTGATTTTTTTCCATCAGAATTCCCTAACTGGAGTAGCAGATACAGTATAGCTGCATATAGATAGATTTGCTTCCATGTATTTCAACAAAATATGGATTGAGGTTAAAAAGATTGATTTGAAAACAAGTATTCCTTCTATAGCAGAGAGGTGTTCTCTGATTTCCTCTTGTAAATTATAAGTGAGTCTCATCAAACTGGGTCAGATCTTTCAGTTTCTTGAGTTTTGAATGTGGATATTGGGTTCTGAACAATGCAGCCTCACCCCTCACAGCATCTGATTTCATTTAGTGTAATTAAGCCCAGAAAGTCATCACTTTGTCCTGACAATAGTCAGGCTTTAACGTACTTTTACAGCTGTTAGGAGAGTTTTTATGTTGCTTTGCATTAACACACTGAAACATATCTCAAAATGTGTTAATTAAATTTTCTGGGATTGAGTAACTTGCAGAAAAGAAGTTATAATTAGGGAAAAAAAAGCATCTAAATGTATTTATGTATCTAAACTAAATCTTTTCCCTGTGTACAGTGTAATCATATTTAAACAATGAAATGAGATAGTACTTTGCCTTTGAAACTGGCAATGCCTTTGATTTATTTGTAAGTATTTGTGTCAGAGTTACTGCCATAGTCCAATCTCTTTTCCTTAATCTCTTTAAATTAATCTATCCACCCAACAAATAGTGAAAATGTTGTGATGTGAACATCAAGAATTTTTACACCTCCCATTAGTGTTAGGTTTGTTTTAATAAATCCTTCCATCAGGCAGATTTAGAAGTCTGTGCAATCTTTTGTAAAGGTAAAAAGTAGCATTAGAATTGCAAAGCAGACACTAAGAAGTACGTAAATACTTTATAACCTTGTTATGATGCATTTCCTACAGGGTTGATCCGGTGCCCCATGACGCTCCGAAGCCTCCAGGATATACACGATTTGTCTGTATTTCTGATACTCACTCAAGAACTGATCCCATCCAAATGCCATATGGAGATGTGTTAATACATGCTGGTGATTTTACTGAGCTGGGACTTCCTAGTGAAGTAAAAAAATTCAACGAGTGGCTAGGTAGGTATTGAATTCTGTGTGGATTCGACAGTAAATTTGTTTACTGATTGTATCTGGCCTTTCTGCCTCCCAGTTAAAAACCATCATGCACTCAGAAGTAATGAATATTAATTTGACTTTTAAATTTGAATGGCAGCGAGCAGGAATCAGATTTTTTTTTTCTCAGTTTCGACAAATATTTTTGCATTTTTCCAACTGAGCAAATAGGATTTGTGAGACTATTCATGTGTTCTGCCTTCACACTCTCAAGTGTACATTAAGGAACTTCTTGGTATTAGCAACAATTGAAGTCAGGAGGCCTTTAATGGTTTACATAAAACCTCTTCCACACATTGTTACAGCTTTGGTACCTCCCCCAAAAGTTGTTGTGACTGAAAATATTTTTCTGTTTAAACCCAGAGGGCTCATAGGTTTGGGGTTTCTTCATATCTGAGGCTCAGCTGCGCCACAGAGATGAATTCTGAACAAAGCAAACCGTGTGTGCTTGTGGTTGCTGCCTTGGATGTAGCAGACCAGATGTAGATGCCTTCTGTAGGCAACTTTTGGCATTGCTAACTGAAATTCTGTTCCACTGGGCAAGAGAGTGATGATTTACATGTGCTTCTGCAATGTTTTGTATATGCTAAAAAAAAAAAAAAAAAAGACAGTGAAAATTGGAAAGCATGCAGTTGTATCCAGACAAAAACCCTCATCAGTTCCTGCAGCATTGCAGATACTTTAATTTAGAATAAAAGTGGCTTCTGGATACTGAGACTTCATTAATAAAAAAAGGAGAGAGGGAATGAAGGACTTGGAGGAAGGACACAGTTTAAGCAGTTTAAGTAATGGATTTCAGGTTTTTTTGTTGATTTGCTTTCTTTTTTTTTTTTTTATTTCTACATATTGCAGCATTCCACACTAGGAAGGCACAAAGCAGACAGATGCATGTAGGCTGAAATGGAATTTAAAAAGGAAAGTCAGGACTTCACAATTTAAACAAATATTTACTAGCAAATAATTATCAGCAAGGCTGATAAATATTTATTTGAGCTCAGGAACCCAATAATATGCCCCACAAGGAACAATTGTTTTGTTCTGTGACTCTGACGGTAGAAACAGAATGTGGAATAATTGATATAGAGCCATCAACTCTATCTCTGCACCCAAATGGAACAGGTTGGTTATAAAACAGCAAGTCTTGACCCTATTTTGTAGGTGTCTACCATGTATTATAGTAATGTGCTGAAAATAGCATTTAAAAATTATTCAAACCATATGGTTACCCCTTCTAAATAATCCTGATTTTATTTATCTGCTGGTGTGGGAAGAGAAGTGCTTTGGGGTATTGCTGGTGAGCAAGGATGGGGCTGTGCACATTGCCTGCTGCATAGTTTTTGTCTCCAGTTCTCCATCTGCCTCTCTGCTGGTCACAGCTGTACACTGTTCTGAAGATGTCTGCAAGCTGAAATCCTCTCAGGATGGTAGGGAGATTTCCCAAGGCATTTCTGCGATGTTCTCTTCATCATTTTTATTCCAAAAAAAAGGGCTTAATTCTCTGACTTTTCAGGCATGCTTCCAATTTCATGGTAGCGTGCGCTTGGGAAAAGGTGATCCTGGTGGTTGGAGTTGTATTTTTGCAAGAGCATTTTTGAGATACAGGAAATTAGCAAGTTAAAAGGTTTTTGTTTAGTTTCTTGGCAATTTAAAATAAAGATTTAACTTAAATTTTAAATAAAGTTTTTGTTTGATTGTTTTAAACGAGCAGTTTACTCTTGAATATATTGAGTGTTCAAAAAATCTGTAGTAAATGGCAGAATGGTTAAAAGCAATTCCATTGAGAAGGAATTTCAGAAGGTTTTTCTGGTCGTCCATTTTTTTGTGAAGGCATCAGTCTCTAGCAGTTTTGATTTTTCTAGATAGCTCCTTCCAGTACCTTCCATAATTTTGCAACTCTAGAGCCAACTCAACCTTCTCCTTCTTTCTTAATATATTACTGGTTTCTTGAGAAAGTAACTGACAGACTCTGGCACCAACTTTTCCTCCACTGACATTCTTCCTTGCTGCTGCCAGATTTCCCTGTTCATTCCCTTGTGCACGGGGCTTTCTTTCCCACTCATTTTGTTCTTTGTGTAATCCATGTCTCCTGCTGTCGCTAGATTATGACTTTGTTTATGCCTTGCACTAAACACTGGCTTTGGTACACCTTCCCTTGATCTCAGCTTCCCCTCAAGCACGAGATACAAATCCTCCTCCTGCTTTTGCTCCTTGTCTTTATGCGCAGCATTGATTCCCACCTTTCAGTTTTCAGTTCTGCCATACTCTCTCGAGTCTGTGCCACTCTGGTCTCTCTCTGTTTCATCTTTCCAGATCAGCTTGCCCTTCAGCAAGTTCAGATTTTATCTTTGCGCTTTACATAAAACTCCTATGCCTATCTGATGGAAAATTTATTTTACATTACCATCATTAACTTCCATGGGCCTTATGGTTCTATCAAGCACATGCTCAAGTGTTGTGCTAATAGAGGCACATCGGCTGGATGAGTCATCCCCTAAAATCTGTTCTCTTTTTCTGACTGTCCCCGGGTTCCCAGGGAGGCCGCTACCAGCTCGGATAATGGCGCTCACCATCTCAGCATTGTCCCCGGCTGGGGCTGGTAGCCCAGGTGCTCTGTTTTGGCTGCCCTTTAATCACAAAGGTTTATACTTCTGACCCCTAAAACCCTCTACTTCATTTCAGTTTGTTCTTTCTGGTGATTGTTTTCTGACATATGTCTTTTTCTCTAAGCCCTTTCTCAGGGAGAGAGTTGAGGTTTCACTAGGGCTGGCTTGGTGTCTAACTCTGTGGAAGAGATAAAATGTTGGTGATCACTGGGTGTGCTTATTTTCTCAGCCTTCTCTGGTAGGCAGTACAGCACTGCTTTTAATTTAATATATAGATTTTTCTTCTCCTGAGTCTTTTAATCGCCTTTTGGGTCTGTGCAAAGTTTGAGCACAGACACAATTTTGCAACAGGGTTCCAGAATATGACAGGCATAGCCAGATGAACTGTGCTTATTCTGAACCTGTCACCTACCAGTTTCATTTGGTATTCCTTAATACTGGAAGAGGCAAGTGAAAAATTTATCATTCTTTATTCTGCTTAAGAATTTTTAGGCTCTTTCCATATCTGCCCTTAAGATATTTTTCAGGCTGAAGATTGTTCAGAAGTCCTTAAATGCCTTTGATCATCTGTGTCACTCTTTGTACCTCTTTCTTCCACATCCTTTTAAAAAGAGTGAGACCAGAACTGCACATGTTCTGAAAACACTACAAATTTATTCACTGGCACAATGAATTTCCTAGTTCTCTTTTCCTTCCTGGTGTTGCAGATTATTCTGTTTTTAACAGAATGAGATGGCATTGTTATAAAATTTCCTAATACAATTCCATGAAGTCTTTCCTGAATGGTAATACCTAGTTCAGAACCCATCACTGCATCTATAGTTTGTGTATTTTTTTCCAAATTTTTTGAATTATTCTGCATAAATTTATGTTCTGTTTCTTCTGTCCTGTTATTGCCCAGTCATGAAATAAGATGCACTTTTGCAAGTGAGATTTCTATTTTGCTGACGTTTTTCAAGAGTAACTTAGAAAATTGAGGGAAAAGAGGATGAATAGTCAGTTTACAAAGCACACAAATAGTGCCAACCTGCTCATTGCCCTCCCTTATTTTTTTTCTGAACTGACTCTTCTCCTATTATCATATCTCAACTTTTTTTCTTTTTTTATCTAGTTTGTTCTCTTACTATATTTTCTTCCAAATTTAAATATTCAGTTTTGGAGAATCAGAAAAAGATGAAATACAAGGTATGTTTTATGGTATGGCTGAACAGGAGGCCAAGAATCTAGTGAAAGTTTCTGATGATTTATAAGAATGCATGGTATGACTTCAAACGTGCTAATTTTCCAGCATATTCAGGAGATTTTAATGATAACACTTCAAACAGACAAAAATAATCTGCAGCTTTTTCATTATTTTAGGTTTTGTTATTTATTCCCTTCTTCCCTACCTGCATATCAGTCAAATGTGTTGTAGGACAAATAGAAAAATGCATGTCATGCCTTAGTACACTCATCAAATACTGACTCCAAAACCATCTCTGTTTTTTATCTCCCATATTGTTGGCACTGGAAATTGCCTGCTTGGCTCAGTTGCTCATGTAATTCCCTTTGCTCAAGCCTGTAATATCATTTCCAAATCATGTATGCTCCAGGACCCACTGTCACTTTGAGCTTGTGGGTTACTTTTCTGGAAATTTAACTAAATAGCTGATCTGTGGTATAAGCTGCAACACATACTTCCATCTTTTCTCTGAGAATTCTCTTCTGTGCATGGATTGGGAAGATTACTTAAACTCACACATGTTGTAATATATATTATTTCAGTGTGTTTGCTTGAGATTTTCCAATTTCTAAGGCAGACTTTCTATTTGAGATTCAAGTTCAAGGTAAATTGGAAATAAAAAAATAGAAGGTGGCTTGGAGTTGTAATAGAAAACAATAATTAGCCCTTCAGAGTATTTTCCTGAAAATATTATTACATGCATGTTGTACACACACAAACACAGACAAAAAAAAGATTACATTATTTGACATGCAATTCAGAGGTTGACCTAGGCAAATTCAGCACAAAGGATAAGATTTTTATTTCAGACTAAAAAATGTATTAGAGCTAAGATATCTACTGACTGTAATAACTAGCATTACTAGAATTATCTGTTTCTAGAATTAAATTGTATTTGATCTAATCATGTAGTTATAGATTCTGTGGACAGAAGCATTTGTCAATGAATATCATCTCTACTTTTTAAAGTTCTTCATAAAAGATCTTCAGAAAAACTTGTGGTCACTAGGCTTAGCTTTACTTTTGCTTTACTGCTCAGCTTTGCAAAATGATGGCAATTATTTTTCTTTCTCTCTTAACAGGTATATTTTTAAGTTCAGTAATACTCACATTTAAAACATTAAAATCATGTTGAAGATAAAAAAAATCATCTTCAGAGCTGCAAAATGAATTAGAATTTATATATTGTAGTCATACCCTTTTGACCATTGATAATTACACTATTTTTATGTTAATGTAGATACCCCTTGAAAGAAGTATTTAAGCACTAATTATCTATTTACAAAAGAATGGCTTTGGAAATGCAGTGAAAAACACTGAGCTGTGTAGGGATTTAGAACAGATGTCAATTTTAAAAGACTGGGCATACTAAAAAAAAAGTGTTGGTTTTTACTGCATTTCTTAAATGTTTGGTGGCTTGGCTGCATTTATACATGCAAGGCTCAGACACAGAAAAGTGCACTGCGACACACTCTCCCAGTATTTCTCCAGTTCTGGGGAGTTAGGATGTCCTAGGAACTTCAGAATATTAAACTGGCTTCTGTGAGTCTCAGGAATATATAAGTTGCATCCCTGTATTGGGAAGATGATCCAAAGCTGCCATTTCCCACATGCACTTCCTGTGCCAGTAGTGAGAAGCTGTAGGCGTGATGGGTGCTAGAGCATTGTTCCTTCATTTCCTCCTTACGTGTGCTTCTGGGGGATTTCTTGTCCTTTGTACCAATGCTGAGCTTGTCTCTTTTCACTAATGCATTGCAAAGTAACCAAACTCCAGGATTCTGAGTGTGAGGTTTCATAAATACTGAGATCCCTGACCCTTCAAAGAGCAAGTGAATAAAAATACCCAGTCTTATCCCAGACTAGCAGACAAGGATAGCTTTAGGAAGGCAGTGTGGCCCAGAAGTGAACAACCATGGAACTGGAAAGATCTGGGATGTGAGTCTGTGAACTGTCATTGCCTCTGGCAGAGATATTTGAAAGAGCCTGAAGAAGACAGGCAACCAAATTCTAGTTAGTCATCTTCAGATTTGACAGCCACTTTATTGTTCCCCCTTGTGAAATTGGGAAAATGATGCTTGATCCACCTACCACATGAATGTGTTGGAGGATTAATTATTCTCAGCACAGCACTTTGAACACCTATTGTGCAGCACTGTACACAAACATTAAACATGGTTATTAGTGCTGTGCACCTCGTACGCTGACATGACACACGGCTCTTTGTAGTCTTCCCTTCCAGAAGGTGACAAGTGGGAGATGCTGAAAGGCCTCCGTGGGATCTGAAGATCTGAATAGGAATCTGTATCAGTGTGCACAGAGATCCCTGTAGGAAGCGTAAAACATTTTTTCATTGTTACTTTTTAACTCGGTTTTCCCAGCTCCTTCCCTATTGTGGGCTTCAGATAAAAGTTGTAACCAAAACTAGAATATTTCAGGGGGCAGAAAAGATGTGGTAGGAATTATATCTCCTCAGAAAATTTAAGAGTGTAACTATCCCAGGAAGTAAAAAAAACCCCCAAACTTATGAAAATGGACTGTGACTTACATAGTTGGTGACTTTCAAGCCATCAAGTACCATAAGCTAAGGGGAGACATCAAAGGAAGGTTCAGTCCAGGCAGACATTGCAGTCGTGCCATTTTGTAGACATCTCTTACAGACCACAGGTGAACAGGAGGTGCAGATCCACCTAACCTTTTGTCTTGACTCATTGCAGCTACTCTAATGGCTTAGTTATGCATTGGGCTGGTTCTGCATAATTACAGGGTAATTAAGTAAACCAGGCTAAAAGGTAGCCACTTTTCCTTTAGAAGTAATTTTGACCAATTATTATATGTGTGTGGGTGTGTATAAAGCACAGTATATCAAAGAGTCTAAGTTGGATTATTATCAGGTGGTTTTTTAGTTTGATTTGCCTTTGTCTCTTTTAAGGAATCCTGTTTTACCAATGTGAGCAGTGTTTTATGTGTTTGCTGTTTAAGTCTTTGGTATAATTACTGGCTTTTTCAATGCAAGAATGGCTAGAGCTGGAAGGTTACAGATGACTTCGGAGGGAGTGTTCATTTACAGTATTATTCCAGATTACACACCATACAAAAAGTATGTTAATGTGAATTTCCCAGACATCAGCTCCAGTGTTTAAACACAGAACTGTCAAAAAGATGCTAAAAAGCAATCTGAGACAGTTATGCAGTTTTTCCACTGTATCACTAACTGCTGTATTCTGAAAGGTTGAAATGAGAGGGAAGAAGCACTAAGTGGGCACTTACATGATTGTCACTTCTTTTAATGAATACTAAAAATTCTGCTCAGTACAAAATACCAGGAGGGAAGCAAAACACATCTGCCTGTACAAGTTTGCATTTAGCTCAGCAAAGTTGGGAGTTGATAACAACTGCAAGCTTCAAGGAGGTCCAAGGTTGCTAAAGATGCCTCACTTGGTACAAGGGGAACCTGGAGTATGGACATCATGAGTTAGCACTTGGGTTATTTGCTGTGTTGATCTGGTTTACTGGGTTGCTGATAGAACAGGATGAGCCCTTAAGCACACAGAACTCCACTTTCAACGAGCTCAGCTGCAGAGAAATAACAAACAGACAGTGTTGCTCAGCAGGCTGCATTATGCAGCCTGTAGTTCAAGTAATGGTTCCCCAGCACTTCAAGTTATTTTGTAAAAATTATGTTCGCCATAAAAAGAACCTACCGGAGTTTGGAAGTTAAAAATTGCCGCAATAATTTTGTAACTGGTGCATAAACATGCAAAAATTAGATGCTCAGTTGATTTTCTTAATTAGTAATCTGAAGTAATGAAAGGAATAAACAAAGATGTTTCTAGCTAAAGAATATATATATTCCTATACATATTACATTACCAAAACTGCTGTCACATTCTTATACTGAACAAATGAAGGCTAAGAAACTTTCTGAGGAAGGTTTTCTGTAAACTGACAAAACCTCCACAGATGAAGTGAAGTCTGTAAGATGATAATACATCTGGCTATATATAAGTTAAATATGGTATCCTGAGCTTGTTGATAGTAAAATAATCTCAAATAATCAGAAATTATATCGATGGAGCAAATTTAGGACCGATTTTTTTGTGTGGTGAGTTGTTCTGGGAGCAGAGCCACTGCTGCCTGACTTCTTGGATCTTGTTTTGTAGACCTGCTGTGGGTTCCAGGTTTCCTCATTCCTTTGAAACCTCTCCTTCAGATTGGGCATTACTCACCTTAGACACTTTCAGGAAATTCAAGGGAACGTAATTACCTTTGAGGTCTTTATGTAGTAAATGGCTTTTCAATCTGTTGGGACATTTCAGACAGATATGGAATGACAAACAGAAGTCTAAAGCACTCTAGGTTTTCCCTAAGAAAAAATATTTCTTTGCTAAAACTGCTAAATTAAGGGCAAGATAATGTGTTTCCAATATTTTACTGCATATAAGGAGAGATTACAAAGGGGAAAATAAAGCAGGAAAGATAAAGAACCACGTAGCTGAGAAGGAAAAGGATGGGAGAAATCTCTTATCCCACATTAAGGCAGAGGCTTGCAGAGTGGATGGTGGCTTGGAGCCCCATTCCAAATTGGCAGAAGGCAAAAGTTGAATGTGGCCTGAAAGAAAAAGCTCTGAAGCCCAGGGCTGAATCTGAGCCAGTGTGTTTCTGATGGGATTTTGATTTGTAAATATTTCATTCCAAATCCAAGCAGGATGAAGTGGATAGACATAGATTATGGAGGAAAATAATTTTAGTTTCTTGCAAGTTAAACATTATGAGAGGGAAAAAACTCAACACTTACTTCAGGAAAAAAAAAGTGAAATTTTGCCTAAAAATGAAATTTTTGTTCACCCCAAAATATTTTAAATGGACATTTTACTTCTTTTTTTTTCCCCCTTGGTAAAGTCAGAAAGACTGTGTGAATTTCCAAATATATCCCATTCCATCCAAGTGGTATTTTCATACAGAAAAATATTTAGGTAAAAATTTTCCAACTGATTCTAGTTGCAGTTTATATCCAGATTAGAGGCATATTTTAGCAGAATCTTCTCAGGTGCCAAGAACAGAAAGATCCCTGGACTTTGGACAAAAACACTTGCCTTGTTTTGGCTGGTCAAAAGAAGAGATCAGAAAAAAATATGCAACTTCTCCCAGATCCATAACTTTTCTTCTTTTTTTTTTTCTTTGTTTGAAATTACATCTTTGACTCCCATAGCATATGTTCTTGCATGTGTTTCTTGGCACTTCTGAAGGGCAGATCTGTTTCTTACATGCTTCCTGCCTTAGTTTTTTTCTGGGGAATTAATTTTGTCCTGGATATGTGTGCAGAATTCCTGTGACAGCCATAATTCTTCTTTAATATCATTGTATATACAAAGCTTCTGTATTAATACCGAGTTTGCTACCTTCCCACCAGCAAAGCCATATGCTAGCATCAAATGTTAATTGATTATCAGTTGGGGATTTAGTCCTACTCATCTGCTAGATGGATAGTATGAGAAACCTACACCAGAGTTAATGGAACATACTCTCTAGTCCTGTTAAATTGCCTGGCTGCCATAGATTTGTTCCATTACAATCACAACACAAAATTAGGTTTGGATTTGTTTTAGCATTGTGGCTCTTTAAAATTCTGGTTTGTTTTCCAGTGTGGACTGACAGGAACCTAGAGAATCAGGGAGGATGGAGGGGAGCTCTGGAGGACATTGAGTCCAATCTCCTTTTCAAAGCAGGCGTAGTTAGAGACCAGAACCTTGGCCTGGTGAACTTTGAGTGCCTTCAAGGGAGATTTCCCAGCTGCTCAGGGCACCTATTTCACTTTTTTACCATCCTGGTGGTAAAATTCTTTCCTAATAGCATGTTCCCACTTGTGCCTGTTGCTCTTGTCATGCACCTCTGGGAAGGATTTGCTCTTGTGTTTTTCCTGAGCTCAGGTGGTTGCAGACCAGCAGCAGGGCCTGCCCTGCATCTTCTCTGTGTCTGAACAGCCTCAGATCTCAGTCTCTTCCCTCATCCCAACCACCTTGGCAGCTCTCTGATGGACTTGCCTCAGTTTCTCAGTAGTTTTTCTGTCACTGAAGAGCCCAGGATGAGACCCCACACTCCAGAGGAGGTCTCACAAGGGCTACATGGAGGAGGAAGACCACTTCCTTTGTTCAGCTGGTTTTGCTGGTGATTAACATAGCCAGGGTGCCATGGTCAAAAAGACTCACTGCAGTCTTTTTGAGTGAAGTTACTCCATCCTGGATGCGGCTGTGGGAATAACTGATGAACCTGGAAGCGTTTGAATTATCAACGATCAAGAGCTGTTGGGATAAAAAATGGAAAAGTGTTAGTTCTACAAGCATACAACAGCTCTTATATTATGTGCTCTTGGGGATGTCCTGCTCCTAGCCAAGGAAGCCAGGGCTACAAATTGTGCAGGAATCTGTTCCTTCCTAAGGAAAATGTTCCTTACACATAACTTCACTACAGCAGTGCCTAGGCAGGAACAAGATTTCCAAGATTTATACCTGTCTGACTTTGTACTTCAAGAGCACTCGGAGAAAAAAGCAAAGCATGTTCAAAAGTCTTCCAAGGAACAAGGTTTGAACAAAATATTGCTTAATCTACGAACAAGCAGCAGAAAATACCCTGTTAGTCAAAATATTAAGATTTAAAGGGTAAAAATATAGTTAAGGAGACAAAGAAAAGGAGATGGATTTACCAGATCCTGATGTGGAACGAAATAAAAAACCAAACAACTGAGCTGCATACTCATCAAAAACACAGTTGTTAATTGAAAAGCTGACAGACCTGTAACTGCAGCAGTGCTTCTGGCCGCCACTATAATAAATGTAACTGTACATTTAGAGTAATTTGCTAATTTGCCTAAGTAACACCCACAGACAGCAACATGACATAAATACATTAGTGGAAGCAACAACTATAACCAGCCCATACAGGTTCTTGGCTGCTAGATGGATGGATCAGATGAGCTGGAAAAGATTTACCAAACAGAACAGAAATGGAGTTGGTAACAGTATTGTGGGATACAGGATTTCTTTATTCCTTTAAGGCCTGAAGATGCCCATACATGTAAATAACATTTTTAACTTGTGTGTGGATGTGTGCACACACTTAGAAAGCTTGTACAGGAGGAGTACACATCTGCTAAATGCTAAGTGTTTCAGCAGCAAAACGGAGAAGCTTTCGGGTAAATTATTGAATCTTGAATACTTAACATGCAATTATAAATATCTGAAGAGTGTTTTTGTTAAATATTCTAAAGACACATATGTTTTTGGTCTAAAGGAAGGACTGGAACCTGTATCATCAGCTTTCCTAGTACAGGTGTTGCAAATGTCTGAAACTTGTACTTCAGAATCATCCATGTCTTCATTTGGCGAAGTTCAGTGTCACCTTCCTTAGGCTAGCACTGTTCTGTCTTCTGTTTCCATAACTCTGAATAACACTGTTGCATTTTATTCTGAAGTCCTACTCATGCCAGCTTTTGCCATTGCATATTTATTGTTTTTTGCATTCTCTAAATAGCCTGCCTCCAGGTTAAGCTTGGGCCATTGCTAAGGATTTATGTTATCAACAATGCATTTCTAAAATTAAAACCCCCCAAAACTGCTGTTACGCAAGGTGGGTTTAATTTTAAATAAAATACTTCCTTCTGGTCCCAATCTCCTCTTCTGACCGTCTTTATCCTGATACAAATTAACAGTGCAGAAACAAAGCTAATGAATGCAGCTTTGCATAGTTTCTGTCTTTGTTTCCTCCCAGATGTGCTTAGGAGATTTGTGCTGAGCTGTTTGAGACAGGCGATGCCAGCTCTCAGGGGCAGGATCCAGGGAACAACCAAGTGCCGAGTCAGGTGGAAAGTTTCTGTTTCAGTGCTGCTCTCAGGAAGAGCCCACGTGTGTGGGCATATGTATTCTTGCCTTCATCAGGAGGTTGTTCTAAGGTTTTTCACTAAATACGGGTTGTAAAATATTCTTGAACATGAGTCACTTTAAATTATAGTCCACGGAGCTAAGGGAGTCACTGAGAAAATGGAGCAGGAAAAAAAAACCTGGGATAGAGGAAAACGGTGAGATTTCACTGCGGGATGTGGATTTTTGACAGCCAAACTGAATCCATGCCTTGCTTGAAGGCTTGATATTAATATCAGAGCAAAGACCCCTCTGACTGACCCAAGTTCTGAGTGTTAGACCTCGTCAGTACAGGCTGACAAAGACCTCAGCTCTGGGAGAAGAGAGCTGACATGATTTTATGAAGCATTATGGCTGATCTTCTTTGAACCCTAATTTCTGTCAAAGAGTTATCATCACTGTCACAGTAAATGATACTTGCAGCACAAATGGCAATTAACTAGAAGTAAATAGTAGAGCAGAAGTCTGCAGACTGGTTTTTAAGGTTGATGAGTTGAAAGTAATTTCAACACATTAATGCTAAGCATGCTAAATCATAGTGTGCTATGAAAAAGACAGTAATGTCATTTACCTGAAATCAGCAGGAATTACAATAACATGTAGTAGGAGTAGGCTCGACTGTTTCAATTACGTGAGCATATTACAGGAATCGATAACACTTTGTCTATCTGTTTGCTTTTATCAAATTTTCCATAAAACAAGTAATTTGTTTGTTTTTCACTGTTTTAGGTAGCCTGCCCTATGAATACAAGATTGTGATAGCAGGAAATCATGAATTGACCTTTGACCAGGAATTCATGGCTGACTTAATCAAGCAGGACTTTTACTATTTCCCCTCTGTTTCTAAGCTGAAGCCAGAGAGCTATGAAAATGTACAGTCTCTTCTAACAAACTGCATCTATCTTCAAGACTCTGAAGTGACGGTGAGGGGATTCAGAATATATGGCTCCCCTTGGTAAGCAGGTTTTTAAGCATACATAAAAAAAATATTGTTGATTGCTGTCACATCAGCCATTTTGTCTGCATCAGCTGTATTTGGATTGCTGTGTTAGGAAGTAATACTCACTTTGATAAAGTTTTTGAGATTTTCTTGTAATGAATCATTCCTGTGATACAATAATGTACTGTACTGTGGGTATGGTTAACCAAATAATGATGGGGAAGAAGATGGTTTGCTCTTCAAACTCTCAGCCAGGAATAATTGTTTAACAGTCCATGCAGGGGGCTTTTGTGTCATAAAATATGTTTTCTATCCTTGGTGAGTTTATTCAATTGCAGGTTAATTTTATTGCAAGGGTACATTCTTTTGACAATTTCCATCCCACACATAATATTGGAGGTTCATTAGTATATACAGTAGTCATTTAACTCAGCGAGCTTATTTCAGCAACTCTGAAGGTCTTTTATTGCATATCCCTCAGAATCTTACTTTCTTTTATAAAGTAATAGCTCTCCCCAAGGTCTAGCTGAGTTGAACTAAAGTCAACAACTCAGTGGCAGTTTAATATTTCATGGATTTTGCTCTACTGCATAGTGAACACTCAGAACCCCTTGACAGTATTGGAGGCAGACGGACTTTAGTTCCTGACTTCCTTGTATGTGCTGCTTCTGTGTCTCTTACTAATGTCACATTGCTGTTTATTATTTCTGCTGATGGGCCTGTAAATTGGGTCTTTCGTGAGTATTTGGTATATGTTTAAAATAAGTAAAATTGTATTTTAAAAGGCAGGGTTTTAAGGGAATATATTAGTCTTCCTTTTAACATCACATCAGGCTGAAATGTAGCAAACAAGTTGTCAAACCTGATGCATACACCCTGTTGTGAATTTTCACTGTGAATAAACTGCAAAATCTCTTGGATTTCTTTCTTTTTTAATGAAAATTGTCTTTTTCCCATTTGGTTACTTGAGATGGGTATTAATTTTGTCTGAGCTTATTATTCTACATTTGTTTAGATTAGTTTCCCTCTAAAATGCACCCTTCTCTTTCTCCCTCTCAGACCTCCAGATCGTTCGGGTTTTATTTTCAACCCACCGATCTGCTGTGTTGTAGTTCATCTTCCTCTTGTGTGTACAGTGTATACAGTCAATGTGCAGTTTACTTCATTTTCCAAATTATTTAGGAAGATGTTAGATGGTATCAGTCCCAATATTAACTTCTGAGAAATGCCACTTGGCATCTTTTCCCATTTTGATGTTCAACTGTAAATACTGTAATTATGCTCTGTTTACAATATGTCTGGCAACCTTATATCTTCATTGCAGTGTTTGTAACCAGGCACCATATTTCCAGTGTCAGTAATAATCTTCCAGGCAGTGAAGTACCAAAAGTCGCATGAAGTCTGGAGTCTCAGTTTCTTTCTACACCATAGTAACGTAATCCCTAAAAAGATACAGGAACTTGCTGAACTTTACATCCTCTTTTTTTTGGCCTAGCATTATCAAGCTAGCCCATTAGAAAATATTTATGAACTTAGTCAAGACTGTCCACTAGAAAGCATTTATGAACATAGTCATGACTTCAAAATTTAAAGTTCTTAAAGGTCTCAGAACTCCATAAGAGAGTTAAATTTCATGCAGTTGCTTGTCTAGTATCCTAAAATAATTTTCTTTTTCTGCTTTGAAAATATGCACCTAGTCTTTCCATTTCTGGTTGCAGCGCTGACCTTCTGTCTTACACCATATTTTGTAGGAATAATTAGAAGCTAGAGATATCTCTCATTCACAAAACACATTAATCAATAGTTGCAAAGTACTTTCAGAACACTGGAGCAAAGTCTGAGTGAAAGCCAAGCAGCATTAACTTAGTGTCTTTTGCCTGCAGCTATCTGCATTTTTATATATAACCTGTACACATTAGATTTTACTTCTATTTAAAATGTTTTAGTAACAAATTAAACCTTGAGAGCTTGATTGGTTTGCATAACATGCCAGTCTCTAAGGTCTTTTAAACATGTACCACTTGTGGTTAAATATTTTTAATAGCACTTGGTATTTTGTCCTCTATTATTATCTAAAACTAAGTGGTTATTTTTAATTGCACAGAAGAAATGGGACTTTTGTCTCAGAAACCAATGCTCTAACTCTCCTTTGCTCCAAGGGCAAGAATTCAAGTGGCAGATTGAGCCTCTACTCACTAACGAAAATTTCACTGTCTTAATTGTTAATTACACAAGTATTATCATTGAGCAGAGAGCAGCCATTTTGAAATGCAACTTGCAATGCACAAAAGCTGCTGCTTAGGAATTAGTATGTGCAAAAAGCCATATTTTGGACCATGGATTATCAGGATAGGTGAAAAGGAGGAGAAATGTGAAAACATTAGAAGTTTGATGAGGAACTCAGGGATTCCAAGATTTTAAATGTGTCCAGAGCAATGCTGAATGCAAAGGGTAGCTCTGTTTGGCCTAGGGGCATGATGCTTCTCACAGTGCATATGGAGCTGGCTGCCAGATCTGGATGAGCAGGACATCAGTAAGAACACAACATGCTTCACAGAATCCCAGAATGGCTCAGGCTGGAAGGGACCACAGTGGCTTATCTGATCCCACCTCTCTGCTCCAGCAGGGCCACCCCAGAGCACAGGGCACAGGATTGTGTCCAGCTGGTTCTGGAATATCCCCAGTGGGGAGACTCCACACCCTCTCTGGACAATCTGCCCAGTGCTCAGTCACTGCACAGGACAGAAGTTCTGCCTCATGTGCAGGTGGAACCTCCTGGGATCAGCCCCTGCCCGTTGCTCTGGTGCCATTGCTGGGCCCCAGAGCAGAGCCTGGGCCCTGCTGGGAGCCCTCCCTGCAGCCAGGGACACACAGGGATGAGGGCCCCTCTCAGCTGGGGCTCCTCTCGAGGCTGCACAGCCCCAGCCCCCTCAGCCTTTCCCTGTCAGAGATGCTCCAGGCCCCGAATCATCCCCGCAGCCTCTCCTCTGCTGGCCCCGCTCCAGGAGCTCCATGTCCCTGCTGTGCTGATGATCCCAGACTGGACACAGCTCTCCAGATGTGCCTCCCAGGGCTGGGCAGAGGGGCAGGATCACTGCCTGAGCTGCTGGCACTGCTCTTCTTAATGCACTTCCTTCAGTATAGCCCAGATCCTGGAAGCTGTTGGGTCTTCTTCAGTCAAAGCCTGGACACCCTGGTTTTTTTTTGCAAAAACTAGTCACAGGAAAATGCACTCTATTTCATCCCAGCAAAACCCAGGGCATGGCCAGAACATATTCACAGACCTGGAAACAATCTTGTGCAGACAGCAGCTATAGTTGCTGTGAATGTAAAAGAGAAGACTTTAGTTCCCCAATAACATTTACTGTAAAATGGAAAGCTTCTAGTTGAAAAGGACTTTTAAACATCCTTTTTTGTTCTGAACTGTTATGAAGATAGACAAACTGGCAGATAGAATAACCCAAATAATTCTGTGTAATAATTCCATATAATGTATTTGGGACTGCTAAGACTTCCCAAGGATGAAATCATTTTTTAGAAGGTTTTAATTTATTTTTCAGTAACAAAAAAAAAATAAATCATGTAATAGAAGTAAAAATATAGCAAGCAGAAACACCAGAGAGGTGGCAGAGATAACATATTTAGGTATTTCCATGGCTTGGCCAGGCAGTCATGCTGGTGAGAGACAGTGAGTGGTAGGTTGGACTGGAGATCACCAGAAGTCCTTTTGGAGCCATCTTTCTGTGATTCTGTCAATCCCACTGTGGAGCTAGAACTGTTCCAGACAGACACCTGAAATGGGCAGATATCAACAAAAGCCTTGCAATAGGGAGTTTGGTATTGTTATCACACTCACTACAAGTAGTAGATGATCCCAACAGGTGGTTCAGGAGTCAGTAGCTGAGATAATAGTGGAAGTTTGAATTTGGATTTGAAACAGGTCTTTGTCATCAGACAGGGTTCTTTGTTGTCAGACAGGGTATTAACTTTATGATGACATCATTCATGGAACCATACTAATAATTTATTAGTGAGTATTTGAGTTACAGATTGTCAGCCTTCTATTGTAGTTCATCACACCTCCCCAGTACTATTTTGCAGGTAAGAGTTTTAGTTGAAGATAGACCATACCATCCACTTTTGTTTCTGTACTGCCAAAGATTTTAATTGCTCAATTACACACTGTGTTTGCACGAAAGGACCTGATTCGTTCACTGCACAAGATCTGCTGTGCTTGCTGAACAAATCCACTGAATATTAATCCTTTTACAGTTGTTATTCAGAAATGCCATGTGGAAACAAATACCTATAAAGGTGCATGTGCATTTACGTATTGACATGAGAACAGTTCTCTGAGGTTTGTGGAAAAGATGTGCATCTGCTAAAGGACAGGTATTCTGTGTGTATGCTCTGGTCTTGCAGAAAATGGCAAGTGGCCTTTCTTTTAAGAAGTGGATTATTGTGCATTAGTGACAGGACAATTTTACTTGATAGTTCAAAAGAAATGCAAGTGGCAGAAGCAGATCTTTTTCCTAGCTACTGATTTTCCATAATGTAAGCAGATATATACAACTGCAGGAGAAACTTTGGTCCTCCTGCTTTCAAACAGGCATACAAGGTGGCAGGAGAGCATTTTATCTCTTTCAGCACTTTTTTTTCCCATTTTCTACATGTGGGAAAGGAAGGGACAATCTCAACTCTCTTGCAAACATATGACAGTTTCATTATTCTAAATGACATATTGGCCTGGATAGCTTAAAGAAGCCCTTTTGGACGAGATTGCCTCCAGACTCATTATCCAGAGTGGATTTTTACTTGGCTTCAATTTTCTGGAGGGATCTATTCCTGTGAAACAGAACCTCATTTTTTTTTTTGCAGAAGTAAATTTTTTTTTTCTAGTGTCTATGTATTCTCATTTCCTCCTTCATTCTTGTACTAAAGGCCTTCTGAACTTCAGAAACTCTTAATTTCCCAGTCAGGGAAGATGGGAGAGCAAATATTAATGTCAGCCTAGAAAGGCACTTGTGACCATTTGTCCTGCAGTGACAGATGCCTGGGCTGGACTCCTGGGGTTTTGTAGCTTCCCTCCAACAGAATGTTGATTAGATTTGACCTGGCATGTTTACACATGGACCAACAGCTCTGGTGCCACATTATTTTTCCAAAATTGGGAACTGAGGGAAGAAAGTTAAGGGTGTGTATGTGGGGAGCAGTTTCTTTCTGTTCAAGTCTTGTTTTTATTGAGTTTAGCAAACTGGGTGAGGCCCGTCCTGTGAGCTCTGGCTTTGTCAGAGGAGAGGGGTGAATTCCTTCCAGTCTAAAGGACATCAACATGTAGGTTGCATTAGTGAGTATCAGCCCAAAGCAGCCTCGACAGGGGGCTTATTCTCCGAATCATCATTCCCCTTTGGTTGGAGAGCTGGCAATTTGTTCCAACCTGTTGTCTCTTTTCTTGGTGCACTGCAGTTGTCTGGACTAATCCAGCCAAGTGTCTTTACTCAAGCTGTGCATCCAGTGTGGTCAGCAGTGCTTAGCCATGGCTGTGTGACTCTTGTCTGAGTTGTTATTTTCTTGTCTGATTTGTGTTTTATCACAGAGTAGGTGACTTTGTTATTTGACTCCTTGGAAAATGTTCTCTTTTTTCTTTGTATGTGTGCACTTTGAATAGAAAGGTTGGTAATTTCCATGTGTAATCAGGGCAGTTTCAAAGAGCATGCAAAGGGCCAAACTGAGGCAGCCTTATTTTGGTTCCATGCAGACTCCAGGCCTAGGTCTCCATTTCAGTGCCTTCCTCCTCCATCTTTTCAAGAACAGCTGTAACAGTCTCTTTCATTGCTCACTGAATTCAGTTTCCATCAGCTAAGATTTATAGATTCATTTCATGAGAGGGACACGCTTTCATTTTGCCAGTGATGAATCACCTAATGTTTACTTTCTGGGACCTTGTACAAATTTTTAGGCATTGAGGTGAACATCAATTAAAATGAAAATGTATTAAAATAAAATATTGACTTCATTTAACATAATAAACCTTCCAAGCTGAGAGTGTGGCTTCCATGTAGAGCAGCAGCAGCAGCTCAAGCTATTACACTGTGGGTTTCACTCTCCAGAACTCACAGAGATTAAGAACTTCTACCCCAAAGTCCATCCTAATTCTTAGTTCTTATACCCCCTTTCAAATCAAAAAACCTATTTAGCATCTTCCACATAACAAAAATATATAGGGAATCAAATTTTTTGTTACTGGACAAAACCATACTAGATGTTTTTCCTAGCAAAATACCTGATCCTTTTATGTTCTTTTCTTGCTGCACCCTCACTTGGTAAAAGACAAAAATAGTAATAACTGAAGTGCACTTGCTTCTGTACTGTTTCCTGAAGAAAATTCCCTCTAAAACTCTTCCTAACTTCAGATTAAGTAGATTTCTGAGCAGGTGGCTTGTTTGCATATCTGTGCTGCAGTTTTGTTTGGATGGATGCAGAAATCCTAGATGTGGATGAATTATAGACTGCTAGGTTTTGGTTTCTCAGAAATATGTTTTTAAAGTGGTAGATGTTGCCTGATTGTTAAAGTTGGGAACTATTTGGAGTTGTTTTAGTTGGTGATTTTGAGGCAGGCAATAGAAGTGAGTAATTTAGGTAGACTTGAGGTGGTTCTTGAAAAAAAATTAAAATAGTCGGTGGGAATAATTGACTCGACTCATTATTTAGAAATGAGACATCTCAGGTTTCAGAAACTTTTAAGAGAAGTTTGGCATGTAAGCCTACCTGATGTGGCTGTATTACTGTGGGGAGAATGCTGAAGATATTTTATTTCAGGCATTCAGTATAAGGTAGGTAAGATGTGACAGATGTGTAAGAAATAGCAACATATTCAGAAGAGAGAAAGAAAAGTTCATCATCCTGTTAAAATATATTATCAGTCTGAGGCACATAGATGCAGGTTTAATTGTATTTTAACAGAATGCTGGAGTGATATTTTTATTTCCTCTTTCATACTTACAAGAAGGCATTTTCCATTTTGGAAGTGGTGCTTCTAAAATGTCTTAAAAACACAATGCACTTGTAGTTTAGTCTGCAGCATATGGAAGATCATAAGCATGGTTTTTCCTGCAAAATTATTTTGATCTATTAAGCTCAGCTGTTCAGGGAAAGTGGTGTGAAGAACTGAATGATACTGAATTTCTGGAATGTGAAAGGTTTTCCAGTGGCAGAAAGTGAGATTTAACATTCTGTCTGTTTTAGAATTAGGAAGAGATCACTGGATCATTTTTCTCCTTTTTTTTTCTTTTGTTTAACAAAAAAAAAAAAAAAGTAGCTTAAATTGGTGCATTTGATGTGATAAATTTGTCTTGGAAAGTGTTTCATTTTCTGCCTGACTTGAAAATACAGGAGATGTGAATGTCATTCAGCAGGCTCTGAGTGTACAGGTGCTACTGCTTGTGTGAGCAATCATACTGAATTCAGGAGAGTTCTTTTTAATGAATGCTTCCATACAAATTAAGTGACTGAAATGAATTAGCAAGAATTGTTAACATTTCTGAAAAAAGTGCATGGAAGAAAATAAAAATTTTTTAACTCCAAGTGAATTTTCTATATGATGTTGAACGAGTATAGTTGTTATTAACTAATAAACTCTGCAATAGGTATAAACAAATGAAAATGTAGACTGAAATACACCTATTGTAGTCCATAAATACCATCACAGTCAAACCAATGCAATAAACTCTAGTTACTAGGTATTCCTGAGTCACAGCAGTTTAGAATATTGCTTTTTTTTTTTTTTTTTTTTCCTTGTTGATGAACATTCCAGAAAATGTCTTCTCTCAAACAAAATTTCTTCTCAGCATTGCCTGGGGCTGAGGAGTTTGGAACAGTTCAATCCCAGAGTATCACAATTGAGGAAAATCAGTAGTTTGGACACATCTTAGATGTTGTGTATTAGGGATATGGATCAGTTCTTTAACATATTTTGCTGTGACCTCTTGCAGGGGGAGTTTAAGCAGTTAATGAAGCCAAAAGTGCATTGCATCCACTTTGCAGTAAAGCCCCTCCACTGTGTCTGTACGAGTGTGCAGGACACACACGTGCATGTATGCTGAATATAGACCGGAAATTATATTGATTTCAATATAACAATTTTTGGCAAATCTTATTTCTTTTAATGTCTAAACACTTTGTGTGGCTTTGTATTTCTTTATGTGAGTGAAGATTTGCATTTACTTGCTTTTCAATCTTCCTCGCTTTAGTTAAATTTGAGAGCAGTTGAAAAATATATTGCATTAGTTTAATTAGCTTGGTAGGAAAATGTCCTTTCTTGGGCAGTAATTATTAGTTGCATATTATTAAAAGGAAATAGTTCACATTCAGTTACTTAGCAGAAATAATTGAATCTTCTGATCCAGTAAACTAGCTCACTTTGGATTCAGCTGGTTTTTAATTTAAGACCTGTAGAAGAGGAGACCTGTAATCTCACTATGGGGAATTGGCTTCACTTTCCTGCAGTTCATAAACCACAAGAGTGAAATTGCTATCCCCCACAGCAGTTTTCTCTTTATTTTTCACATTTGCTTGAAAGTTTTGTTTTATGAGTCAGAGCTGAATTTAAAGTTTAAAGTGCTTTATTGTTGTTATTGTTTTGCTGCTTTTTCTCCCTTTTTTTTTTTTTTCTCCTTGAACAAAAGGACTACCAGCTCTATTTGTAGCCTGAGCTGTGGTCCCAGACAACAGCAATTTCAGGATGTTTCAAAGATGTAAACGCTGTTGGGCACTGCCATGAACCCTTTGGCGATATTCCAAGAGAAACACAAATAGCCAACTAATTTGGGGTGGGTCTATGTGGAGCTGATTCTCAGCTGGAGTAACTTGGCAGTGCTCCGCCAGCAGCTTTTGAGCCATTTACACCTGGTGAAAATCAGCCTCCCTACTGCATAGTAGCTTGTATGTGTACATTTTCTCCAGGTTTTGACACAGTAAAGGTGTTGCTACATGAAGAACGAGATGGTGGCTCTACATGATGAACAGTAAATAAAGCCACTGCCACAGGAACTAATTGTAACAAAGCTGTCTGAATTCTTTATATTTTCCCTGACTGGATTTTAAGGGGAAAAGTAATTTACCACTTGTGAAACTGCTTTAACATTAGAATACTTCATTTAGAATTCCTGTTCATAAATAACTTCATTTAATAAATTAGCATTGTTTAAAATGAATTCAAATGAGGATTTTTCTTCACCACTAAGAAAGCAGAGAAAATTGGAACCAATCATAGAATTGTTTAAGTTGGGAAAGACCTCTAAGATCAAGTCCAAACATAAAACAAGCCAGAGCCAACACTGCCAGGGCCAACACTAAACCCTGTCCCTGAGCACAAATGTACATCTTCTGAACCTCCAGGACTGGTGCCTCAACCACCTCCCTTGGGCAGCTTCTTCCAGTACCTGACCAGCCTTTCCACGACAAAATTCCTCCTGATGTCTAACCTAAACCTCTCCTGGCACAGCTTGAGGCTGTTCCCTCTTGTCCTGTCCCTTGTTCCCTGGGAGCAGAGCCCGATCCCCCCCAGCTGTCCCCTCCTGTCAGGGAGTTGTGCAGAGCCAGAAGGTTCCCCCTGAGCCTCCTTTTCTCCAGGCTGAGCCCCCCCAGCTCCCTCAGCCCCTCCTGGTGCTCCAGACCCTTCCCCAGCTCCGTTCCCTTGCCTGGACACGCTCCAGCCCCTCAATGTCTTTCTTGTCCTGAGGTTCCCAGAGCTGCCCCAGGGTCTGAGGTGTGGCCCCAGCAGTGCCCAGCCCAGGGGACAGTCACTGCCCTGGCCCTGCTGCCACAGCATGGCTGGCACAGCCCAGGTGCCATTGGCCTCTTGCCCCCTGGGCTCCTGTCCAGCCGCTGTCCCCAGCACCCCCAGGGCCTTTCCCAGCTTTCCAGCCCCTCTGCCCCAGCCTGGAGCTGCAGGGGTTGCTGTGACCCAAGGCAGGACCGGGCCCTTGGCCTTGGTGACCCTCAGAGCACTGGCCTGGGCCCATGGGTGCAGCCTGTCCAGATCCCTCTGCAGAGCCTTCCTGCCCTCCAGCAGATCCACACTCCCACCCAGCTGGGTGCTGTCCATGAACTGACTGGGTGTGCCCTCGATCCCCTTGTCCAGATCATCAGTGAAGATATTAAACACGACTGGCCCCAGTGCTGAGCCCTGGGGACTTCACTGGTGCCCCGCCCACCTGTGTGTGGCTCCATTCCCCACCAGTCCGGTTTCACACCCAGTGAAGAAGGGACCCGGGCCAGGAGCAGCCGGTGTCCCCAGGAGACTGTGTGGGACAGTGTCAAAGTCTTTCTAAAGCGCAGAGAAGAACATCCACAGCCTTTCCTTCATCCTCTGAGGGGGTCACCCTGTCACAGAAGGAGCTCAGGTGGGTCAAGCAGGAGCTGCCTGGCACAAACCCACACGGGCTGGGGATGATTCCCTGGTTGTCCTGCATGTGAGGACGCTCAGCTCCTGGGTGGATCCCATCCAGCCCCATAGACGTGGGTATGTCCCAGTGGTGTAGCAGCCACTGACTATTTCCCCCTGAATTATGGGGCTCCATTTTGCTCCCTGTCCTTGTCTTCTGGCTCAGGGGCTTGGTACAATGAGAACAACCAGTCTGTTGTTCTGCTGTTAAACAGTTGTTAGCTGTTAAACATGAACTTTTTTGGTGTAGAAAGCTATATTGCAGCAGTTGTTTGGACCACTGCACTGTGGAGTGAATTTAGGTCTGTGGGAAAACATAAATATGGAATTTAGGATTGCTTGGATTTTTGTTCAGTTCAGATAGACACAGGGCATATGAAGTATCAATATGTGCTTTCTTAAACAAGAGGTTCATGTGTTGCTAAATTGCAAACATTAATAATAATGCACTTCATGCATACATGCCCACATGTTGCATTAATTTGTTAGTTTTGGAAGCGTTTTAGTGCTTGTTTAAATCAAAATGGATTTGAATTTTCTACGTAAACGAAGGTAAAAAAGATTAAAGGGGAGGAAAATCAGAAAACAACTCCCAGTTAGTCCATATGGCCTGATCACTCCTGGGTTTTGAGACAAGAATGTAAACCTGGTGAATTACTTAATGGAGTAACTCTTGGGCCCTACTGTAACTGAGGGGCTCAGTAACTCTGTGGCTACTGTGAGAGCCTTTTCTCTTGTTTCTCAGGACACCTATTACATATCATACAAATTTTAGTCATGTTTCTGGGAGAGTCCCTAAAAGGGATATTCCATCTCCTCAGGTGGCAAACACCTGCAGTGTCTTAGGGGACTACAACAAACACCAGCTAGCTGGAAGTGTCAGAGGCTTTCTAAAGTTCAGGGAAATGCAGAAGAACATTCTTTTTCTTTAGCTGTCTGGGCATCTGACAGTGAATAACCATAAAGATGCCATGCATAGATGGGCATCAATTTTTTTTCCCTTCTCCATTGTCCCCTTCTTGGCAGGTTTTACATTTGAAATGAGATGGTGACTGTACTGCGAACAGAGAGGCTGTTAACTCCTCTCCTAACCCTTCTTTCTGTGACTGCCAGCTATCAACCCAAATATGGGTTGGGTAACTTGCCTGTATCTATAGCTTTAGATTCTGAGAATTCAAGAGACTGGGGGAACAGGCTATGAAATATCAGGAACTCAAGCCCTTATCTCTGCATTAAATCCCAAGACAGTACCGAAAGTCTGTACAGTTCTACATCTGCACCCTCAGCACTGAATCTTTTGATTAATTATTCCAAATTAATTTCTACCTTTGTTTGTTTTATTATTTTATAAAAATATCAGATGGGGTATAATCATTTTCCTTCCAGAAGAATGAGATAAACTATCTGCACTTGGTACTGGCATATTTTAAATTCAGTCTTTCATTAATTTTCCTTCTTACCTGTTACCTTCTTGTTTTCTTGTTATGAAGATAAAGTAGATTTCATTTTATTTTTCATTGTCTTATAACAGATTAATGTTTAGAAATGATCAGTTCCTATTAGTCATAGCTCATTCTTTCTTCTTTGCAGTCAAAGCTGTATGAAATCCTTTACTAAACAAAAGATGAATGATTTAATGTGTAACTCGAATTGCAAGAGAAATAATTACTGATAAAGGACCATACTCAGATTTTTATCCTTCTTTCCTTTTGTGAAAACAATAATTTAATTTGATTCAGAGTTTCAAGAATGACAACCTTGGATGCAAAGCAAGTAAGGCAAACTTCCCCATGGAAGCAGAGTTGTGTGTTATGGCCAGTAGAGGATCTGAGTTGCATCATTTCCATTTATTAATTATAAGGCCTTACCTTGCATTAAAAAAGACCTGACTTCAATATTAAGAATGAAAAAATTAAATTTCTTTTTTGCATAGTTTAATTCTTTTTGCACACGGCTGTTCTCTAAAATCACACTGCCCTTGCCTCTCTCACATGGAAGTTAGTCGTAATATAAATCTTCTCACGCTCCTGAAGACTTCTGAAACCTATTTTTCCTTAGATCACAGTTATGTTTGGTTCAGATGCCCAGATGTTGAATGAAATTTCAAAGCCTATGAACAAACAGTGCCCTGCTAGTCATTCTTAGCACCAGTGGCCTGATAGCTGCTTTTGTCCTTTCCTTTCCTGCTTTGGATGGCCCTTTTGCATGCAAGGAAGAAAAGAAAAAAAGGACTGTGTTATTTCACAACTACTTTAGATTAACTGGCCGATATAAAAAAAACCTCAAAAATATGGACTTTTGTGAATGCTTACTTGGAGAGAAAGTAGAGTTAAAAATAATAGAAATACTTAGTAAAATAGTTAATTACTTACTGAGGAAAGGCTAAAAAGGCAAATGCAGTGATTGGGTAAATTCAGCTTGTGCAGTGGTGGCGAGTGTGAAAATATGAACACCTGAAGAACCTGCACACCAGGGAAGGTATGCAGTGTGTTTAGTACTGTACACCCATGTTCACAGGACTGTAGATAGTTATGATAGTAAGATTAAATCAAGACCAGGAAAAATTAGATTTAAACATCCAACACTGAATTTTTTTGGGCTAGGAGTCAGGATGTGTTGGAGTTTTGCCCATGTTTGCGACTGATGAATCTGCTTTTTGTGCTCCATGGTCCTTGACCACTCACTCCTGCCAGTATGGCTTTCAGCATGGGTAGTCCCGTCTTCTAAATACAAAATGTTTGCTTTTTTCAGGAAGAGGAGCAGGATTTAGAAAGGTGGTTTGGTCCATTCTTTTCCCACTGAGCTTTTTGATAGGCACCAACCAATATCTGTTTATTTTCCTGTAGGAGAAAAATCACAACAATTGTGGAGAAAAGACTGGAGCAAGTTGCATGTGTTTGTGAACCTTTGAAATTTATTTGGTAAGCAGAGGATTTCCAGTGAGAGAACTTGCCTTTCAGCTAAAAAAAAAAAAGTATTTTTATAGGAAACAATAGAAATTAGGAGATACAGTGTGTTTCAGTTCTGCACTTTTTGCTTCCACGGTGTTCGCAAGATGCTGCCCGGCAATCTCATTGAAACACCACTGCTGCTCAGTCAAACCATCCCTAGCTCTCAGTGGCTACTGGGCTTTCCCCTTGAAGTCAAAGAGAGTTAATTGGTGCCTACTGGTGGCAAGATTTGTGTTACTCAGCTGGGCAGCCTGGAGGCAGCTGCTGCAGTAAATCTTGCAGCTCTTGTGTTAGCTGACACCCCCCAGCCCTGCAGGCAGTGCCAAGGGGGGTGTTTCTGGCAGTGCCCGCTGGTTTTCTGCCCTGTGTGTTTGCAGGGGTGCCCAGGTACTGTGGAGAGTCCCCTCGAGCTGGAAAGGAAGGAAGCCTTTCTTTGAGTTAAAACGTTTAAATTGGATCAAGGCAATGGAGAATCAAATTTCAGTCTTTCATCACTTGCAATAGAAAAATCCATGTGCACTGATAGTTCTCCTCAGTCAAGTATCCCTCGTTAGTATGGCTGCCTTTCAGATTGAGAGGGGTACCAATGTTTTGAAAATGAAAAACCTTCCATTTTCACATAAAGGGCAGGTCAAATATATGTGGCGCATCCCCACCTTTTGCAGTAGATCACATGTAAAACTAAGTAAAGCTCCATTGAAATGAAAAAAGAGTTCTTGGGTTACATGTTAGCTCTTTCCAGTAGTAGCTGAATAAAAGAAAAAAAAACCCTAATAAATAATTAGGGCGGTAATATGTTTGACCATTATTTTTTTAGTATGACTTTTTTTTCTCTTACTATTATAACAGAAATGATCCTTTCAAAGACAACTAAAGTGCTAATGATAGCTAAGAAGGTCATTCCTAGGAGGTTAAACTGGTTTAATTAGAATTTATGAGAAGGTTACCATAGGAGTGCAGAAAGATGTTAAGGGGTTAACCTATAAGAGATTACATTGTAGTCAGTGTTCTGTTAAAGTTTGAATTAATTTTTCCCATGGGTTTTTCACATTCTAATTTTCAACTAAATGAGACATCTGTTTCAGAAAAGGAAAATTTGCTATGGTTGTCATAGCAACTATCATTCTGTAAGAAAATTATTCCAATGGTTACTTTAGAACAGAAAGATAGAAATTCAGTACATAAAGCAACATCCGATTTCTAGCACAAACTCTGATAATTCAGTCCTTTTTGTGTGGCAGATTATTTGGCCTGCAAAACTTGTTCAGACGTTTTAAACATAAGGTTAATTGTGCTGTAAACAAATTCACCTCTGATATATTTTCCCCCTCGAGTCTTACATGTAGACAATCATTATGCTTATCAAAATACTAAAGCAGTTGAATTTCAGTAGAGTGTTTGAGACACTCAAACTGTTTGCTTGAAAAAGGTAAGACCTAAATCAAAGTACATTTCTACAGATGAGTGCTTCACTTCAAAGGTGAAATACATTAATGATGTATGTCTTTAATTGCCAAATAAATTTTTCTTGGGTTAGTTTCTTTTTTTTTTTTTTTTGAGTATAGTGGATTTTTCTCTTGTAGAACATGCATGACAATATTTTCTTTGTCAAGTGTAAAATATTTTAGAAAAATACATTATAAAAATAATTACACTTTTCCTGAGTAAGCACTAACTGGGAATACAGAAATTCAGTACCTGATATAAAGAATTTAACTTTGTTTTCAGGTTCTATCTAAATACAAATTTTAGACAAAGTTGTCTTTGCATGATATCCAGGTCATGGGCTCATTAGTGGGTATTACAGAAGGCTTTTTCCCTACTCAGAAACTTTGATAGCTGTTTTGTAATAAATTTTCAGAAGAAGGAACCTGGGGATTAATAAAATCCCTATGTGGTTATAAAGATGGTATTTGCTTTGGGGGTGGGGGCACTGAAGTGTGTGATTTGTCTTTCTTCTCTCCAACGTAAAGCATGCCAACATCCTCCGCTGAATCCTTTCTTGGACCTGGGATTTTTTCTTTTTTTTTTTTTTGCCAGAAATATTCCAGACATTTCCTTCCATCTCAGGATTGTCACAAAAGACAGCATAATGGCAAATCACACAAGTTGTAACATCTCCCCTTCACAAAAGAACAGCTCCAGCATGCATAACTTACCAGCCCTGCTGCAGTCACCACAAAGGGAGCGAGGGAGGGAGGAGGGAGGGATGGGGGAAAGTGCTTCTTGTCTTAATAAGCAGATCATGCCTATTCATAAGGGGAAATGGGCTTTTTTAGAAAGTGGCCGTGTGTAGTCCAGCCCTGGTAGAGGCAGGCAGAGGCTCTCACAGCTGGGTGTGCGGTTCATGGTCGTCTGGATTTCAGCAGGATTAAGCTGACTTCTGGTGAGACCTGTGGCAGTCATGATTATTTCTCTTTAAGAACCCTTTTTTGTAGCCTTAAATAATTATTCTTTTGACCTGTGCTTCTTGGGCAAACACTAGTCTTTCCCCTTGGTTTCTTTTCTGTGTCTGGCACACCTGTGGGATGGTGCCTCTCCTCGCTTCCCGCTGGAGACCCAGGGACAATCCTGTCCCTGCCCACGCCAGGCCAAGGCAGGGGTGGGAGCAGGAATGTATATCCCTTGAAACTGCCAATGACTTGAAACACGTGATTTACTGTGCTGACACTTCTTTTGCCACCTATTTGCCCTTGCAAATATTTTCTGACAGAGAGATCTTGCTGCTGGAAAACATGCCCTGAGCCTACAGACAATTTGCCAAACAGTTGTGTATTTTCATCATGGTGAAGAAATATACTTGGCAGGTTAGGTGTGGAATGTAATCCCAAGGCAGGAAAGGATGAAGAATTTAGAAAAAGCCAACCACTGTATATTGTTACAGAGCCTCCCACTTCTGTAATATCTAAGCACCTCACAAACTTCAGTTTTTTTATTTTTGAGGCATTCCTGTGTGGTAAAAATAATTTCCTTGTCTCAGTGGTGAGCTGAATGTAAGGAGGGGCAGATCCAGCTCAACAGAGCTGTGGTTGCTGTGTAGCACTGTCACATAGTAACATTGCTGGTACCTTGCTGCACAATAATCCAGTTAGGAGAATCTCATAATTGTTTAGGAAAAGACCTCTGAGATGATTGAGTCCAGGCATAAATGCGATGCCACTAAAGCATGTCCCCAAGTGCCACATCTACACATATTTTAAATGCTTCCAGGCATGGTGACAGCCATTTGACCTATCAGTGAAGAATTTTTCTCAGTATCCAATCTAAACCTCTCCTAGTGCAACTTTAGGCCATTTCCTCTTGTCCTATTCATTGTTACCTGGGAGAAGAGACCCAGTTCCCACCTTGCTAAAACCTCCTTTCAAGATATTTTAGAGAGATAAGGTCTCCCCTGAGCCTCTCTCTAGACCCTGGCAGCAGGAAGGTGAGGAAAGGCCACTTGGCATGTTGAACAGGTAACCAGAAAAGTGTGAGTTTGTGGCCTGATGTAGGGATGTGTCCTTGTCTTAGCCAGCTGCCTTAGCCTGAGCAATGTTACTCAGAAGATTTGTGCTTCACTGCTAGAGCTGTTAGCATCTCTCCTTCACACACCTTCTTCACCTCCCTCATCATGGCTTCTGGTGGCTGAGACATATATTTCTGGTCCTGATAACAGATGTCCGAAGTTTCACCCTTTTTTTTTTGTCCTGGGACACCTGTCTCTCAAGACCTTCGTTATCCATGTGATAGTCATGTGATGAAGAGGCAGGGGATGAGAAAGAAAGCCTTTCAGTCATCAATAGCTGAGCCTCTTTTTGTCTGTGGAAGAAAAGCATTCTGTTCGTTGTTCTTCAAATATGGGTATGGCCACAAGACGTCAGTCAAAAAATTACTACAACTTCCAACCTAAAGCTAACCCCTCAATTTTATGACCTAGAATTGGAGCCTAGTCAGCAAGACATAATTTAACACTGTGATATAATTGCTGTGAAAGATAGTTTTTTAATCAATGGGATAGCGAGATACAGATAAATTATGTTCTGACTGGCAGTGTTACAGTCCTGCTGCTCCATGATGAGCTGCTCCATAAGTATGTTTAAAAAATGTAAATGCCTGTCTGATAAGGAATCCTGAATATGGAAAGTCTTACTTATAAGCGTGTCAGCACACCAGAGGACAGAAGAAATGTCTGTGTAAGAGAAGCAGCAGCATTCCTGTTCTGATGGGATATATCCAATTAGGGAAACAAAGCAGCAGAGATGATGTCTCTGACTTTGGAGCAGGATCTGTCATGGTGCCAGGGTCTGTCCTTGCCCAGCTGGTCATAGGCTAAGGGCCAAACGTGCTGGGAGCCAATGTGAAACATAAATCACGTGGAGGTGTCTGAGACAGCTGTTCTTCTAAATGTTGTGAGAGTCAGCGTGATAATCCACACATGGAAATCTTGGTATCCAGGGCTTGTAAGTAGTTGGAGCAATACTGTGAATATTTTACTGTATGCTATCTACTGAAAGAGGGGAGGGCTGCATGGATTTGCCATTCAAGTTAAACAACACTGCTTGTATGGAAAGAGGGGATTACTGTGCACACAAAGAAGAAAATGAATGCTGTTTGTGTCTTCAAACTCCATGGTAGTAAGGAGTCAACCTCGGTATTTTAATTAGATAACCAATATATGGAAGTAGCACTGAAGAGATTCTCCTCCTCTCTTGGCAGGCAACCTTGGTTTTATGGCTGGGGCTTTAATCTTCCACGAGGCCAAGCACTATTAGAGAAATGGAACCTTATTCCAGATGGAATAGATATTCTTATAACACATGGACCACCTCTCGGTAAGAAAATAATAGTGCTCTTAGCTGTGTATTTCAGATGATTATATGGTAACTGATGGCTTTCCTTAGAAAAAGAGTGCAATCCTGACTTACAAAAGTCAAAAGCAACATGCATACTGATTTCAGCAGCACCAGAACTTCAGCTCATGATTACCTATGATACCTCTGCTCAATGGCAGGGAATTAAATAATGGCTTAAAAAATAAAATGTTAACGCATAAAGCCATAATTTATAAAATGTTAACGCATAAAGCCATAATGAGCTTTATAAATAAGCAGAGTCTAATTTTCCTATGCACATATCTAATCTGCCACAGGTGAAATTACTAGATTGAAAGCATAGAGCCTGTTTGAAGAGAAATGTGGGATTAGGATCTTATTTTTTCTCACTTTCTCTCTCTGACTTGAATGCAGTAGCATTTTCCCACCAACAAGTACCCAGAATCTCTTTTTTTCCTCATCATGCTGACTTGGCTCACCTTCTGCCTCACAAACCCAGATGCTCCCCATTGTTTGCCTTTTCTTTGGACAGGATGGTTGAATTGCTTATCTGTAATACAATTTGGTAACATGAACAGATCAGAAATAAATAGTTTTGCATGTGCATTTTTCAAATATTAATACAGGTAATATAAAAGATATCTATCGATAGTAGATTTCTCATATTCCTAGAAAATTTTGACATTACCTTTGCTACAGAAATAATACAATCACACAAACTTGTCCAGATTCAGTAAAGGCTTAACGCTTTTAAGCTTTTTTGAATATATTTGACAAATAGCCATCTATATTTAATGTGACTGTGTGTTTGACTCTCACTAATTTAATAAATGGACATGAACAAGAAGCACGTACTCAAGTGTTCTGCTGAGTCTTACTGTGCTTTGCGTCCACTTGGTTTCTTTAAACCTTTAGATTCCCCAATTTCCTGAAGCTAAAACCCTCATCTTCTACCCTTTCTTCTCTTTCAGAGCTTGGAGGAGAAAGTACCTAAAGGGTTTGTGTTTTGTTTTCTTTAGAAGGACATGTTTGCATTCCGCTGCTCACTAATCCTGGGGGAAAGTAGTTCTTTGTGAGCAGGGTTTCTCACAGTCAGGGGTGTGTGTGTTTTGATTCTTCACCTAAGTGGACTTTCATGCCATGCCATGGACTGATTTTACTATGAGCCTGTATTGTAAAAGTGGATGTCAGAAATTAAATGTTTCAGCCCTGAAATATCAGCTCCAAGCCATTGGTATGGGGGTAATCCCTGCTAGGATCCAAGGCACAATGCTGTGACTTTCATGTAGTTTTATTTATGAGTCATATATAAAGCTGCTTCAGAAGCTTTTTCAGCACTTTGAAAACCCCTTTTAAAGCCAGCTGACCAGCTGTAAAACAATCCAACCTTCATCTGACTGACGATTCACTTGAAATCTGATGTTGGAAAGTGGAGAGATTCAGCCACCTTGCTTCTTTAGCCACCAGGCCTCTCCAGTAGCCTCAGGCATCAGCAGAGGGAGCAGGACCCCTAAAGAGCACTGCAGAACTGACACTCAACAGACAGACTTTATTAATAAATTTAATAGTAAATTTAATAATTGAAAAGTAAATTAATAATTGCAGTAATTCTGAGGAAAGGTCACCCATGTCCAGTGATTGTAACAGTGGTGTGAATTCTCCCCATTTCCATGGCTCACTATGTGTTCTCTTTTTTTTTCTTTTAATTCTTTATCTTCAACCATCCCCCAAGAATTTCCTTTTTTTTAGAAGTTTCTGGTTTTTTATCTCTCTCTTAGTGATGCATTAATAGACAGCTGGAGCACAGAACCCTCTGCCTGAGGGCAGGAGCTGTTGGTCTCCCTGACACCCATGGCAACAAATATATGACACTTCAAAGAACTTAGCACTCTGGTTAACTTACAGAACCACCTTATTGTGCAGCTCTGTCCACAGACCTTTTGGGAAACAGGATCCTCCTTGACCCTCCCAGCCAATTATTTTAATCAGAAAGCTGATTCCTGTTGTTCTGGTCTTGGAACTCAGAACCTCACTAGAGTTGTTCCTAATGATCATAAACAACAATCAGTCTTGCAAATTCTGGGTTTTTTTTCTCCAGCATGGCTGCCTAAATTCTGCCCATCATCCATTTTCTGTGCTGCTTTCCTATTCCCTCACTTTAAAAGAGTGTACATCCTCCTGAACTAATTCATATTACCTTATTACATAGATTTGAAATGGTCTGATTTAGATGCAGAACCACCATTAAAAGTTAATGAACTTTGTTTTTATTTAGCCATGTAACAAAAATCTGAGTAATTTTTCTCTTCTGTTTTAGAGTAGTGCTTTGGGATGAAGCCAGGGCAGGGATACATGGGGTGTTCACACAGGATGAGGGGAAAAAAAGGTTGAAAACAGCTATTTTTGACCATTTTATTAGTAACTTGTTTATTATTAGTAACAAAGATATGCAATATATTTCATAGCTTATGAAATATAGTATTTGTGATTATGGGATCAGTATTAATGCTCATTTCCATATCAGCATATTTTTATTTCCTATATATCTCCATTAACGATTCTTTTATTTCTCTTCCAAAGTTCACTTTCTTTTCTTTGTTCTTAATTTAATTTCACCTTTAAGTCTTCATTTGCAGCTGTCTGCTTGATAGTCTGTGACAGAGATTTATACTTTCCTGACAGCTGCAAAAACCTGTTTCAAGTAACCAAACATTAAAAAACCCCTAAGATGAACTCTAATTGTTAGCTAGGTGTAATCAATTATTCTTAGTTTGTGTAGTCAGGTGTACATAATAAGCTGCAAACATATGGGAAGGCTTCAGAAGGGTGATAATGCATGTAAACAAAAACATGTTCAACATAAATAATGCTTAATTTAATGGAGAAGTTAATTTTATGGATTTTTGTTTGTGAAGTTTTTGAAGTGGAAATACTTTTGGCTTTATGTTCACTGCAGACATTTTGACAATTAACTGTTTCAAATCATTGTAGTAATAAAACCTATGGCTATAATATGTCTGGAAAAAAAAAAAAGGCATGATTTTATTCCAGAGGAATTCCTGGCCTCACTTTGATATCATAAATACTGCTTTTCTCTGGTGAATTCTGACCTCTCTTTGATGGCACAAGTGAATTCAGTAGGATTGAGCATTGCTCAGTCTGGCTGCATTTAGCAGGACTTTCTTTTTCTACATCCCCTGACAGGTGCCAAACAGTACCTTCAGGTCTTTGACCATGATCAGAATTTCCTCTTTTTGGCATTTAGGATGCCCCATTCCTAACATTTTTTCTGAAAATTAGCTCTCTGAGTAGCTATGAAACAAGTGCAAACTTTTGCCATTTTGGTAAAACCTCACAGTTTACCGAGCCCAGTTTTCAAGCACTGGCAGCTAAAGAGGTATTTCTCAATGTGTGAACCTACCCTGAAGCTCTAGCAAATCTGAGAGCTTTTCCAAGAGCTTGAATGCCACCCTTCTGGTCTTTTAAACCAGTTGGTTGGCTGCTTAGCCATGCTTGAGTGGACATCAAAAGTGAATGTATGAAAACCAGGTCTAGGCTCTGTACCTCTGGCTAAAAGCACAATATATTCACACTACTGCAGCAAATCCAAGAGATGCAAAGCTATGACAGGCACACAGGGAAAATATCAGAACAACAAAATAAAAGCAGGAAGATTTTATCTTTTAGGTTTCCAAATTTGAGCCTGATGAAAATGACTGAACAATAGAAAGAAAACAGATTGGTTGTTGCAAACACTCCAATACAACACCCTCCTTATACTACTACTTGGAAGGAAACATGAGACTTTAGTTGGCAGTAAACATCCTCCTGCAGTATTTTTAGACAAAGAGGCAAGTTGATGTAACATTTCTGTCTATTTTCATAAGAAATACATTTTTGCACCATTTTTATGCAAGTAAATGCATCACTTAAATACATCTTCTGCAAAAGGCCTGAGTTTCTCTTCCTATCTGAGATCCATCAGTTTAGGCAAGTGAGGCTTGCTGTGCCATGAAGTGGTTTAACTCGAGGGTGTTATTTTTGGGGCATGTAGTGGATTCCTCACCTGAGCTCCACTACTGTAGGATTCAATGTGGTAACAATATAGTTGTAGTTTTGGCAACACAGATTCCATTACATTGGTTCAAGTGTTCTATGTAAAAAAGTAGGTCCCAGGACTGGTTTTAAATATTTAAATGTTCTTGAAAATTCTTCAGGGGCTCACTTTGGACTTACTGCTCTTTACACCTCATTCTCTTCAGGAAGAAAAAGGGGTAAAGCATTGAGTTATCCCATTAACAACAGTGCAAAAAATGCTTTGATTGCAGTTTTTTTTTTTTATTCTTTGAAAAACAAGTGGAAGGGTGATCATAGTCCTTTATAACCAGATGAGCTTTTATGGTTTTCCACCAGTACTTTTCTTTCCTTCCTCTTTTGCTTAGCAAAGCAGACATAGTTTTTGCCATTTCCTCTGTGGCTGTTTGTGAAAAGCCATGAGACATGAAATCTCAAAAATGCTCTATAATAGCCCAACTTTGTGGATTAACTGTCTTCTCTTAAAGCTTTCCTTTCTTTTCAAAGGTTTTCTAGACTGGGTTCCTAAGAAAATGCAACGAGTAGGATGTGTTGAGCTGCTGAACACAGTCCAGAGACGAATACAGCCAAGGCTTCATGTTTTTGGACACATCCATGAAGGTCAGAAACATTTCTTTTTATATATCTGTATTTAGAAACCTCAAACAGAGAAGGCTTAATCAGCATTTTCAAACTTGAATGTCTGAACTGAAACACTTCTAGAATTCAGGTACATATTTAGCTGCATATACAGAGGTGAAATTGGCTGATACCCACATTTCAATACTTGTATTTGAGCTTATCTTTCACTTTCTACATCTATAAAACAGATTGATGCTTCCTTCACAGGGATGAGTACTGTGAATTTTAAAATAAGTACACAAGTCCAGTAGTTACAGAAAGTGACTAAATATTAGGATGGAGGGGGTTTTTTTCCTCAGCAGAATCTGTGCTTCACAATAATTCATATATGATCTCTGTGTCTCAGCTTCTGTGCTTGTAAAAGGGGTAGGAATGTTTTGAGCGGTGCTTCTAAGGCTTGATTTTCAAGATTGTACAATAATGGTTGTCTGTCCCCATCAGTGTGTATATGAAGTTGAAATCAAGAGGGATGTCACCACTGACTGGTGTAGTAGTTCCAAGATACTTATGGATGCATTTAGGTGCTTTGGCAGGGGAAACATTTTGTGCTCAGACAAAACAAGTGGTTCTGTTGACTATTTGATATTTAACTGGGAAACAAAATGAGTTCCCTTCACACAAGCCAGTAATTGGTGACAGATATGCTCTGCTGAAGTCAGTGACAGCAGGAGTTCATCTACAGGCAAAGGGAAAGGTAGATGCTGTCTGTCCTGTTCACAAAGCAAGGCAGCAAGGCTTCAAGCAGTGCCCCCAGCCCAAGCAGAAAGCAGTGGGCTGTGGAGGAGTGAGCCATTGGTATGTGTGTATTATCAGCTGCTCAGTCCTTGGCAGTGCTAACTTACTGGCAGGAAAAGGTACTCCACAACTGCCAGTTTTCTTCTTCTGGGACTGCTCCAGCCGTTGCTGTAGGATCTCTGTGGGTCTCACCAGTATAGATGGAAAAATCGGAGGAGCTGGCATTCAGATACTTCTGGTTTTGTGAAGAACCCTTCCCAAGATATCCCTCTCTGACTTGCTGCTGGGGGCTTTCACCATGGCATGTTAGAACTGACATTGCTGGTGGTGTAAAATTAATGGATAAGATGTTCAGATCATTATTTTATAGCTCAAGGATTAGGTCCATTCTCCTCAAGTGCCTCATCTTTGGTGACCTGTTAATGCCTGGTTAATGTCCAAAGTGCTGTTAAATCACAGAGTAAACAAATAATGCTGCTAGAGCAGCATATTCCAACCAAGAGAGCTGGTGAATACAGTTCAAAGTCGTTGTCATTTCAGAAATTGTAAGCCAGGGGATATAAGCAAACAGCAAGCCATGAAGCTTTGGGCAGGTAAACAAAATCACATCTGCTAAAACCAAGCCCAACTTTGGCTCTTGAGGGAAGAGAATGGCACCTCCATAGAATGGTAAATCCTGTGAATTAATGTAGTTGGCACAGTAGGTATCAAAACACAGAAACTAGGTACTCTTCTTGTTAACTGTCATAATTTAGAGAAAACAAATGGGGAAATACAGAGCCTGTTTTTCAGTGGGATGCTAAATCTCTGCAGAGGAGAATTCCCATTGCAGGCAGCCTGTGCAAATGAAGCTGCACTTTGTAGAGAGAATGCATGATTTGAACAGATGAGTTCTTCCTCTGAGTGAGCATAGCTACATCTGCAGGAGTCATTTACTGAACATCTGGGGGGAAGAGGTGCTTATAAGAGATGTTTCTTCCCTATTCCCTTTCTGCACTACCATCTCTGCCAAAAAATACCTCTGCACGTGGACTTGCTGCTGATCCACCAGTGGAAGGGACAAGCAGCATGGCAGGAGCTCTGGCTAAAATTCTGGTTTTCCCATTATAGCCAGTACTCCACTGAGGCCAAGGAAACTCTGCTGGCAGTGGGACAGGAGTGAAAGCTGCAGCATGAGGAATCTTGCAGCAAAAGGAGTGTGTAACAGGCTGATTCTGTTCTCTCCAAATGTGTAGCCGAGGAGACAGAAAGTCCCAGCCACAGCGCGAACTGTCCGCCGTGCATTTTGTGTTTTCCTCAGAACCGTCGTTCTCTGGCAAATAGAAAGGGATTTGAAGAAATGCCTGTGACAGGAACCTGACAGAGTTTTCTTCCCTCCCTGGTCCCTAATTACAGTGTGTTTTTTTCCATAGGAGGTGCGGGAAGCCCTGCATTATTCAGGATGTTTTAAGGAACCAAAAAGAAATGAATTTGGCTACTGTTTTTTCACTTGCAAATTATGCAATTTTCAGTGCTCTGAAAGACACAAAATTGCATCCAGAAAAACCATAGGGTCCTCGGTACCTAGGATTTGAATAGCTAGAACTCAGTGTGTATACAGCAGTGAATTTCACTTTGTGAAAACTGAGACTGAATCTTAGCCCAAATGCTTTCTACCAGGTGATTTTCCCAAAATCACCTATTTCTGATGATCAATGCCGTTCTGCATATTGATCATAATATTTCAGTGAAAGTTTCCAACATTAAGCTTTTAGCTTTCATATAATCAAAGTTATGTTTTTTTCCTAGGGATTCATAAAAGATTTTTGACAACGGAGAGCATGTCTGTCTTTTCATAACACCAAGGCTGACAAAGGGCTTCTTCTTCACTTTCTGAAACAGCATTTCACTGTACTTCTACAGACATTAGAGCTGGAAGTTTGGTTTTCTGGAGATTTAACTCTTGAACTGTTTGCCTTGGATGTCTTTCCAGACATGAGATGTAGCTGAAGCTTTTTCCCCACTGGTGAGACACACGGATGCGTGTGTTCTCCTGTGGAAATGTTCTGGTGTTTTAGGGTATGAATTCACCTTGTCTGTTAGACAATGCATTCAATAATAAAGCCATATTTTCTCAGCCTGGGCAGGCATTTTAGTGACTTTCCATCAAGTGTGGTCAACAAGTTCAAAGACATAGCAGGAAGAGGTTCCTGCTAGGCAAATTCTGCCTGAGGTGCACATGCACACGTACTTGCCTCAGTCAAGCAATGGTTTTTCTTCATTGATTGCTTAAAGGATGTTCAACACAGGGCAAGAAAAAAAGGTGGGAAGACTAAAATTGCCCAAAGTTTGCTGCCCTGATGATTGCAAGCCTAAATGATCAGAAGCATCCTTTCCAAAACTAAAAAGGTTTTAAGAGAAAAATCTCTGCAGAGAAAAGTATCTGTCTTTCTAAGGAGGTTTAGTGAGCTGGCTGCCAGAGAAAATAACCACTAGCTACTGAGGGCATTTTTTGCTTTTCTTAGACAATTTTAAAAAGTTCTGCTGCAGGACGAAGATGGTATTGATTCAGGGAACATTTATGTTTGCACTAATAGGTTTCTTTAATTCCTTCTGAGTAATAAAAATGTGGCACTTATCATTGTGTGAAAAAGGTAATTAAAAAATAAAGAAGATAATAAGGAATAATGAGAGTAACCAGGATTTTTCTTCCTTTGTAGGTTATGGTGTCATGGCTGATGGAACCACCACCTATGTGAATGCATCTGTGTGCACTGTGAATTACCAGCCACTTAATCCGCCTATAGTTATTGACTTACCTACTCCAAGGAACACATGATTGTAATGAGGATTTAAAGTTGTACCCAACACATTAGCAACTTTATATTGCTGGCTGAGAATCCCAATAGGGAACCATTCAACAAAAAAAGCAAAATCCTTCTTTTTTTCCCTGCTAGCTCTTCACAGATAAATTTAGAGTAACAAAAGTGGACCAGGAACAAAGACATTTTGGTGCCAGAAACAGATTAAAGACTAACATTTCACCATTAAAATGTTTGTGAACACAGAAAAGTGAATGCATTCCACATATATATATACATATATATATATCTATATATATATCTAGTAGGGGCTTTTGTACATACCGTATATTTGACTTATTAAAAGAACGATGTCTTTCAAAGGAGTGTTTCTTTAAGAAAGTTTGCAGTTTAAACATAAGTGTTTAGACTAGGATTTCTTCATTTCAGATGTTTTTCAGTGAGCTCTTGGTAAAATAAAATTTATAGTAAATATGTTTTCCCTTAATCAACATGGCAGATATAAAAGATGGTGCACAAATGACCAGTCACGGGAGGAAAGCTATTTCTCCAAGTCCTCCAGGTCTAAGTCTTTGCATCTATTCAAAACCAATGCAATAGAGGCCCTAATTCACTGTACTGAAATGAAGTTTTACTACATCTGGCATTACAGATGGCAAGGGAAATGGTGCATATTGCCAGCATGCTGTAAACAGCTCAACATTCAAGAAGGGAGACTGTGTTAAGTGCAGTATAAACTCAGGAATTTGTAACCTGGCCTCGCCTGTTTAAAAAAAAAAAAAATGTCATTTCCCTTAAACAAAAAAAGAAAAAGTATAACTGTGTTTTCATATGGAAAGCGATATATGATTGTATTTAAAGAAAAAGGAAAGAGAAAAAACCTGCAAAGAGCCCACCCAATGATTAGTAATGGTATTTTAAATAAAACCCACTGGGACCATTGGTTTAAAACCTGCTAATGGGACATGCAGCCAATGATGAGATTACTGGTTTGAATTTGGCCCTGGTCAGGAGTGGTTAAATGTCCTTGTGACCATTTTGTCCTTGGGAAACAGATGTCCAGGGGAAGGCATCAACCCAAGGTGTAGTTCAGGCACTGGATTTTGGCTGGCTGTGAGTAATGGATGCTCACCAAAGTGTGCAGAGCAGAGGTCACCTCAGAGGACATGGTACTGCTATTTGCCCACTCATGGACACTGCTGAGAGAGGCCCAGCACAAACTCAGTAGAAACCCATCTGTTGTGCTGCTTTTGGCACCAGGAAAAGCAGGGGACACGTCAGGAGCTGGTTGGGATGGTCCACAGCCACGGTGGTGCCCGTGCAGCTCTCCTGCAGCGTTTGCAGAGGCATTGAAGCTGCTGGGATTTCAGTCCTGTCCTAGGCAGAAGCTTAAGAATTGACTACAAAGCCACCAAAAAAACCCAGGGCTTCAGACATGTTCTGCAAAAAATGGATTTCTGCCTTGAACTAACAAATATGTCCTTTTGATTCGATGGAGATAATTTTACTGCTGTATTCTGAATGTGGACATCATGAATTTGGGGCTGACAGCATCTAGACATTAATCTTGTTCACACACATTGGACAGACCACAGCACTGCCAGCTCAGAGCTGGTTGCAGGACTGTGCATAGCCCATGCCTGCATACATGCATTGGAGAAGTGTGTGTGTTACATGGATGTAAATGTGAGTTTTACATAGCAGCTGCATGTACATTATACACATAAACACCATAAAATACCTGTGTTGCAAAACCAGGCCATGTGAGCTTTGACTCTGAGCAAGGTGGGCACAAACTCTGCTTTTCACTGGCTTCCCATGATGCAGCAGCTATTCCAGGTTCTTCCTGGAGCCAAGACATTCAAGCCCAGTAACTGACTCGTGCTGTGGACCCACAAGAGGCCACCAGACCCCTAGAAAATATGACAAGTCACAGGTCTGTCATTTCTTGTAATCTGTTGGATGACCGTGTGTCTAAACTAATGTACTGCTTTTTTCCTGAAAACAAAGCGCAGAAAATTGGTGACACCTGCAACTGTTTTTCAAGTAAGTGGTCCACAAGTGCATGAGCAGTCTGCCTTTAATTCAGATGGGGCCACTTTTGTCAGAGCTACTGGTGTAGAAATTTCAGGATCAGCTCCTAAATCAGTAAGAACTGAAATTCATAGTTGAATATGAACTCTTGTCATCATTGGGAAGATGAACAATAGCATGTAGTTAGAATAAAAGTGGCTTGTCTAGTCACAATTCAAGTAGTTTGCAACAAATGTGGCAGGAAATTGGCTGTATGTTAAAGTCTGAAATGTTTACATTTGCTCATGGCACTTAAATGTTAAAGTGAAGGGAAGAGGTCCTTTTATTAGCCTCAGCAAAATTTCTATGTCAACCATAAAATATTCTTTTAAAAATAATTTTTCCTACAGTATCTTCCAAATACTGTGTATTTTTATGTGGAAAGGATATGAAAGCAACTGTTACTTCAAAATATCATTTAAAGTACTTGAGGTATGAAAGCTTAAAGATTATTTAATCATTTTGGCATAACTTGAGTGTTGTAATTTTTGGTCAAGCATGTTAGACGAATAAAGTCTTAAAAAAAAAACCAAACAAAAAAAACCACACGACCAAAAATAAGGTCTCTTAATGTCCAGCTCATGTGATCAGCTCCATGTTGGAATGCCTGCCATCTTCTCCAGGGGTAGGAGCCAGGCTGTGGGACATTAAAATTGTTATGGAGGGGGGGTCAGCAGAGGGTGCCCTGCTCTGTCCCCCAGCTTCCAGCCACCACATCTCCTGCAGAGGGTAATGAGCCCGAGGTTGGAGTTGCAGAGAGAGGGGAAAACAGCAACCACTACCTGTAATGGATGTATTTTGGTGGGAGAGTGTGCCAGGTGTGCCTGGGAGGCAGGGAAAAGCTACCATGGGAGTGCTGCAGCACAGCTCTGGAGCGGTCGGGAACTGGGATGCTGTCCTTTGGGAGTGGGCAGCAGGTGGGGGAAGGAGAGTTCCTGCTCTTGAGTTGGGAGTAAGGACACATCTTCACAGAGAGGGAAGTTAAGGCCATGTGAATACTTCTATTTTAACTTTGTGGGCACGGAAAGACCTGAGTTTCTGATTTGCCTCAGATTAGGGAGGCCGTGAAAAGGAAGATTTCCACAAATGCAGCTGTGCAGTTGTCAGCTCTATTTAAATTTAGGATACCCTCTCAAGTAATTTCCTGCCTCACCTCCCCATTGCTGACCTTCACTGGTATTTATCCAGGTAGCAGCTCCTGAAGGAAGGTGTGCTGATGTGTATCACTAATACGTCCATTCCCATCACCAGGCAGAACTGTTGGCTGAGATTAATTCTGGTTCATTTGAGCAATGAATAGGGGAGATATCACTGCACGTCAATGAAAAAAAAAAAAAAGGAAAAAGATGACAAGATTATTTTTACCTCCCTCAGTCACATATGGCTGAGGATGTGAAACGTTCCTTGACTAGAAGGAAGGAGCAGGCTGGAACTCAGCACCCACCCAAGCAGCTGCTTTTGGTGCCCCAGGAAGGATCAAAAACCTTGTCTTAGGGTCATGCTGGGGGCACAGCAGGTGGGAAGGTGCTCTGATCTTGCTGCTGGAGGGAGCCAGAGGAGATAAGAAGTGGTTGGTCTTCTCCAGTCACTGACTGCTGCCAACAGTCAATGCAAACACTTCAGAGGAAGGAGGAATGAGACATCCCTTAGAAGGCAATTTTTGGAATAATCTGCCCATGCGGATCTTTGCCCCCCTCCCATTTATTGTTGTTTGTGTGAAAATTTCTCTCTTAAAGACCATATTATTGCCTTCTGCGCAAGTGACTCACACAGAGCAAGTATAACTGCAAATGGTCTTTCCTTTCAGGTATATTCCTGTCCCTTTCTTGCAAGTCTCTCTGCATCTGTAATTTTAGTGATATTTTGGAACAGGGAGCACCCTGGGTGATTATGCACGGTACTTTAGAAGAACAGTATTTTGCTTATCCTTGTATGTGTGCTGCTGCTTGGGTTTATTGACTGTCCCTTTGTTCTCTTTTTATGTGAAAAGTGAAAATAGGAGTACTTATACACACCTCTTTTGTGCCATTTGTTATTTTGTATATTGGCCATTATGTTGCTTTTTACTCACTTCATCTAGAAATTAAAATAATTTCAATTCTAGCTAGACTCTATTTCTAACTCACTTACTTTCCCATCTTGGAAATGCTCACCTCCTCTCTTTTTGATGTGTCATTTGGGAGTTGGTGAGAGGCAGCAGTGCCAGAAGAGGACCTCCTCTTCTTTCCTATCTGAGCATTTAAACACAGTTCTCTGCTACTTTCTCTCCTGACTTTTATCCAATATCTTCATTTTTTCAGGAGTTTTTGGGATAATAGCAGGTATTTGAAATCCTCAATGGACCACTGTGGTGAGCTGCCCGTGGCCCTAGGTTGATTTTCTCTTCAGGTGAGAACTGATCTGGACTTACCAAAACCATAACCCCTTCCTCTCAGGAAGTATTACCCAGGCTGTGTCTGTGGTGGGGATCTTCTTCCCCTACTCTGGGCTGTTCCCCTGCCTTTGGTGGTGCCTTTGGCAATCCTCATCATCCCTGGTTGGGCTTTGCTGCTGGAGGATCCACCATGTGTGGGGAGCTGATGGTGCTGCTGGGTGGGATAAGGAGCTGTGTGATATTTGCATAGCCTTCATCCTGCTTTTGGGGTTTTTGTTTCTTAGCTGCTGCCCAACCCGTGACCCTTCTTTGCCTCCCATGAATAGCTCTTCCACAAAGGTCTTTAACAAAACCTTCACAATTGTCTACACCAATTATATCAGTGATAGCTCTTCTGGGCAAGACTTTGATGTATAAAAGCTTTCAAATAGATTAAAGGAGCAGGCTTTTCTTTTGCACAAATCGGTTGGCATTGTTTTCCCCTGCCCAGTGAAGTGTATTCCCTCTCCAGAGCATGATGGACTAAAACTGAGCAGAGCATTAACCTCACCACGTGTCACTGGGTCTCTGCACACCCTGCCATGTGCTCTTTGCTCTCATCCAGGGCCATGTGGGCCTGGTTAGTGGACAGATGCTTCCTGCCCTGGGAGAAGAGCCCATTCTCTCCCTCAGAGCTCTGGTCTTGCCTCTGCATGGCCTTGGGGACAGGGGGACAGCCACGGGAAACAACAGCACAGACAGGTTGGCTGTTTCAAGTACTCTCACTACATTTATCCTGTCATTCTCTCTGTGTTCTGGATGGGGTGAGCAACTTGAGCAGGGCCAGATGGGAAAAACGCTGGTTGCTATAAACATGTTTCAGTGGCTTATGGTAGAATGAAGCTTCAAAATCAGAGTAATGAAAAAGTTCTGCCCGACCACGTGAGCTGCCCAACACCCAGGAAAGGCTGGGGAGAGTCAAAGGTGATGTTAAAGCACTCTCCTACCAGTGCAGCCCCAAGTGCCCCTTCCTGCCTGCAGTTAGAGCCTGGCTGTGGTGGCTAGGGCCCAGCTCGCTGACAAGTGCTAATTGGGAATACTAGGAGATATCAAGTTTGATGGAACAAACCTTTCCAAAGAGGCCACTGAAAGGGTGAGAAGGGGTCTCAAAGGGTGCTGAGGTGCCTTCTCGCAGTGAGTGCCCCCTTGTCCATGGGAGAGTGGCTGCGTGTGTCCTGGTGGGGACCCTGCCTGTGGGGGAGTAGGGCTGAAGGTGATGGAGGGGACTAGGGGACTCCATCTGCACCTCTGCAGGGCACAGAGCCCACAGTGCTTTGTGCTGTGAACTTCAGAGTGAGGTTGTCCCTGCTGGGTTTCTTTTTCAGCCTGGTGGTGCTGCTGCTCTGCTGAAACACAAGGGACAGGAAGCAACAAGGTCAGGTCCTGCATAGCCCTGCACCTGCAGTGTGCTGAGGAGACCTTTGTGCAGACGCAGATACTCTGTGCAGTGTAATAACCCACAGTGGCAAATTTCAGGGTCTCCTGCCAACTTTACCCCCCACCATGATGACCTGGGCCAAATTTTCCAGAAATAATAAAATCATGCAGGACAAAGCAGTTTAATACAGGCAATTAAATCTGTATTTCTATTTTTTTCTACTCTTTTCTAAGACTCTTGCATGGCACAGCCATTCTGATTGTGTCTGTTATGTGATATTTTAAAATGCTGCTTCACATGTATCAGCTACTGATTACGTGCCTTTATCACCAGCTCCTGTGCTTCCTGTGGTCACTCCTGTTGGTCCCTGCCATTTCACAGCACTCACACTGGGGCTCCCTGAGAAGCGTCTCACCATGGGCACCGTCACTCTGGATACCTCTTTGGGCTCCCCAAGGGTGATATATGAGGGTCAACCCATCCTGGCCTTGTTTTTGAGCCCAAGACAAACCTCAATGCCTTCCCTGGCAGCATTAGCTCTAAAGACCTGCAACAAGCCAGGATTGGTGTAGGAAAAGGAGACAGATCCCCCTGCTTGGGGTGAGCCTGGGAACGTCTCCTGGCATCACCCCAAGCCTCTCCAGGTCAGCCAGTAGCTATGTATGCGGTAGCTTCCCTTTACTGGGAAGAAAGAGGCCTGTTCTGGGGGAATGAATACCAATATCAGACAGAGCAAAGGCAGAGCAGGACAGCAAGGTAAAGCAGGGCAGGGCAGGGCAAGCCTCCAGAGAAAATGGCCCAGCGGGGTCCGCAGCATCAAAGTTTGGTCCATCCGTTTGTGAAATGGTACAAACATCTGGCACCCTGGTAACTTTATGTCCTACCCATGGTGCTTCCCACACCTCATTCACACACCAGGAGATGCAGCACCTCTGCCCTTGCATGCAGTCCTCTGTAGTGACATGCACAGCAAAGGGAAAGCTGCCATGAAGCCACCAAGGAGTCATGAGAAGGAGCTGCTTCCAAACTGCTTCTCCATCACCTCAGCCTGTGCTCTCTGGGTGCCGATCTCTGGGCAGCGATGGTTTACCCCCGCGCTTCCAAAAGCACCTTCTTTCCCCAGCTCTTCTGGTTGGAATGCAGTGTAAACATAATTATGTTTATTGCTTGTTCAGAAAGAAATACAAGCTCTGAAGTGTTACCTATCCAGTTCATTTCTGCAGATGCCCTTAACAATAATTAATCATATGTATTAACATGGGGTCAAGAGACTTGTCAAAACTGCAGCTCTCAAGCAGTAAACAGAGCTCATGCAATTAGCAGTCTCCACTCTGAAAACGCTTGGATTGATTCATTGTTCTTTCTAACACCTAAGAAAGTCAAGGAAGTAATAAATCATGAAAATATAGACAAGGCACTCAGCAAACTATGATGAAGACACTTCATCAGCTGCCTGCAGCTCTGTGTCACTGTGTTTGCTCTGGAGTCAACGCTGAGCTGCTTGCATGACAGCTGAACCACCAAGCACTCACAAAAGCTGCAAAAAACTCAGAAATTTTGTTCCCTCTTCTGAGTTAAAAGTAGGGGATTTTTTAACTGCTTTTAAACCAACTGCTACCAAGCTTACACTATCCCTTAAATTAAAGGTACAGGAGCTTTTAGTGAACAGATTTCAGTCAGAATAGTAGGACTTTCTCTGCCAAGCCCACAAGGCTGTGTGGATGGAGGGGAAAAAGGTGCAGCTGCATTTGCTGGTCAGGAAAGGGTCCTTCCACCTCTCCATGAACTCAGGATGCCACAGTGCAAGTGTGAGACATCTGTCTCTCCTGGATACTGGATGTACTTTGTTAAAGCAACCCCTTTTATCTTTGGAAAAAAAAAAAATCAACATTTGCTAAAGGAAAAAAGGACAACAGTGGCAGAAGAGGAACAGTTCCTCCAAACTTTGAAGCTGGTGTTATCTATTAGAAACAACAAAAGGAACTCAAAGCTGGGAGATGGAAAGCAACAAAATGTATGAAAGCAATTTACTTGAATGGACCTCTCAGAAGTGATGGTGATGTTTCATGCTCTCTAATGGCTTTGTTTCTGTTTCTGAGTGAAAAAGCAGAGCATACTTTAAAGAACAGCCTTGTCTCAGTAGTCTCTGCTTGGCATTACTAACACTGGTTGTGTTCTGCAGTTGTGATATTGGTCTAAAAATCATCAGGAACTCACAGCCCACATGTAGAGTTGAAACAGGAAGGTGTTATGTGTCTTTTTATTTTTTAATAAAGAGAAAATAAAGACTCTTTTTATTCTTTAGAAGGTCCTTGTAGTTGTAAGAGGCAGTTACTTCTCCTGACTCCTTGATGATTTCAGAGGCTTTTCCTTTCCTGTCTACATGACTTCAGAGAACAGCAAAGCTGTTCCCACCCACAAGAAGAGGGTTCTGATACAAGTGGGAGAGACTCTGTCAGAAGCTCTGGAAACCAGCTGTGAGGAGCTAAAGGAGTCAAGGAGCCAAGTCTCTTTTCCAGGTTGCTCCGGTCAGAGCACCTCTGGAAATACCCAGTTTAACCTCTTGCCCCAAGCTGTGGAAGCTGCTCAGGATGGTCCAGCTGAGCTTTGAGCATCTGCAAAGATGCAGAGCTCGTGACCCCTCTGGGCATCTGTGCTGGTGTTCAACCACCCTCATGGTATAAAATGCTCTGTCCTGTGGAATGGAAAGCTCAAGCCCTGCATTCCCAGGGGAAGCCACCTGCCCTGCTCCCCAGCCCATGTGGCTACCCAGTGGCATACTTCAGGGTGTGTGGTCGCACACAGCCTGAGACAGCCTGAGAGGCCTGCAGCTCTTCCCAGGCTTGGCCTGGGGGGTTGCAGAGGCCTGAGAAAGGCAACTGTTCTTGGGCTATGTTGCGTGAGAAAACTTCTGAAGGAATGAAAAGCAATTGTCAACAAGGTTTCCACCTGCAGTTGTACGTGATGTTTCTCTTTCAGAGAATTGTTTTCTTCCTCTCACCAATCTTTGTTCTCATGGACCAGTGCAATTTCACCTTTGCGATCTTCTCTATAAAAGAGCACAGCTCTTTCTTAATAAAGCTTTGCCTGGTTCTCCAAGCCTCCTGAGTTCATGAGTTTTGTGTTGCTGCGAACTTGGCAGCGACAAGGGTGATGTCCAGAGTGGTGGCCAATGCCAGGCAGCCACCACATCCATCTGGCTGCCCCAGCCGCTCCAAATCTTAACATACACAGAGAGCCACATGCGGAGAGCCACAGCAAAACCCTGGGGTCTGCCAGTTTTATTTCTGGAGCTCTGATGTCTTCAGTGCATTAACTTGGTTTGCTCTGGTGGTTTTAGGAGAGCAAAAAGAAAACCCACTCTGAAGAAGTGGGTTCTGGTCTTAGTCCCTCTCAATTCAGCAGAAGAATGAGCACTGACCTCTGCAAAATGAACATCTAATGATGAGTTCTTATATGACCTCACCCTAGGGTTTATGAAATTTTTCAAGACATTCTCAAGAGAAGCCGTGTTCATCTTTGCACCGTGCCCTTTTCTGAAGAGTGAAACCCACTGTGATGAACCTTCACATTGCTGGCCCGCTTGAGAACAGCCTCCTTTGTGGGAAAAGTTTAGCTGGGATATGAGACTTCAAATGCAGGAACTGGAGCTATGGCAAGCAAAAAGATCCATTTATTAGGGAATGATTTTGCTTAGAAGTTGTTCAATTGATGATTGATAAGTAAATATGGCGCACAACCTTCTTACTATTTCCACAAGTGAAGTCTAAGGAATTTTGCGTACTGGGACAGTGAAAGGCAGAGAGTATCCCCTCACTGGGTACCTGGAAGAAGCAGGAAAAGACAAAAACAGGGAGGAAGATCAGCTCCTGTTGCTTGGAGAAGAGGAGGACAAATATCTTACAAGGGACAGGTTGGCACCAAAATTATGAACTGACAGTGGAACCACAGCACAGAGGACAATGCCTCCTGAAAACAGAAGATATTGCTGCACTGACTCATGATCTGACTTTATAAAATTTAAACTCTGAATGGGACTGAGGGAGAGGGGTGTCTGCTTGGAGGAAAATTAAGGAAATCAGAAGGTGCAAGGATCTGACATGAAAATGATGCTTAACTGGGAGGTATTAGTTAAATAATTTTTGCTTTTTAGGGCAACAGAGAAATTGCATGGCTTGGAAGAGCTCCACTCCTATAGAAGACAGGGTTGTCTGGAGCTGCAAGGGGAGGTTTCAATTAGCAGAAATGTCTGAAAATAAGGGACCACCAAACCCTCAGACTGTTCAAACTCTCAGTGTTGGCAACATATAATAGATACAGACTATGCTGTGCAGAAATTCCTAAATTGATTATGTATCAAGATTAAAAGCCCAGGTAATAAATGCAAGGAATAGAAATTGCCTATTTAGAACTATGCATTAGAACTAGCTGATATTAATGCAACCTAATAGGATGACACATGACAGGAATGTTGATTAAGTTGTTTATAATCTCTTTAGAAAAGATCAGCTGGGCAAAAGGGAAATGAAACTGGCTCACACTATAAAATGTTGATGCTGGCAAGTATGAAGTTGGTCAACTGGAATATTTATTCATCCACTACACCTAAGTAAGGCTTGTGGTGTCCCTCCAGGTGATACACGCTTCACACCATTACAGTCAATTGAATCAATATTATATCCTGGGTTGGAAGGGACTTGCAGGGATCATCAAAGTCCAAGTCCTGGCCCTGAACAGGACAAAGACAACCACAAGAACCCCACCATGTGTGTGAGAGTGTTGTCCAAATGCCTCTTCAACTCTGGCAGATTTGGTGCAGTGACCACCGCCTTGGGAAGCCTATTCTAGTGCCCAGCCACCCCCTGGGGAAGAATATTTTCCCAATATCCAGCCTAACCCTCCCCTGACACAGCCTCATAATTCCCTCAGGTTCTATCACTGGTCACCAGAGAAAAGAGATCAGTTCCTGATAACTGCTTTCCTCTTGAGGAAGCTGCAGACTGTGATGAGTCTCTCCTCATCTCCTCTTCTCCAGCTGAACAGACCAAGTGCCCTCAGCCACTCCTCATAAGGCTGCCCTCCAGACCCTTCCCCATCCTCGTGGCCTCCTTTGGATACTCTACAGTAGCTTAATGTGGCTTTTATGGTTTTTTTTTATGTTGTGGCACCCAAAACTGCCCCCAGGACTGGAGATGAGGCTGCCCCAGCCAGAGCAGAGCAGGACAATCCCCTCCCTGGCCATGCTGGGCCTGGTGCCCCCAGGACAGGGATGTCCCTCCTGAGCACTGCTGGCTCATGTCCAACCGGCCACATCCTAGAACCCCCAGGTCCCTTCCTGCAGTTGCTCTGCAGCCTCTCATTCCCAGTCTCTCTGTACAGCAGGGGTGCCCCATCCCAGGGGTAGAACCCAGCACTTTCCCCCATAGAACCTCCCAGACTGGGGACTGCCCAGCCCTGTCATTTGTCCAGGACTCTTGGCCAGGGCCTCGCTGTTCTTGAGGGAGTCAACAACTCCTCCCAGTTTGGTGTCATTGACAAAATTACTGAATGTTCCTTCAAATCATAAGTGAGGATGTTGAACAGCAAGGGCAGAGGATGGAGCCCTGTGGGACCCCACCAGTGCCAGCCTGGTGTCACCACAGTCACTGTCACCCTTTGTGCCTGACCTCTGAGCCAGTTGCTCACCCATCACAGGGTGTGTTTATCCAGCTGTGGCTGGACAGTTTGTCCAGAAGGATCCTGGGAGAGGCAGTACTGAAAGCTTTGCTGAGGACCAAAAAGGTTACATCAACCAGCTTCCTTTGATCAACTAGGTGGGTTACCTTGTCATAAAAGGAAATTAAATTGATCTTTTATCCCTATAGAGGAAGACTACTACTTAACCACGTATCAATATTGTTTGCAGCATACCCCGCACTTGTCATTGTGAGGAGTCTTGTTCTGAATGGTAAAAAGTGGAAATTTCAGTCCGCCAGAATTTCTGAAGTCCCCAGATGGCAATTTTCTGACAGAAAGGCTACTTCCAGCAGGGACATCTACATCATGTCTCATCTTGGCGGACAAGGAGAACTCGTTCACAGAATGAGGGTGCTGTAGCAGCTTGAGGTATCAGCAGCACAACTTTGGTCACATCCACTGTGTGAACATAAAAGAAGGAGATAAACTATGTCAGATAAACTCTTTGTCTTTTAAAAGGGAAATTTCACAAAGCCAAATGTTAACACACCAGTGAGGAGGAAAAACATTTAAGCAGGAAAATAGAGATGGTATTTGCAAACTGTTTAATCAAGTTTGCCAAAGAACAGTCTCAGAATAAAGAGAGAATCAAATTAGTTTCAAAAAATAAACCCTACCCTGACTGGGAGGGTAAATAAAAGCAGACTCAGAAAAAAAGATATATGAAAGGAGAAATTTGTGTTAAAAAGGAACAAGTAAGCAAACACACAAAGGGGCCATCAATGGCTTAAACCAGTAATAATAAGAACACAAAAGCAAATGGAAGTGGGAGGTATTATTAAAATGGTGGAATTTTAAGATATCTTTGCTATTGCAGACAAAATGGCCTGTGGTGGCGGGGGGACATTGCACGCAGTTACTTCTAAGCCTAGCAGTCCTGAAAGAGCATGCTAAATGGCAATTATCAAATTTCTCGATTCCGAATTGTATCTGAGAAGGTAGATTTTTTTAAGCTGCGAGTAGTGAATGAATGTTCAGACACATTAGGACATGAGAGAAGTCTCAGCAGCCCAAAGAAGGCTGAAATTGTGCCAATATCTTTAAAAGGGAGAGAGAATGGGCAAAGCAAGAGAGCATTACCCAGACTTTGATCCCTGGAAAAAAAAGCAGCAGCGGGATTGACTATGCAAGGTTTTAGCAATAAAGAATTAAAAGAGGCTAATAAAATTAAATGCTAATCAAGGTGGGTTTAAGGTAGATGGATCTTCTCAAACTAATTTGATATCTTTTTATGAGATTACAAGTTTGGATGACAAATGAAATGGTGTTAAGGTAATAGACTTGGTAATAGACTTCTGTAAAGCACATGACTTGGCACCTCTGTCTGGTATTTTCAGGAGGAAAGAGGAATGATATAGTTTTGACATGGCACACAATAAATGAATGAAGACCCACCAAAGGATGTAATTAAATAAGGAATCATCTTGAAGAGGCTGTATGTTTTGCAGGGTCATCCAGGTACTGGTTCCTGCCTTGCCATGAGTTACATGCTACATCTTGATCAGGAAACCTGCCTTCCCTACCCCAAAAAGGTGTCACTGAATCTTTAAAGATGAACCAAGTGTTGAACTGCAGGAAATACTGAATGGGCTCTCTCACAGAGACACTGATCTAGAGTGTTTTTAGAAAATGAGGTACAGCAAATCAGTCCTACATTTCAGCATGGACATGTAGGAACCTAAATCCCTCATCACAAGGACTTGGAGTGACTTGCCTCAGGGAGAAGAGCTCTAAAAGAAGCCACTGATGTGTGTCTGGCTGGCATAAAGTGTGCCCAGAAGAACAAATACAGCAGTTGAGTGGTCAAAGCTGGCAGAGGGAGGCTGCACATCCTCCGCCTTTGGCATCCCTATGGCTGAGATTTGAAAATGCCCAGTTCAGACATCCCTGACTTGAGCAAGAATTTGAGGAGCTGAAATTGACTCCAAGAAAACCTGTGGAAATGGAGAAAAGGGCAGAAAAATTTGTCCTAAGAGATGAAAATCTGGGAAGTTCAGTCTGTCCTGCCAAAAATAGAAGGGGTTTAAGTTGATTTTGCTGTGACCTTTATGTAACTGCAGGGTGCATGAGCTAGAAGCTGCACAGAGGCAAATTCGTATCAGAAACAAGGACGCCATCTTAAAAATGTATGTATTTATATGTATGGATATGGTACTTTCTTTACAAAAAGAGTAATTAACCACCAAAACAACCTTTGAATGATTGCACTGAATCTTTGCAACTGGCAATTTTAAAATCAAGGTCTAATGTGTATCTTCAGATAGAAAATAATTATGGGAGTCCCATTCATTAAAAATAAACAAGCAAACAAAAATCCATGTGAATCCTTTGAACTCAAGTGATTGTGATTTGGATCAGGCCCTGCCTTAGCTGTTGGAAATGCTGGAAAATGACCAGTGGCCAGGGTGCTTCAGCCTCCCTGGGCCTGTGCAAACCCCTGCAACTAAAGAAAATGCTCCTTTACCTAGGCATGTCATTTCACACCCCAGCAGGCAATTAAAATGCAAATTAAAAATGTTAATTAGAACTGTTTCAACATCTATTCTAATGCACAAGATGGGAATTCTGCACAGTGTACAGAGAAAGATGCATTGTTCCTTAGGCAAAACCCTCCCGCCACTCTTGCTCTGGAGTGAGCAGAAAGAGCTGCTATTTTTTTTTCAAAAAAAACCTGCAGGAAAAAAAAGAAAAGAAAATGGAGTGCTGAGATCTGATCCTGATCTCAAATGCTGGCATAAATCCACCAAAGCCAGAGGAGTGGTTGTTGATTTAAGGAGGTCAGGATCAAGTCCTGTGAAATTACTTACACTGAAAGGAGGTGAAAAAGGGTATCTACCCCACAATGAAACATCTGTGGTGTAAGAACTCATTTTACTATTTCCCTCCTGTCGTTTTTTTTTTTAAATCACAGCCAATTTAGGTGTAGTGACCAAGACAGACTCCAGCTAACCTGAGGCACAGGGGGCCACCTTGTTTCAGTGGGTATTTGGGAGGGAAGGAGGAGGCTGTGCCACAGCACTCAGCTTCCATAGCTCTGCCTGCACAGCACTACAGCTCCATTTTTACACTGACAACAGCTCTGTAAATGCACGCCAGCAGGTCTCCTTGCCACGTTAAATATGTACTTGCTCATCCCATTAAGGCTCATCCCAATACACCCTGATGCTTAAGACAACTTTCTTCCCTTTCCTACTTAAAATCTACCTACATCAAAGATGAAATCTGGATGCTCCCAGAGCTGTGATGAGGTTGTTTTTACAGCTATTTGAGCAGCATGTTATACCTGCTTATTTGAAGATGATGATATTTGTATTGTTGCTAAGAATTCATGCCAAGCATAATTTTGGGGCGTTGTGAAGATATCATATTTGCATATTTTAAGTATTGATATGATACAAAATTCTCTTTATGACTCTTTTCACAGCATAATAATGCTCTTTCCACTGCATGACAGCCTCTAGCTTAGAAAAATTCAAAAACAGAAGAATATTATTTTTTTTAAATTGATCTTTTTTTAAAATCTGATTTTCATTTTCCCATGTTTGCAGCATCCCTTACTGCTCATGACCTGCTGCACATCATACTGATAAAAACAGTAATTGCACAGAGATACAGGCACTTCACATAGTAATGTCTTAATCAAACAAATGACTGTATTTGGAGGAGGAGGAAGTTTGATTTTTTTTTTCCTGAAGCACACTTTATTTTTAGCCTTGCAGACCCCATGCCAGTTGTCCGTGTAGAAGATGGCTCATATAAATCTCACGGTGGAAGCACAGGGGTTCTCTCCAGGCCCTCCTGGCTGCACAGCTGACCCTTGGAAAGCAGGAGCAGCTACCAAAATAATCTCCAACTCCTCTTCTATTACAGAGCTTATCCATCCAGCAGTTTTCAATTTTAATATGAAAAATCACCTTGGTTATCTCAAAATGCTGGCAATTGAAATTGGGCTTGTTGGGTTTATTTTTTTGAGGTTGTATAAACAGTTGGTAAGTGGCATCCCTGCCTTTAAGAACTCAGTAAGAAAACCCAGCGTGATTTGATTTGTTTTTTCAGCAAAAAGATTGTTCTTTAATCCCTTTGGAGTTGTTGGATTCGATACTCCTGCCAGTCGAACTAATGAAAAATCCTCTGGCAGACTGTGTGAGGAAGCTTGGAGACATCCATCCCCTCACTGCATTGCCTGTCCTGAAGATGCTGGAAGCTGGAAAACTGCAGAGCAAGGGACAAAACTCCTGCATCCCTCCCAGTAGCTGCACTCCATGCCAGAAACCAGTGCAGGAATGGAAATCTGACTGTATTTGATACAAAATTAGAACCAGTTATCAAACAGGAAATATAGGAGATTTGGGGAAAACAAAAAACAAACAAAGAAAAGATCCAGCTGAGCAAAAATACCCAATAATCACAAGTAGCTAATTTTTCTCCATTGTAAAAATAATTCATGTGGTATTTGTGTTAATCTTAGGTATCAAAGCAGCAATTCATTGTTTAATTAATATGAATGATACATTCACTATATAAACTGCATGTAGTAATAACATAAACTGTTTTTTATTAATGGAACTAGGAACTTTTGTAATGATCTGTTGTGGGAGAACCTCCCTAAATAACGGCAGTTGCGGTTTCCTCTGGTAATCAACTATCTAAGCAGCCATTTCAGGGACATACAGATAGGCATCAATTTTGGAAAAAAAAGTCTAGCAAGCATTTTTTAATGCTTATTTTCCAAATATATCCAATTCCAAATGTATTTATTTTGTAGTAGAGTACTAATTACAAATCTTAGAAGCTAGAAGAGAAAGAATATAAAACATCCAACCGTAGGCCTCCCCAAAGCTTTTTACTTAAAATCCTTGCAGTTTTTCCTGAAAAGTTCCAATGCAAAGAAGCATTTTCCCAGAAAAAAAACCCCATGTGTTAAAATGTTCTGCACTGAGAATCTTTCAGATTCATGCAATGGTTTATACATTCACTAGAAATAATAAGAGAACCGAGATTACATTCCTCTATCCTTCCCCATTCCGAAGATTTTACTTGAGATATAAATATGTATTTATATGTGTGCTTTTACACCCACAACTTTCTCCATTTTTTTACCCCCATAATATCTTTATGTTTTACTTGGGAGAAAGAAATATACCAAATCAGCACAGCTGACAAGGGCCCTTTGCTGTTCTGATGAAAACTGATTTAGGAACCAGACAGTGAAATATTTATCTAGCAATTCTTTAGAGTGGGTGTTTAATTGTTGATATAATCCCAGGAAGCAGGCTCTGATGATCATGTTAGCCTTTAATTATCACAAGAGTTCAATGGTCAAACAATTATCTTTTCATTTCCTTGCCAAATCTAAGTACCTCACGAGGCATTCAAAGAGGATTTTTTTCCTAGAGCTAATCTAATCAGAGATTTTTACCTACAATTTACTGTTTATTGTAAATAAACAGTACCTATATATGTGTGTGTGTATTTATGTATATATATTTATATGTTGAATAGACTGTGGTGGGTACATCCCTACTCTGTCCCCCTCTCTTCCCCGTGCTTGGACCTGCTCTACGATCTGAGAAGATCCTGATAAACCTTGACCAAACTGCTGAATGATGCTTTGAGGAAACCAATGGAGCTGTGGGGCATTCAGTGGTTGTACCACGAGCCCTTGCATGGCAGAGGTGGGACCAACAGCTGGCCACATGAGGTGGGAAACAAAGAATAAACAATTATCCTTTTTTTTTTCCCCCCAGAATCATGTCCTGAGTGAAAGAGCTCCACTGGGAGTTATAGCCTAAGTGAAATGTTGTGACTGATACTGCACTTTGGGCAAGAGAAGCACAGTAGTTACCAGCTTTGGTTATGGCCAGGATGGAGACTTAGTGATGACCAAAGTCAGCCATCTGGGGACCCTAGAAACAGCGTTCATCCTGAGTGAGGCCCTTTGAGCTCTCCAGGATTGCAGTGGCTGTGCCAGCACCTCCCTCTGGCTGGGACCCTTTGTGGAGCTCCAAGCCCTCAAGTTTGTGATGCACAAAGGGCTGTTACTGACAGCAAGAATATCCCTCCACCCCACACCTGCAGAGGCCTTGAGGTGCAACTCTTCCCTTTGGGAAACTCCAGGGGATTTGATGTGAGTATATCGGGATCATTGATCCCAGGGGGAACTTTGGATAGGTGCCTTTGCACACACAGATTTTACCTGTGTGTGGGAACTGATTATAGCATGAATGTTACTGCCTCAAATCCATAGCTAAGGCACTGCTGTAATTATTGTGAGCATTACTGAATTCCTTTGCAAATGTTAAAGTGATTAAATGCTGCTAAACCCTTTTGTACCCTTATCTTTGCACCCATATCCTTTGTATCCTGACACTCTCTTGCATTCCCAGCTTCCTTGTAAGCCACTCCAATTTGCTTCTAATTTGATCTTCCTGTGGATGTAAGTAATAAAGTGGACCTTGTAAAGTCACATTTCCACAAATTCCTATTAAACCTGCTTTTGCCAATACCTTTGAAGGTGTCCTAGAGCAGCCAAACCACTCATTTGCAACACAGAGAAAGGTGTAGTATCCACACAGAGCTGGCATCTGCTAGGATTTCAATGCTTGGTCCATATAAACATGTCCTTTAGAATACACATATGGCTCTGCAAGCAGGGGAAAAAGATGCACTGGGAAATAGGATTCTTTTTTTTGAATAATGAAGGCAAATACATTAGAAGTAATACAATTGGAAAATGGCAAATGAGAGAATTCAGTAGTATGTCTTGTAAACCTTTTTAGTGAAGTTAAGAGTGTGTCAGTAATAAAATGCATAAAATTTAAAAATAATTTCCTTAAATGAATTGCTTTTGGAAACATCCTAGGAAGCATTATTTTGACAATGTTAATTGTTGTCTTTTTCTTTTTTGATAAATGGATTATGCAAAATTAATTCCCTCACTATGTAGATTTAATCCACAACACAAGACTGCTGTCAGAATTTAAAACTATTTTGAGTTTTCAAATGAATAGATACAAAAACCCCGTACTCAATTAATTTATTAGTTTGAAATTATAAATCAGTCACTGTCTTTATCTACAGTTTCCTGCATTTGGCCAAATCCTACTGTGCAAATAACCAGAGAAAATAATTATACGATATTTTTGAAGACAAAGTTCTATCATAGTATTCTAAAATGTTGGGTAACCTCCCTTCTGTTATGTCAGTGCTTTACTCAGTAAGAACCTACAACTTAAAGACTTATTCCAGTGCTTTGAGTGAGAAAGAAGTAAAACCATTGGTTTACCTCGCTAAAATTTCTTTAAGAAATAACTTGATCACTCTTAATTTTCCCAGACTGTTAGAAAATCAAACCTTGCTTTGTTATCTCTTACTCTTGCCATGCTAATACTATCTCCCTGAACAGACATAAGAACACCAGGATATGGAGGGATTTTGTCCACTTTCCACTGGGAGTGGCAGCACCCCTGTGCAAAGAAGTTAATGTACAAAAATTGAATATTTAGAAGGCTTTCATGATTGTCTGGATATGAGGTGATGAAAAGGTGAGATATCTTCCTCTCTATCCTCCTTGGGTGATCTACATTCAGAGAAACAAAAGAAATAATCCAATCACCCAAACTGTGCAGAGCCCCAGATATATATCACAGTGACCATGATGCAATTTTGACTTTAATTTTAGCATTTAATTTCCATGGGAAAAATGCTCAGCCTGCCTAAGTGAGAACCCAGCTGGAGCAGGGTTCATCTGGTTCACCTGATGCTAAAACAAAGGTGCATGTGCCTGACAGCTTTCAGGTATTTCACTTGGTACATCTTTCAGCATCTCAGCAGTTTTAAATATTCTCAGTGCCCTCACATGAAAGAATATATTACATTAATTTCTGAGGGTTACCTCTAGGTTTAGGTACACTGAGGAATTTTAAACCAGGCAACTGGCCAGTGACCTGATGTGTCCTTGTGTACCTATGCTGGCTGTATTTAGTTTCCCGGTAAACTCAGATTAGTCTGCCCCTTTCCCTGTTCAAACTCAGCATCAGAAATCACTGATTACCTCTTGCAGATACAACAGCCATAAATAGCAGTGTTAGTACAAGAAGTTAGTAGAAAGCTAATTTCCCTGTTTCAATAAATTAAGTTACCTTGGAGATAAAGGGATCTGCACAGCCACAAATCACTTGATATCTTGTCAAACAGGTTCATACCTGTCTGGTTGGATTTTGGAATCAGACATTGCTTCTTGATCTAGATCCATGAAGATTTAGTGTTGATTTTGTGATTGTTGTTTTTTTGGATTTTTTTTTTTTGCCTAGCTTATGTCAGAGAGCTTGACTTGAAAGCTGTTGCCATTGCTTTAACCACAAATGGTAATCATCACGTCCCTGACACACACAGCATTAAATGGGTTCACGGCCCCACTCTATTTTTTTTCTTGCAATTGAATAGCAAATACTCAGAATTATTCCAAAACAGATAGAGATTATTATTCTTAGTTTATTAAAATTGTGGAATTAGTAAATTTAAGCAGAAGTCAAACATCTCATGGATCTAGATAAAGAATCACTGATGTTCAGAATACGTGGGTGTGTATTTGCTCTTTGAGGAGATATAAGGTACCTGAATACTTGCAGAGGAGACAGAACCCTTACCGAGTAGAAAATTGTGAAAATTTTCCACCAGGAAGCTTACATTAGACAGCTATACTTTTCTGGCTATTATTTAATAAATGCAACTGACTTGTCTGAAATCTGCAATATTTAACAGTTCATACAAATTTATCATAGAATTTAAAAGTTTTCTTCACTGGTGTCCAGCAGTGCAGCATTTGGGACTGAATTGGCTTGTGGTCCAAGACTTGGCCAACAAAGATGGATGAAAATGACTGGCATTTACTGACAGCATCACGAACACAGCTGGGCAGAGCTGTGGTGCAGAAGGAAAAGAGGCTGGATTGCAATAATGCCTTAGTCTGTGACTGGCTGCTGAATACTTGTTTACAAATTATTGCAAGATTCTGTTTACACAAGATTATTTTAACCTATAACATTTTGATATTCTTGGGAAGTGCAGATGGTATATTTACTTAATCACTGTCAAAGCCCTAACTTTTTATTATTTTAAACTGATTCTGAAGTCAGTGTTACTTCTGCTCAGTGTTTTCGCATGTGTTCCGCTTGCCTTGTTTCAACTCTTTTTTCAGTCATTTTTAATTCGCATCAATGTTCATTTTTCAGAGTGAAGTTTTGCTTAAAAGTGACTGAATGCATAAGCCAACAGTGGGAGTGGTAAGGTATTTAAGAAAAAAAACCCACTCCTTCCTACACTTCTTCCTGTGTTAGCAGTTTTTGAACGTTTCTATGGTTCCACTGCTGGACCATGGGGTTATTTTTCCTTGGGATGTGTTGTGACCTGTTGTTTTAACCTGGCTCAACTTTTTACACTGCAAAATTAATTCCCAAACTTTAACACTGGAATACTGCTATACCCTGAACTGCAAAATTAATTCCAAAACTTTAACACTGGAGTGATGAGTAAGGGAGTTTTCCCAAAGGCAGAAAACTCCAGTTCTCTGGCAGGCTCTGGATCTGATCTACCACCTGTTTCTTTCCTCAAAAAATACATCTCCATCTCAGCTTCTCCCCACACTCTCCTGGTATTTATTGTTGTAATTGGGTGCCAGCTGCACATGTCAGTGGAGTTGTCACAGGCAAAGGAAAGAGCGGGTACACAAATAATGCAGTTTCCAGCCCAAAGTACTGAGTACCCCTGCGGACTGAATGGAGGGAAAAAGCAATTTATGGTGACTGCAACTTGGGTTATTTTCAGTGCTCAGAGTCTGGATGCTTCCATGAAGCCTTAGGCTGTTTATTCTCTCAGGCTTTTGAGAGAGAGAAGGAATTGTGCCTGCCACCAAAAGAAAAGGGGTTTATTTGGGCTTTTTATGATTCATCATGATGTGTGTCTGTATACTTGGGTGGAAAGGACTGGGAAATCTATGAGGAAATTGAACTCAGAATATTACCTTATATAAAGCTGATCAGACATGGATTGAGACCTTCATTATTTTTTTCTGAATAGAATAAATTAAAAAAAATAATATTTGAAACAGCTGCATAGGGACTTAAATATTATTGCTTTATCCTCTGCAGAATATTGGGATGGAATTTCACAGTATCGAGTTTGTGTATAAAGGAAACCTTATGTAAGATAATGAGGTACTTTGAGGCAAAACTTAATGGCCTTACCTTACTCTCCCTACTGGTAGTGAATACTTGATAATTCCTAATGATGCTTCTTCATGCCTTCGTAGCAATATGTTCATTCTACATCTAAAACCGGTTTGGTAATGTAATTTCTCTATAAAACACTGCTACTAACCGTATCTAAACTAATTAGGCACAGTCAGAAACAGCCTAAAAATGTAGCATGCTCGCTGAATGAGCAGATTTGGAACTTGGCGCTGTTCCTACTACATAACTCGATTGGGATGCTATTACTGATGCCTTCCTTTCTGGGCCACAAGAGCCAGATTTCTGTGTCTCTTCTGATCTGCTCTGCCCTGGAGCAGTGCTGTGGGCAGAGGGGCACAGCTTGTGTGTAGCTGTTGTGCTGGGGCTCTTCTGCCTCTCCTTCACAGCTTGGGGAGCAGAAATGTGGGGCAGGGAGAGCTGCAAGGGCACAAGGTGACCTGACCAGTCCTGGCTGCTGGTTTTTAGTGACCACCACCAGTGCAAGTGAGAACCTCCTCTGGACTTTCTTTACAGTGCAGCAGAGGCTTTTTTGCTGAAAGTTGGGGCCATCCTAATATACCCCCCATGAACTTCTTATTTCTAACTTGCTGTTTATTCCAACAAAAGCTCTTAAACCATTAGCCCTTGTCTTTTCCCAAGTTTTAGCAAATGTGGCAAATTTACCATGTAACTTTGATACACAGAGCATGATCCCAAGCAGTTAAATGCTCCAGTTGAAGGATTTACCATATAAATACTAAGCCATTAGTATCATGGGATTAAAAAACAGGAAGAAAAGTCTTTGCATAAAGTAACTATAGAAACAGGTTGAGAAATATCATGTTAGTACAGCAGAAACTTATTCTCCTGTGTGTCCAACTCAGAGTATATGGACCATTGTAAGCCTTTTCAGAAGTCTTGTTGAGTGAGTTGATTGCAACCTTACAACCACGTGAGTCACTTCTAAGTCTCATTTGCATTTGGTCTGTGAAGCTCTAGGTAAAAAAAATGTGTGGCATACTCTTAGTGTATTCAAAATGAGAATATTCACTTAATGGGCCATGACCATTTTGTATTATTTTGGCTTAATCTGATATTTAATCTGTAAATAGTTTCTCCAAGCTCTTTGTTATTCAACAACAGATACCATGTTCACAAAAAGCACTGAAATACCATCTCAGACCAAGCACAAACCAGTGCAAAGTCACTGCATTCTGAAATGGTTGATTTGTTACTGGGAGGGCTCAGTGATTCCGCAGTTATCCTGTGCAGAGCCACAGAAGGAATAGTTTGGGAGGATCCTGATACTCCATGTCTTTCATTGCTGCCTCAGCAGGACCAGGGGAGAGGTAGGAGCAAAACCTCAGCCCAGAACCCTACAATGTATGCACACGTGCCATGTTGGCTTCTAGAGCCAACATATAATCTCTTTTTTAGTGAGATTTCCCAGTGCTGCCTGGAGAGTTTCCCTGGTGCAGGCTTGCTGAGGCCTCACAAACATTTCCATGGAATGAATGCTGCAGGAACTTTCATCACGATCAACGTTCAGGCTGGCTGGGATCTTTCCAACTGCCCCAAGGTTTTGGGACACTTAAATTCTCTTCCTATTGTCTGACACTGCCCAGTCTAGCATTGACAAATAGTAACAAGGAGTTTTCTGTTGCTTTCTCTGAAAGTTGGATCAAATCACAAAGGACACATGCAGCTAATTGTGTGGGCTTCTCTAAGTAAGTACCTATAGTTAATGCAATAATTGAGCTCACAATGGGCCAGTGTTTAGATTTACCAGCCCTGACAATTTGTTTGCATCTTTAATTTGCTCAATCTGTTATTTCTTTTTCAGTAGCTAAACATTTCCATGTAGAAGTAGTCAGAAAATTCAAGCGTGTTCCAGGCAATGAAAAATTCTAAATATTTTATTTTTCTGTTGCAAGTTTGGTTGTGCTAAAGAACATGGGTGCAGCTCTGCAAGGGAGATGTTTAATTTTTCTTCCTGGAATGATTTTCCTACTTTTCTGTGAATCCTATCACTAGGCTGAAGCCAGCATAGCAGTGGAGAGAATCAAAGCGCATTTTTGATAGCATCTATAAGTGATGCCAAAATGAAACAAAACTACTACATTCCTAATCCTTTTACTTCTCTCAGATCACTGGTCTTCATGGCAAGTCTATCACTCAGACCCTCAGACTCTAACAGCTGTAATTTGGCATCCACCAGAAAGTGGGAAAATTCAGCAGAATGTTTTAGGACAGGCCACCAAAAACACCTGCTGAAAAACCTAATCTGTCAGTCCTGCCTAGCTTTTTTAGACGACCAGAGACAAACTGCCTGTATTTTTTTATGCTGCTTTTGCAGCTTTTAGGTCTTTTCAATTTGGAGTTGGTTTTATTGTTCTTAGAAACCTGATTATGCTTGAATGCACAAATTTTATTGGTGTCCAAAGGATATGAAAAAATATATCAAAAAGAAAGGGAGAAGATGCTTTGGAATAGAAAAAAACAAAACAAAAAACAAAACATAGGGTCCATCTTATTAAAAAAAAACCCCAGTTTATCTGCCAAAGCTTTTACAAAACTGGGAGGACAAGGAAAAAAGGAGAATCCAGGACATTTTTAATTGAATTGAGCCCTTAGTGTGCTGTTTAAACTACTAAACCTCGTGATTAGACATAGTGATGGAGCTGCAGTATAGAAGAATAACACTTCAACCTGAGATGTAAATCAAATACATGCTGCACTTGCATCCTGGCTAAGTACCATTGAGGGGAATTTTTCATGCTATGGGGTGCACCTGAGTGCTGCCACCATCTCAGAAGACCATTAAAGTTCCTCAGTTATTGTTTTTGCTCCAAGAAATTATTTCACCCTGAGGATGAAAAAAAAAAAAAAAAAGAAAAGAGAAAAGGAACATAGAAAATCTTCACAGCCTTTAGGATCATGTCTAGCATATGCCAAGTAACCCTATCTCTACAGAAGAGCTGGAGCCCTTGCTCCTGCTGGTCTGGCACCTTCTGAGCTATGTATGGAATTATCAGGCTGAGGCTGAGCTGATTTCCCACTGAGTAGTGCTTTATTCCACAAGTATGGAGTAAAATGGGTCTCATGATAGAAGCTACTAATCAAAGCAAAGATTATCACAGCCTGCCCTTAAATGAGCTGCACTCAGTTCGTGACTGTTTCAAGAGTTATCAGTATTGCCTTTTAGGGTCTTCATTATTGATTTTTAATATAGATCTAATTGGGAACCTCTGATTGCTTTTGATTTGATCTTTTTAGGCAGAGACTTAAACCCTAAAGGAAACTAGTCACCTCTTTGATGCATGTGCCAAGCTGCAGTCAGACTTCAAAGGGCAAAGGATACTTTTTAAATTTCCTTTCAACTTTCTCCCATTGGCCTGGCTGCTACCACATTATGAATGATAAACAATTCTATTTTGCGCTTGTCACTGCACTTCACACTTCATATGAGGATACCAGTGTATTACAAACTTCAATTAAACAGAACAATACCCTGATGAACTGGGTTAGCTACAGTTGGAAACTATTTCAACACTCAAAGAAGTTTAGCCATTTGAGGCATTGCAGATAGTTCAAGCAAGTCAAGGGAGTTCAAGTAGAGAGAAGAAATGTGCCTATGGTAAAAAAGGGAGGTGTCATTAGGCGAGATATTAATCAAGATCTCCCTTGCAGCATGTTTACCATCCTTAGCCTTTCATTGAAAAGGTCACAGTATCAAATTCAGAAGACCAAGAAGCCAAACTTCAGCAAGAAATTCTTCATCTATTACTTGAGACAGACTCCAGCTGAGCCTTGCTAATGGCAAACAGTAAGTGGCCATGATCCAGGAAAGGCTAAAAGAAGACATTTTCTCTGAAGTCACCCAGATGACGGCTGTCAGTAACCCTTCTGCAACAACTCTGAGCAATGACAACAGTCAGAATGGCAGGGGTTTGGATTAGCAATGGCAAAACCTCTACCCAGATTGGAAGGCTCTCCTGGGGCATCTTCATATAGATCTATGTAGGCATATCTTTGAGGGGCCTGTCAAAATCAAAATATCTCTGGAAATACAGGGCTTGAATCTCACTCACACAGAGGCTGGTGCTTATATAAATGAGGCTCCTCAGGCCTGCCTCTAGTTACTATTATGGATGACAGTTTCTATCAAGATTTTTTTCTTCACTTGTCTGAGGTTCTTTTTAGTATAAAATAGCTCCTGTGTCCTTTCGCTTCTTCTTGAGTGTAAAGTAGACAAGATCTATCCTGGAGGACTCTTCAGCTGTCTCATTGCTTTCAAAAGAGAAAGAAACCAAGAGATTTTCCACAGCTTAGGAAGATGTCTGTTCTCCTGCCTCAGCCAGGGTCAGCCTTAAGCCCACCCTGGCATTTCTGCCTGGTGTTTCAGAGGGAGGAGCAAAGAGCAGGACCGTGCTGCCACTTTTGTTTTCACCTGATGTTGAGGCTTCAGGTTCATTTCAGTGTTTGTACTTGGTAGCTCACCAGAAGTGTGGCTATTAGGACAGGCTGTTTTAGGGGAGTTTTATGCTATTTTTCAAGAGGAAAAAGGAAAATATTTTCAGTTTTGTTTTCAGTGCTCCCATCTGCAATTTTACACTTCCATAGCAGGGCCTGATAACATGGCAGACTGTGCAGCCATGTTGCTGTAATTACAAAGCAGGGCCCACTACTGTCTGACATTTATAGTCCAAAATGTTGGAGCCAGAACTCAGAGGGTGTATCTGCAATGAGCAAAGTACCAGAGCAGTGCTTTGTAGTCATGTGCACAAGTCTGAAGGCTCTGTGTCTTGTCCCTTAGTTTGCTTCCCAATGGCACTGATGCATTTGTGGGCAGGAAGGCGAGAGTGATTTTAAATAAAATCTGAAATCATTTAGTCAAGCTTCCCTCTTTTTCACCTTAGTCTTGGGGAAAGGAAAAAATCACATTGAACCAACATTGGCAAAGATAAACAAGCTTTTTTTCATTTTAAGCTCAGGAGAAGCAGACTCTTAGGAAAAACTGGCTTCTTAAGGTTCCCCTGAGATTGGCACTGGGCTAATCAGGTGGTTTGTGCTGCCCTGACTTCAGCAACTCATGCTAATTTTAAGGTTATGTGAACTATTAAAGCTAATCTGGTGGAATCTTTGACCAGGAAAAGGAACTGAGAGGTGGCCAGAAGTGTCAAATGCTCGCCCCTTTCTTTGTCCAAGGAGGGCAGGACAAAATAGCTATTGGGAAAAAGGAATTTGCATTAGCTCCCATGGAAATACTTTTTATCCCAGACTCTTTTTTTCTCCATCCACTGGAAGTGGATTAAATTAAATTGAAAAAAAGAAAACTTCTAAGATAGAAAATACACAGATAAAGAGCTAGAGAAAGAGAACTACTGTGCTTTAAATTCACACCTTCACTATTAGCAATAGCATCTCAGTGACTTTGCTTCAGAAACCCTGTGATTATTATAGTTCATAACCATACTCGGAGATAAGGAAAAAAGTAATCTCACACAAATGCAGCAACAAATGTTCATGGAATGATAGTCTGAAAACATTTTCATCTCATCCAAATTTTTAAACTGCTTGCCTACACACGGGAGTATGCAAACACATGTCTCTAACCACAGCCAATTTACCCAGTTGCACACTTAAATTAACAAGACAAAATAATATCGTTTTCTTACTTGTTCTTCAGTCAGCCACTGGAAATGTCAGTTACATGCATCCCAGAACTCCTCTTTTTGATACTGTATTATCTTTTGAAGAGTAAATATCTTGAAACTCTTGTGCAACTGTGTTAAAACCAGCAGTCAGTACTTCTGATATCTGTGAGATGATGGCTCTCCCTGACAGCTCCCAAGCAGATTTAGGCAGAATGACTTTTTGCCCTTCCTCAGTCTAGACAAGAAACATACACAGAGAATCACTAATGGATCCACTGAATAAATTATAAATCGTTGGTGTGGCATTTAGCCAGTTGAAGAGGGAAATATCCATGGAGAGGGCGGCCTCTGAGATCCCGCAGGCAGTAAAACCTGCTTCCACGAATTCTGGCTTGCACCACAAAAGAGAAAAGGGGCTATGCAAGTAGTTGAGGGGAAAAATAGACTATAAGTCTGGTGACAGGCCAACAATAGCACAGGATTCCAAGACTGACCTAAACTAAAAAAAAATTGGTCTAAAAAATTCAGTGATCTTACAAAGAGGGTTATTCTGTTAATGCAGAAAAAAGGGAAGTGAGTGCTAACTAGCCCCAAAAAATCCCAAACGTATTCTTCTCATCTGAATAGTCTTTAGTAAGCGGTGGAAATCTCTTTGATTGAAAAGGCACTTCAGTCCTGAGATGAAAGAGAGGGCAATTATGTCCCTTTCCTTTCTAAGTTCAGGTATATTTAGGGCAGTACTTTTTAATCTGATCGGGTTAGTGCACCAAAATGATGCAGCTGAAGGCTGCAAAGGTACAGAATGTGTGAGAAGGGGTGGAGGAAAGTGTGTTAATGCCAGCACAAGATACACACAATCCCCTGTTTTTCAAATCTAACACTGGTGTATGGTTTTAAAACCTGTCACTAGAGCTCATTATTGACTAAACTCCCATTATGCGTCCGGCAGGGTAGAAATGAACACTTTGGGTAAATACAGGAGAAGGTAATATGGCAGGCAAAAATAAGTTAGACAAAAGGCAGTTGGTTGTAACAAACTGCAGAGTAAAGCACTGCTAGGCTTGTGATGTGGACACACCTGAAAAAAGCCAAAAATCTAACTGCCTGCAAAAGGCCACATTTCATAAAGTTATATATCAATGAAATCTGTTCAACATTTACATTCAACCTCCAAAATTAACAACTTCAGTTTTTTAAAATTAAATCACATTTTACTTATAAAATAAGTCTCAGGAATGGCATAATATCGAAGAATAAAAATAATAAGAATTTTTAAAAACACTATCAGAATTTTGAAGAAGCTACTTATTTTTGGGAATGAAAGCTGACTTTCCACCCACTGTGCTGTCTAAACTAGATATGTAAAATATCTTGAAAGCAAAGTTTTCACAAACACAAGTAGCAGCTAGTTTTACTATAGCTGTGGTAAGAGGTCCTGATAAAAACAGCAACAACAACAACAAAAAAAAGTCTTTTTGGTTCAAAGCTATTTCTTTACAGCATGTTAAATATTACGATTGCATTTTATACCCCCATGCTGAAGCATAGAATCTTTGCCACCTTCTTACTCCATGCAATATGAAATACCAAAAAGGAAACAGATGGCTTTTGGTCCTGCGCTCCTGTTTCCTTGTCACATCTCACATGATCATTATAACTGGATGGAAAAGAAAATATGTTTCTTACAGAACTGCAAGAAACCTGCTTCCTAATCAGAAAAAAACTCCTCTATCTTGAAATACAAATACCACTTTTTGGTATTACTGAAAAAAATCACTGTTTCAGTATTATTTTAGAGAAAACATGCATGTGGGGCAGGCATTATGGTTGGATTGTGAAGAGAAGAAATAGGAGAGGTGGAATCATGCATGCAGATGCAAAACTGGACTGTGCAAGAGGAATGAAGATTGCAGTGCACCTTCAGCCTTCCTGACATTGCTACAACTAAAAAACGCTGTACTGCTGCTTTTAATTCCTCTAATGAAGTCTTGGGGAGAGTGTTACTTCTGTAATCTTTTAAAGAAACATATTTTGTAAGCACAAGCTTTCCTAATTTATTTAATCTCAAGAACTTTTATTTCAGAAGACTTAGTGCACTTTGACCTTAAAATAGTTGGAGAGCCAATAAAAAAAAGCAAATCACTTGTTCTTGCAAACCATGGATTGAAAATTTCTGTACCATGTACGTTCAGAGTATATCCCTGACTCCGTCATCCGTGAGCTAAAATAATCACCTTTAGCTGAAATAATGGAGCTAGAGATTAAAATCTCAGACTCTGGACAGGCCACTGGGATATTTAAGTGGCATTTCTGCTTTTGAAACTAACCTTGGACACAGCATGGGTTTCTCTGTCTGACTCTCAGCTCACGGATGAAAGGGAGCAGCAGGAATGAGCTGCTTCAGGGCTGTCAGTGTTTGCCCCTGCAGTGTTTACAGGACATGTACAGTGGAATTTCCATAGGATAGAAAAGGGGCTATTCTGCTGCTAGTGATTTTCAGCTATTCACTGCCACGTGCCTTATTCACCCCAGCAAGCTCTGTGTGTGTATTGCTTCAGAATCCAGGGCCATGGATTTTCTCGTGGACCACCTTAGGTAGCTCACTTGCTGTTCAAAGCAGGGCTGTATTTTTCTTCTTTAGAAAGTTCCTTGCACAGCCTCATGTCCTTTTCTATAAATGGCATAACTGTGCTGATTAGTAATAAAAGAAGGTTCCACCACCCACACCTGCTTAGTGAAGCTCCATTCCTGCAGCTCCTTCCTGTTTCTGGAAGATTTTTCTGTTAAGAGGAATTCTTAATTAGTTAGTAAATCAGTACAGCAAGATAAATTAGAATTTTTCTGGACCTGTCCAGAATTGCATTGCCCTGTCACAGGTCTGACCTTCCCTTTCTGGAAAAGCTCAGAAAGCAAAGACCTTGCGAAACAGCTTACATAAGAAGACCCTCATATCTTCCCCTGAAATAAAACGCATTTTCCTCTTGATACATGAGAATGACCTTGGCCAGAAGGAATCACCCTTTTGACAGCTCACACAGATTTAGAGGCTTCTGAGCTTAGCCCATGGGTCCTCCTTTAGCCTCACAGCACATATCTTCAAGTTATTTTATATAAATTCTCTTTCCTAAAGATATGTGGAAGCTGTAGGCTTAGTTGCCTGAGCAAAAATTGGGGTGAAAATGTATTTTCTTCTCATGTTCACATAAGCAGTAATTCACCAGCCAGACTGTTCCAGCTCTCAGAGTCAGCACTGTAGAGAAGCTTGTGTTTTACCCCTGGTTTACACGTAGAGCTGTACCCTCATCTGGCAGTGATCAGTCTGGCTCCATTAACCTGAGTGCTGATTTACACTTGTTGAGGGTTTGGTAGCTGCTGTGCAACAGGAGCTTGCAATAATAAACCCAGCCACAAGCAAAAGATGAAAACGCCATTGAGGGTCATTCTGTAATGGACCATTTTCCTTTTGACCAAATCTTTGCAACACAGATTGATGTTTTGAAGTCACACTTGCAGGATAAAATATTCTGGAGCGTGTTTGGAATATGCAAAATATACAACGGTTTGACAAAATGATTTGATACAGTGAGTCAAAGGTGGTTCACATGCCTCTGTCTTGCCTGGAGAAAAACTCCACATTCTTCTAAATGTAATTAAAATAACTATTGTATTAAATAACTATGAAATATTAAGTACATATAGATAAGGGTAAAGAAATGGAAGCCATAGTGAGGCACTTTACATATTCTTACTGCAATTTCATGGTAGAACAGATCAGTAAAATCAACTTCAGGTCCCCACATCTGAACAAAGAGCTGGGATAGTAACCTGGATTTAGGCAGTAAGGTTGTGGAAAGTCTGAGGATGTCACTTCTCTGTTGCATGGGGGTTTTGAGCTCCACAGATTCGGTGTAGAGTTGCACTCTGTGCATGTCGTCGCTTGCAGGTGAATGAGTGTTTGGGGAGTCACAGCACAGCCACTCTCCATTTGTGGAGCTGGTGTGTCAGCGCTGTCCTCTCTGCTGATTTAGGAATAGCAGGAATTTCAGTCCTTGGACCTGGAGGTACAGTTCTCACAGTGCCAGGCTTCAAGAAGATGCAAACTTACTGTACAGGAGGAATCCTCTCCCAGGTACGGGTCCAAGGAGAAGCAGGAAGAATGTTGTGGATGAACAGACAAGCCTGCAGTTTTGCAGGCAGGTTGATTAGGTGGCACTGGCTGAAAACAAAAGGCACTCAGCTGCTGAAGAAGGCACTTGGCAGCATGAGACAGACTGCAAAGAAACTCAGAACAGGAAGCTAAACATGAGCAAAATTAGGGAATTTAGCATGGAAACAGTAAGTTCAGGATGAAGCTAAGCCAAATGTCTGATTTGATATTGAAATGTTCTGCAATTTTTTCTGCAGTCTTGCAATTCAATCTGATTTCCAAATGCCATAATTTTAGGTGAAAATACTTTAAAAAAACCAAACAAAAACATTGCTTATTCTGTTTCCATTCATTCCATCAATTCCCTTTGTCAGCTGAAAGACACAAGTGTCAACAAAGCCCTGGTTAGCTCAGTTCCTGCTCTTGACCAGGCAGGAGTGGTAATCTGTCACTTCTGCCTGTCATCTCAACCTAACCTACCTTCTTTCTCCTCCCTGCTGGACTTGACTGGGGAAGGTTTACTCTGTTTCCAGCAAATCACTCAGCAGCCTCAGCTCCCGGAAGGCTAAACACTAAATTGGCCTTGATCATAATCCATCCTTTCCCCATACATTCCCCTGTCCAGGAAGCTGTGCTGATCCTGGATGAACACCTTGCTTTTCTAGGCCCTACCAGCATGCCCTGAATTAGTGCTTTTAACACTTAACTTCTTCTGCTTTCACTTCTGGAACAGCTCACAGTGGGAAGGACATTCTGTTCTGGGGGAAGCCTGAATCCTGACTGCAGCTTTCATTAGTTCTGACAGCATTGGCCACTTGTTCCAAACCAGAAGATCTTCACTCAGGCCTTACTAATCGCAGGACTGGCAGGCCAGACAAGAGAAGTGTGTGTTCTTAGCTCCAGGGGCTGGGTTTTTACGAATGTTCTTAGAGAATCCACCAGTGATTCATGGAATCCCACCTAAACCAGTGCCTCATCTTCTCAGCAGTTAGCTGGCAACATCGAAACTAAATGTCATTAACCGTGATGCTTTCCTGCTGGAATACTGAGTTGCAATCACACTGCTTCAAAAGTTTTGCATTTCTTTAATTCTACTTTTGTACAATACAGCCTTACAGCTCTACATTGATGTATTTCAGCGGGCATCCTGCTCTTATACAGATATTGTAACATCTATTCTAGAGAGTTAATCATAATGTAAAGCTCATCAACATATGTCAAAGTCATCAGAAGACCCACACGACACACTAAACATTTAGAAATAATTTCCACAAGATTTTTTTCATCTCTCCTTATTCAGCTGTTTTCTAGGGAAAAAAGAAAAAAGAAAAGAAAAAACAGACGCCAGAAGTTAAACCTGTATGGCTTTTGGGTTTGTGAATGTTTTCCTTTGTGGTTATGGGTTTTATTTATGAGGTGCCATGTGAGACAAAAGTCATCCCAGGCTCATACTTTACTAGTTCAGTAAATTTTCCATACTTTAATGATCAAGCTGCATACTTTACTTGTTACTTTTTAATATACTTCAGTGATCAAATTGTATAGCGTAATGATCAGTTTTCCTAATGTGCCTGAATGAGTTGCATACCTCATTAATTTACATGCATACTTTACAGGCTAAAATTGTAGAGTGTTTGGATGAAGCAATAATTTAACAAGCAGCCTTTTATCACAACATGCACAGGAGCCCAGGAATATGTGTGAACCAGGGCAGGATGAAATTGTAAAGGTGTGGGTGGGAAATGCTGGTTTGAACCCAAAATGAAAACAAAAGATTTCAGAGCATCTGGAAAGCTGAACTGGCACTGCAAACCTGGTTTGTATTTGCTTTGTCTTTTCAAAAATGTTCCCATATGTACTAATTTTGGATTTTAATGATGGATTTATCCATTCTACCACTAACACAGCCCAACAAGCAGTTCAAGGTGAACCCTCAGTATTTTAAAAAGCAGTTCTAGCTCTAGCCCTGTCATGGACCAAGTACCTCTTGAAAGATGTGGAGGCATTCTGTTTTATTGCTGAGTTGAGCTGCAAAGTATTGAAGGTGTTGGAGGACTGTTAAAAGAGACTTCATGTGAAAACACACAGTCCTGTAGAGTTTGACCCTATCAATTATGCAGCTTGATGAGTTGTTAAAGATGCTTAACACCTCCTTGGAAGAGGAAAAGACATCACAGCCAGCCCTGCCCTATCAGAAGCAGTTGCCTGTTCTACAGGTACCCCGAGAGTTTGCTGGTGGGTCAATATTACAGGACAGAAATACATTCTTTCAATAATTGTACAGGCACGTTATAGTTCATACAAGTGGTCTTTCTGTTGATATGACTCTGTTGAAATTTACTGAATTTATTCCAGCATAAAAGCAAGAAAGGGGAAATGTGGCATTTGAAACCTTTAGAAAGTATCTCTATTTCACACATGAGAACCATGTAATCTGTTTGTTAAGACTGTGTTCTAATTTCAATAAGCTGAAAGCATAAATATTTTTAAGTCCCCAACTATTTTTTAAACAACCATTATTACGGAAAAAGTAACAGCTGCACTACTATAAATATTAATGCTGAATCTACAGAGAATAAAATACATTTAAGCAACCTTATAAAATTTTTAATACAGCTACACTTACAATAACCATTTTGGTAAAACTTCCTATTGCCAACTGACACACAAAGTCTCTAACCAGATACAAATGCCTGTAAAACATTACAAATGTTTAGAAACACACTACAAACTTTGGAGCTGTTTATGGATTTTCCTTCATTTGAAACCTCTGGTCCTTCCTCTTCCTTCTCTTGTGCGTCACTCAAGCCCTGTAATTTTGATACCTGACAGACTTTGACGCAGGATTTGAAGGGGCTGGAAAACCAGATCTCACTGGTTTTCCAGCTTCTTCTTTATGACAGAAGGTTTAATTGCTGTATAGCTCCATTTAGCACAACATTCCAGTATTGCCATGGCAATAGAGAGGTACAGTTCGCCATTGGATGATGATGATTATTTTTTCTCATTTTACTTGTGCTTCGAGCACGTACTTTCCAAAATGAAACATGGTTCCTTTCTTAGGACATAAGCTGCAAGCTAATACTCTTTTCCAGTACCAACTCTCACATCCTTAGGCAGGTTCAGGAATGAGCTGTAAGGAAATGTCATTTGTACTCCTGAACACTCAGATCTACTCACACCTGCTTCCCACTGGGAAAGGCAGGCGGAGAGGGGAGAAGCCAGAAGAGAGGACTGTGAAAATTAACAGGACAGAGACTTCTTTGGTTTACACATTTGATAATGTTCCTGTTATTTGTCCTGGTAAGGATGGCTGCACTGATAACAGGACGTGATTGTGAACTGAGGGATGTGCTTCTGCAATCTGCACCAAGCAAGACACTGTTGGCACTGACCTCTGCACAGAGAGGTTTAATTTGAGTTGTTGCAACTCTCATATTCAGAACATCAGAAGACCCTGTCCATGACTGCAGTCAAGATTTTCTCTGTACTTGACTAATCTCTGTATTTGACCTTCCTGCTACACCTACTCTGCTATTCTAGCTTGGCATCAAGAACCTGGTGGGATTCCTACTCCACTCATTTTTCTGTATGCCCCTGCCAGTCCATCGGGGATCATTTGGCATATTTGGATAGCCCATGTTGTGCATCACCTATGTGGGGTGGTCTGGCTGCATCCATAGTCATGCTTCCAGCTTGCTGCATATCCAGACCAAAATCTAAGTGTGAGTACAACTTAACTTATTGGAGCAGTTTGAAAGAGGGTAAGGGCTTTGCGGAGTTAAATAGAAGTCAACAGAAATACGTGCGACTTTTTGAAAATATGGGAATATATGTGAATCACATGCTTAGTCATTGCTAATACATCGAATTCCAACTTCTAAAGAAATGTATTATAGCTTGGTGGCTCTTCTGATGTCTGAGGTGGTTTATATTTCTCAGGACACTTTCCATTGCTCTGTGAAATACTCACAAAAGCTGAGGTTCTTGAGAAGGTGCCTGAACTGTTGGTCTCATCATTTAAAGGGGAAAGGGCCAAGTACTTGCCAAAATTCCAGTGCTCACTTACTCCACTGCCATCTTTCTCCAACAGAGAAAATGCCTGAGAAGCAAGAATTCAAATTATTTAAGCAAACCTAGACATTCCAAAAGAACAGTCTTTTTTAGTAGCCATTTAGCAGTTCACATGGAAACACCTGAGATCCATACGCCTTTTAATTGCAGGTGTTTTTTACATGAAGAAACAAAACACAATTCTCAGAACCACATATAACCTGAATCTTTCTTTTATTTTACAAATAAGTTGCAATTGTTGAAATGAGCCAAAAATAGTTTGCAGTTCTGTGACGTGTAAATATAAGTATGGAAATAAACAACACCCTGCAGTAAAAGCTAAAAGGCATTATAGCAAATACCCAAACATTGCAGAAAAGGTAGTGGTTAAGACAAGAGATGAAGCAAACAAAAATATTAGAGGGCTGCCTTAAAGAATTGACATTAAAATATTTTTTTAATTAAACTCACCTGAGCATATTCAATTCACCTTTTGTCTTCTCCACCATGACTGTTTGTGAGACAAGTTCATTTTCTGCTCTATAAAGGACTCAATAGCTTTTCATCCTCATTAACTTCAGCTCATCCTGAAGGCTTGCCTTATTCTCATCCTCCATTGCACAAAATTCCCAGCATATTCCTCGTGGCAGTTTTCCAAAGGTTTCCCAGGGGAAACAGCTTACAGAAGAGTTGCAGCAGCAGAAATTTTGAGAGAGCAGTTCAAGAGAGTGGCAGAAATACCAAGATCTAGAAAAGCTGTGGGTCAGTCTGTTGTGGATCAAAGCTGTGGCAATGTGTCCCCAATAATTTCGGAACAAACATTCCAGGAGTCTCTAGATAGTGTGAAAAGAGATTTCTGTAAAGCAGCAGCATCTCTGAGGAACTCTTTTCTTTGGGTCCTAGTTCCAGCGACATCACTAGCAGTGAGTTTGTTGAAGCCTATGTTATTTCTGACTGCACAGACTGGGGTTTCAGAAATAAAGCCATTGATGTCAGGGAGTTTCTATCCCCATTTTCCTCCCGGGGACTGTTCCCTTCCCCTCCCCTGTGCAGGCAGCGGCTCTCCTGTAGCCACACACAACTGGTCAGGCTTTTATGACATTGATGTTTCTTGACCCAGGTCACAGAGCCAGAAGAAAAATGCTGGTTTTGTCCAAGGCAGAAGGCAGGACCACACTGCTGGGGATACAGGGTCTGCCTCTAAAAACATGAGCTTAAACTGGGCCTGAAACTGCAGGTGCAGAGGACACAGCTCTAGAGTTTTGTGATGGCAACATTTTCTTCAAGGTTTTTTTTATTATTCTTTCTTATGCTTGATAGCAATCTTGCTATAGCAGGAAGAGCTATTTCCTCTAGAGGCTGCTGTATTTCAGTAGGCTGCGACGCAACGGTCTAAGACTACTTAGCATACAGTTTTTTTTTTTTTCATACAGAGCTTTCCAAATTCTAGGGAGAAGTGGTTATTTCTGTTGTTCTCATTTTACAGGTGGGGAAACCAGGAAACATGCTGCTTGACAACTAATGCACCTTATCTGTCTGTGTCAGAATCAGAAGAGGCCCAGAGCATAAATGCAGATACTTGCAGAGCCCCAGGCGACAGGTGATAACTTCTGCAACCACTATAATGTGCTCACATCTGATCAGATGTCTTTATTCTCAGTTGCTACATGCTTCTTTTGCCTGATAAAACCAAAATGCCTGCCTGCAGTCGCACATTATATCTAGTTATAACAAGTCTCAGCTTAGAAAAATCAACAGAGCTGTTTGGAAGATGTGATATTTACAGGCTTGGGACACAATTTACAGACAACTGGAGGAGGAAAGGTGGTTTATTTCTGGGGAGAGAGGAAGGCCCTGATAATTTGCTATTTGCTTTTTCCTTTCCAAATCTTACTATCACAAAACCTCTGGGCTTGATTTGATATGTTTGCTTAGTGGAATTACCAGAATACCATCGATTAAGAAGCTGCAGTTGTCAGAAGATGATATTTCTACATAGGCCAAGGTTGTTGGAAGCACTCAAAACAGAAAAGTTTTGAAACCTTTGCGGTAGTACCCAGCCAGGCATAAAAAAATAGACTTTAAATAAGATGAAACTTACCTTATACAACAAATCCTAAGATGATGCAACTGTTTCCTTTATCTATATTAGAGTTTGTTCTGAGCTCTGCAAAGCTTGCAGGTGGTACAGCCTGCTTTTGTTTCTGCTGGTATTCAGATGCTCTGCCATCCTCAATTGCTCTCAGGAAATCAAAATAAGAGAGCTTGCTGCCATGAATGCTGATTCCTAGGCTAAGGAAAAAACACAGAATGAGATATCAATGATTTTAAATCATTATCTCATGTTGTCTGAACTGATTAATTATTATGATGTATTATTTGTACTGCAGCAGCACTTCAGGATATGCTTGTGGTGTTGGTACAAATCTTGTTAGTTCTAACCCACGCTTTTTATCAGGTCTAAGATACCCATCCTGTCATTTAAATTCAACCACAGTCTCAGATGCAGATCCAGGCCAATCTCCAGGTGCTCAGGACCTGCTTTACCCTGGGCCCAAGTGCTAAACCCTCCTGTCCATCAGCTCTAACTTGCTCTTTAAATACAGCACAGTATTTTGATCCCTATTTGCTGACGGGCTCACCATCCTGGATGTGGCTGGAGGACGTGCAGTCTCCCAGCTTTGTCTGTGGAATTCTCTTTCACATCACAGTGCAAACAAAATCTAAATGGACTCTGCTGAGGAATGAATATTCTTGGTGCTAAGTGCTGCTCCTGGCCCTTGCCTTTCAGCTTTACAAAAGCACATTTGATTTGCAGATGCTTAAGTTCTGCTTAACCCTCTTAAATGTGATCATTCTGAGAGGAAGCAGCAGAACCCTGACAGCCTTGTGAGCTGCTGCTAGGCCTGCACCACAATACCCAGTACCTGCCTGTGGCTGGTTTTGTGGAAGTAGCAACACAGATCTATGCTCACAATTTCTCTACCACATGGGAAGTAATCAAACTTTATTCCATATAACGCTTCTGCCTATGGTTGTGACAAAGGCTTTGATTTCTTTCTCAACCTGCACTTCACTTAGCATGGTTTGGCAGGCCACTGGAGAATTATTTTACACATTCTTGGCAGGACTTGGCCTCACGGTCTCAGGCACAGGCCCTGCCCACTTTGAGTGGCTCAGGGACCTGCACAAAGGGCTGGCACATTTGGCCCTGCTGCCGGTGCCTTGTGCTGGGAAGTGTCCAGCAAGGGCTCTTCTCCTGTTCACTTGTGGCCAGCCCAGAACTGGGAGCCCATCCCGTACCTGGGAGCCCATCCTGTACCTGGGAACCCATCCCATACCTGGGAACCCATCCTGTACCTGGGAGCTCATCCCATACCTGCGATACCCTGCCCATGGCTCAGCAGGCTGCACTCAGAGCTTCCCAAATATCTGTCTGTCACCTGAAACATCTGCTGGATCAGAGACATTGGAGAATTCCATGTTCTGTCACACTGGAAATAGAGTGGGATACAGAGCTGACTGCAGATAGCTCCAGGTAACAACAGTGAATATGTTTTTGCATCAGATATCAGCAAGGGAAATCATGAGATTTTGCATATGATTTGGGATTTTTATTTTTTTTTTTTAGAGGACTTTGCTACCAAACTAAATTAATTTTTATTTGCATATTTTACTATAGAAGGACTGGAACTCAGGCAAGCTTCACTTATACATAAAATATGTGACTATAAAAGTTATTTAGCATGAAAAAATTAAGACAAGATGAATAACACTGACCATTACATGAAAAACTACTTTCAATGTCCTGTGACTTGTGGTTTCTTAATGAAAAGGCACCTGATATATCTTAGACAAGGACTCCAAACAAGCCCAGTGAGCTTGTGGAGTTCATCACCACAATGGATACAGGAGCAGGGGCTTGCTCTGCCCTCACCTTCCCTGTATTAAGCCAGTCCAGCTGGACTGTGGAATTTCCTGCTCTTAAAAGATCACCAGAGAGTCTCTAGAATACAATTTACACTAGGCATGTTTGATACAGATCCACTGGCTGCCATAGAACTATTCCAGGCTGACCTTAGAGTCATCATCTTTGGAGAGGTTTATAAAAGACTTTAATAATTTTATAGCCAGTTATCAGGACTATGGGTTCTTCACACACATGTGTTAGGCAGACAATTCCTATGCTGCAGGGGAAAGCCTGCACTTTTTTTTTCAGTCTTGCACTCAGCTTTTTTGTCAGTATTATGGTCTTGGCAAGTCCTAGAGAGCCAAGATTTGACAGAGGAGATGGTCCCACCACACAATCTCAATTTTCTTGTTTAAAAATGAATACTGTAACACACTTTTGTCATCTGTTTCCACAGTAAATCACCAGGGACCAATGCCTCAGCTACCAATCACCAGAATATCCAGTTACAAGAATGTCTAATTAATGGGGAGAGCCAGTAAAACAAAGAGGAAGCTTTATAAAATAGGCTGGAAAAGAAATTAACTATAGACCCCATATCTGCTAGTAAGAAAAAAAAACATTCAAGAGCCCTGATTTTGCATCTTGCAGCTGCACAGCACTCCCACATACTACCCGTGTCAAGCTGGCTCCAATATTGGAGACAGTGTGTGGAAAAGGAAATAATCAACACCATTTCAGTGGTGAAATAAATTGCCAAGTGGGCATTAAAATTTTAGTAATAAAACTAAATGCATATGCTAATCTACTCTGTATTATTTAGAAAAGACTATTTTGGATCAAGAAAGGAATAATCTGCACAAAATTACAATGAATGGAGGTGTTTATCATCAAGAGGTCTTTGAGAAAGAAACAAGCAGCAGATTCCTATTAAGGTTTCAATTCATAAAAAAGTTGATCACCCAATTAAAGGTGAACTGTGAAAAGACTTTGTTAATTTTATTTCAAAAATGAGTCTGGTGTGGCAGGCACTGGAGAACAAAACCCAGTGCTGCCAGGCATGTGACCTCTGGAGGTTGGCTTGGTGCAGAGAACTGCAGTACCCAATGTTGGAGCAGGTCCTTTGTGTTCTCCAGCTTCTGCAATAGAGATTTTTCTTCTTTCTCATATTAATACGGAGAATTAAAAGGATAGCTTGTCATGGCAGCAGCACTGGATCATTTGAAAGCTAATAATATCTTATAACCTGATTTGTGTTTCCATTTGGAACAAGATGTTGCACACCTTTGCTCAGTTAAACTGAAATAAAAGAAGTGAAACAACCTAGCAAACAAGTGCACAAAGTCAAAGCATACTTTTTTAAAAAAAAAGTAAGAAGCCATTTAGCTTTTTTTTGCCTGCAAAATCAATTCATTATGCAAAAATATTTTTCCACAGCTTTGGATTTAAACCTGTAGGTATTTCCACTAGTTTTAACAGAGTTTTTCCATTTACTTAACACTCAGTAGGAGCTTGTAGGCTTTGATGGGTGTGAACAAAGAGGTCCTAAGGAGAAAGTACACAAACCTGTTTAGAAAACTGCTGAAATCATCATCATCAAGATAAGGCTTGAATTCTTGTAATGTCCTGTGCAGGCCACGTATTTTTACATAGCTATCTCTATTTTTGTCGTTTATGAAAGGCTTTATTGAAATCTTGGAAGTAATCCCTGAATTTATCCGTGAAAGACAACAGAAGTTTATTTAAGCCCCTTTGTTAAATGGCCTAAAAGGATACAAACGAATACACAGAATAGGGGTGGAAGGGCAGGGAAAGATTTTGAGCTGTTTTATTTGTGTGTGGTAAGTTCATAAAATTTATTCAAAGACTGCAAAGTTGTTCAGAAATAAACTTTAAATCCAATATGCCCTCCATTTAATTTGTACATGGAATTGTATGGCTCGGGCCTCTTGTTATAAAGAAATGATACTTGGGAGATGAACTGGTTCCTCTCTTCATTCAGAACTGCAGATGCAAAACATAGTTCTCTCTTTTGAAGCCTGTCTTTTTGTTATCAGAGTTACAAAATGCTTATTATTACTACAGCCACTAAAATTATAAGAGTTTGGCACCATAAATCTCTGCAATTCTTGAGGCTCCTGAAACTCTGACACAGCAAGACAACTTCAACAAAACCTGCTGGACCTGACCAAAACCTGGAGCAGAACAAAGCCTGACCCATGCCCATGTGCTGGACTTCAGATCAGGACCTTCAAACCTCTCTGAGATATCACTTCTTGCACATGATTGAATTCAAGCCTCAAAGTCTTGACTTTTCCTCCCTCTTCATTTTGTCACTTACATTTCAGTGACATCAGGGACTTTGATCAAACTTTGGAAACTCAAGCAATGTGATTCTCTGCATCTTGACTCAATCAAAAGCCTCTCTGCAATTTGTTCTCAGCTGTTTTCCTCTCAGCTTTGCAGAATCCTTGGTTTTCTATTTGTCTTCAAGAAGTTGTAAGTTCAGTCTAGCCTTTACAGGGACAATATGTTTTCCTTGCCTGTTTTTTCTCCTAAGAATCCAAACTTTTGGAGTTTGCACTTCATAGGAACAAAGAGCAATTTCCCCATAGCCCTCAGGGTCCAGGAAACACCATTGTGTATGGAATCAGTCACCTTAAAAAAGTCTGAATTATGTTACGACTGAGGTGGGTTGTTAGCAGTTTATTTATTACATGCTTCAGATCCACTGTACTTTTCACTGTTACGTGGACTAACTCTCTCCTAACCAAGTTTCACTGGCAAGAAATCATTTTTCAACATTATTCTCAAGCTCAGTTGAGAAGTATGGATTACTTCTCAGCTTCACAGCTTGCTTGAACCGTATTGTAACAGTTTTGGCTCAGCTCAGCATTGTATTCAAAGTATCTGGAGACTCCTTGAATGTTCTGTAAAGTGTCTGATCAGTGGGTATTTCTCCAACCTTAACTTTATAATCAGGCTGAATGGTTTTACCTAAAAAACCCCCAAACCACTAAAAGTCATGCAATATTTACATTCTGGAAGCTGGTCTTTCCTTTGCCTGCAGAGTGGTTTGTCTCAGCTCTGACCATACAGGTGGATTAGCAAATATGTGACATTTCTTACCCAGAGAGCAGAGCCAGAGCTCTGCTGATTATAGAAATCTTCCATATTAGTGAGAGCCAGGGCTTTGCTCTCAGTCTGTGTCCCAGCCCTGGTTTTGACAGGTATCCTAGAAACATAGGCCACTTTTTTTTTTTTTTTTTAAGACTTTGAGTGTCTTCTAAGGCCAGGGGTTGTCTTTAGTAATGCTTTTAATTTGGGAATTTGTTTCCCACATTTACAGCTCAGTATGTCCATTCTCTGCACACCTTTGTTATCTTTGTGGGTGGCATTTTTGTAATGACTCAGGCTTATATTGTTGACAGCTAATCTTTCATGATATTTCTCCTCATTTACATTTGCATTTTTGTCTAATCACATTCCCAGGCCCTCAGATGGTTTTTTCAGATTCCTTACTGGTTTTCTCTCTTCTCAACATCTCCAGTTGAAGCAGGACAGTTTCTTCAAGAGATTGCCTTTTTCTGTGAAAACTCAAGAACGAACTTTAACCTAAAGGAAGTCTTTGAAAGCAAAACCTCTTGTCCAGTGGTCTAAAAATGCAAGGTGTTAGACACCTTGTCAGACACAAGGAAGTTTGCTTAGATCCAGCAGAACAATCTGTATTTTTAATTTTTGTAAAAAAAATTACAGATATTTGTAAGAAGGTATGCAGCCCTTTTACCTGAAAACATCCTTTACAGAACAGTGGCAGTCCTGAAACAGATACTTGGTCCCAAGAACAATCTCAGTCACTTCTCTTTTAATCTTGTTGTTGCTAACTAGCTCATTTTCAAACTTCCCACTGTTACTCCTAAAGAATCCAGCTCCTGTATGAGCTTCTCCCTCACAACCAGAGGGATGCTCCTCGCAGCACACACTGTTGTGAAAATACAGCTCTGCATTCTCTGTCTCCTTTTTCTCTGACACTAAAGATTTCTGGGTGCTGATCTCCTATGTTTATGGATCATTCCTCAACTCAATGCTTTAACCAAGCCTAGGGATAGGCATATTTTAAAAAACCAAACACTGACTCTTTCTGCCTATACATGTAAACTATCCTGTTTATCTTTTTCGCATTAAGATCATTCAATCCTTTGATACAAATCAGATTCTTGCTAGACACCCTCAGTTTCAAGAGTCTTTCCTCTACATGGAGAGATTCCTGGGCGAGATATTTTGCAGTGTGTTTGGAGGTAGCAGTGACTAAGCACCAGTTTTTAATTTAGAGATTGTTTGTTCTTAGTCTGCAGCCCACTTTTGAAGGTTTTGCACAGCATTTCTTTGTGATATTTTGTTGTATTGCATTTTTGTACACCATCACATAAATCTGGGGATATGGAGAGTATTCTCTTTTGCCTCTGCTTTTCCAGTAACAAGGTTGTGCAAAATAACTATATTTTCTAAAGCTGCTGCAGAATTTCTAGACTCCTGAACATAATGCGAATCTATGAATTTTTACATATTTCTCTTGGGCTATTTGCAGATAGCTCTGAAGAGTCTTTAATTAAATTTTTCTTGTTTCCTTTTGTGACAGATAGCATGTCCTTCTCCCCTTCTAGTATTGTCCCTAGTTTGTCCTAGCTCAACTAAACAGATTTTTCTAGCATACCTTTTTTAATTTTTTTTGATCCTACTTTCCTGGGATCTTTTCTATGTCTTTGGATCTTTGATTTGATCCTTTAAAATGGAATCTCTGAAATGTCATAGCTACTTGACTGATCCGTTATTTTAAGACCAGCCAAAAATTCTTCAAAGGATCCCTCCCTCTGCATTCTTATATGAAACCTGTGTCTTTCAAAAGTTCAAGTTTCCTTGCTAGTGCGATATTCCTTCAACTCACTTTCTGTAACTGCATGGATTGCCCTCTCACCCTGGCTTGGTTTCATGCCATTAAAAACTTTGATAGCTCCTACTCCTGCAATATTCCAGAAACTAGTTGTGAGCTTCCTTATGATTAATCTGGGCACTGTATATAAGTTCCAAGGCATGATGTGAAGCTTTTCAAGGAAACTGCAATAATGCCTGTGTGATTTAGAGGCTCTAAAAGCCCATAAAGAGCTATCACTTTTTCTCTCACTTTCAAATCTCTCTTTTTCTACTTAATTCCTTCCTCTCTTTCACATTCTGCTCCTGATACCATGTGGCACTGGGCTTACACTCACAGCAAGACTCGTATTGGAAAGTGTATGGAAGAGCTCTGCAGAGGGTGCACAGCAATCAGGGTGCTTTTGCATTGCCTTCTTGCTGGCTTTGCTCTCCTCAATCTCCATGTTCCTAATTACTGACTAACCAGCTCAGCCTCCTCTTACATACCAGACCCCAGAGATCCAACATCTGCTAATTACATCTCTGAGTTTCAACTTTTATTATGTTCAGAAGCCTGAAGACTTTCCAGCAGAGAAACAAATCTAAAATCTCCTGTCAGAGGAGGGTTTGCTTTTTAGAGCTGATGTGCTGCTGCTTAAATCCCACAGCTTTACAGCAATGGGGCAGTGGTGGAGGAGGAAGGGGACTAAGGCCCAGCAAGAGACTAGAAGGGTCACACCAAGGAAGCAGGACAGCAACTTAAAAGCCAAAGCCAGCTGACCACCCTAAGCACAATTTTTGACTTCAGCCAGACACTGATCTCAGCCAGCCCCAAAGTCTATTCAGCACAGCCCTGTCCCTCTTGCAGAGGTGGGCTTTGAAGGGTTGATACGGTCCACACTGTACCCTCATTGCAGGAAAATTCAGCCACCATTTTTCAATTATATTTACTTTCAATACCACTCTTCATCACTGCTGTCATCTTCCACTTAAATCTTCACAGAATCACAGAGTAGTCCCAATGAAAGTAGAGGCTGAGATTTTGAGATTCATATTTTTGGAAAATTGAAGCATTCAACATTTTTTTGTCTAATAAAAGATTTCCAGGTGGTAATTATTCCACTCACAGCAATAAATATCTACTTGGAGAAAATGGGGATTAAAATCATAGATCAAGCTGCAATGCCAAAAAAATAATATTTTCTTGCAAATGTTTCATATTTTTTCTTGAAGAGCTGCAGAGCCACTGCACACTGTTCAATGTCTGTTTCTAATTTGGGCAATTTGTTCCAAAAGCAAAAGGAAAAAAAAAGTGCAAGGCAGTATGCTTTGAATTGTAAGATGTCCAGAGCTTTTGTCTGCCTCACAGTGTGCAATCACAGCGCCCTGAAACTGGTCCGGAGCTGGTAGGGTGAGGTTCACAGCCCTTGCAGGAGGGCAGGAGTAAGGGCAGGCTGGATGCAGCCACTGGGCAAGGAAAAGCACGAGGGCTCCTGCAAGATCACGGAAGGGGGAGCGGGTGCTGCTCCCAGTGCTGCTGAAGTGGGCTCTGCAAACAGCAAATCCACACTGTGGCAAATACCTCCTCCCAGTCCGAATGGGAAAGGTGGAAGGAAGCAGTTTCCCAGCATACTGAGAAGGAAGTGTGGGCTGAGGCCCGTGGGGAGCACCCTGGCTTGGTTTTGCAGCCACTGCAGGTTTTGCTGACCAGGAGCCGATCTCCTTACACCGACCCTTCCTTCAGACACATGGTCCCTCCTCTGCTTCCCGTAGCTCAGCTGTCTGAGGGGGTTCTGGAGCAGGAGGCTGACTCTGGGCTCGATTCCTGCCTTCACAGCCTCCACACAAGTAGATTTTTTCATCCACTGTTCAATGACTCTGGCTGTAGAGTAATTTATGGCTTTCCTGGGAGTCATTTATGGCTTTCCTGGGTCTTACATGAAATCTGAGAAGTTTAGGGGTCTGGATTCAGCTTGTCTTGAACATCCAGATATCCAAGAGAGAAAACCAGACAGGCACTGCTAGCACAGGACTGCTCCCACTATCCAGGAGGTGGGTGAGGAAGTGTGGGAGGCAAAAAGAGAACATTCAGCAAAACTGAAAGGTGGCAATAATCAATAGCAAGACTTACTTTTGCAGACCATGAGTGATTAAATGGTGAATTCATTCCCAGACAAAGCTGCAGAAGACAAATTTCAAAATATTAAAATCAGAACTGGGAGTCCTATATATAAAAATCAAGAAAAGCAGAATCTAACAAATAATTAGAATGCAATTTTGGCAAGGGTTATGAAAGTCCCTTCTGCAAACTGTCAGCACTCAGGATGAGGGAGCCCCCAGTGCAGAGGTCAGAATATTCCACGTCTATCTATTAGAATGCTGCTCTACCTCAACCAGGAGCATCTGGTTCCAGCTGCTAGCACATAACTGCATCCAGTTCTATTTGATCCAGTCCCCAATTTCTATTTCTCCAAATAAAGGTGAAGTAATGTGTGAGTATTGCTGCAGTTCTGACCATGGCTGTTGTTACAATAGGTTTACAACAGTAAATAACTCTGAAGGATGCAGACCTGCCAGCATCACACATCATGACTATTTTATTTTTACCTGACATGTCTTCTCCATTGATTTAATTACTCTCCAGCTGCTTCAGGAGGAGTATTTGCATCTTTGAGCCACACTGTATAATTTCTGCTTGCAGCACACAGCATCTTCCTGACTTGCAGAGCTGCTTCTTTTTTATAGCATTGGAGGCAGGGCTGCGTCGCACTTGGCATTGCACTAATAGGAAAGAAATAGAAGGTTCCTGACCAGAAGAGCTCTTCATCCAAGTCAGACTAGAGATAACAGGCTGGTACAAAAAATGGAGTGGAAAAGCCCAGTATGAGCCGGTTTCACATCAAACACAGTAATAAACAATGCCTGCAACGCAGCAGCTGCCTCACCATCTCTGCTTTATATTATACAATTCTTTACTCCTGGAACTCTTGTTGATACCTGTGGGTGTCATAAGTGCAGTTTATGCCAGAGAGCTGCAATGCAGGTGGGAAAGATGTGATGCTGGAAAAAAAAGGAGAGTTTTGCTCTTATTCTTTCAGGCGGTTTGGGATACTGAGAAACAGAATTTTAAAAACCAGGTTAAAAAGGCAAAAGCCTTAGCTTACAGGCTTCTGTATCTCTTTTGGGGGGCAGTTGTGAGCTAATTTCCCAAGCTGCCTCTTTATCTGCAAGACAAGGCTGCTGTTCTCTCTTTATGAGTGTATCAACTTTACCAACAATGTCATCGGGAATTATCATTCTTATAAACAATAATTTATTAGTTTCTACAACTTCCAGACCCTTTCCAAGCACAAAAGAAAACAAATCCATGCTCCTGGGGATATATTTTTACATGGGCTTTGCTCCTGAGGATTTATACTCCTAAAAAAAAAAATATATATGTAATACATTTCAGGAGAAGAGGAAAAGCACAAGCAAGAAACATGATAAGCATCCAGGTAGTGTTTATCCACAGAAATATTAAGTTTTAACAGCACTGTGGTGGGGCAGAGGATTCTCCTGCTGCCTCAATCTGCTAGCAGGTGTAGGAATCTTCCAGGAGCAGGAGCAGCAGGCTAATCACTGCTGACTCACTAGGGCAAGCATGGATCATTAGACTCCACTGCAAGCAGGATATCATTTTGTCATTTGCCATTTTGTCAAATGCTCTTCTCAGGAGCAGTGACCTCCTAACTGTGAGTGTTGATTTTGCTTCAGACAGAAACTCGGAGAGGAGATGCTTGTTTCTGTCACGTGGAGCCAGGGTCCATCCTGGTCAAGGCTGGATTTGCTGCACCCCAGAGCCATTTCCTAGCAATTTAAGGCGCTGCTGGAGTATGTGAAGCTGAGTGTGATTGTCACCCATGCCTCATCCAAGGGACAGGGAGTGAGATGGGACCACAGCATCCTACACCCCCCCCCAGCCCAGCCGCAAGGAAAGCCCCTGCTGAGCATGACCAGGTCCAAGTCAAGGTTGTCTGAAGCAGTCTGGTGGGGAGGGATCTGCACTTGCTCTTCTCCTTCCTTCTGAGCTGATAGCAGTGTTAGGACTGCAACCACAAGCTGATGCCACTCAACAGGCCAGAGAGTAGCCCAGCACAGGGGATACCCAGCACATCTCTGCCAGGGAACGTTCTCAGCCACCTAGAATAGCAGCTGCCTCCCAGCTGCCCAAGAGGAGCTCTCCTTGAGGCATTCTTGCTCCCAAACAGGGCTTGGAGGGAGCAGGGAACACATTAGCGGTCACAAGTCAGAGGTTTGGCAGTCCAGCAGCAGTCTGGGAATGTCTCTGGACATTCTGCTTTGCCAGTAGAGATGCTGCAACAAGGTCTTTGTTGCAGAAGATACAACCCATGGAGAATACCTGTGAATGAAGTCTCCTAGTGCACACAAGCTAGGCTCATCTCTGGCAAATCAAGGGAATAACACTATGGAAAAGCTTGGTCCAGCACCTTCCAAGACTCCTTTCAGAGCCTTTTTTTCAGTAACACTGTGTTTGCATTGCTTGCAGTGTCATCTTGACGAACTAAACACAAACACTGAAAGTTAAATTCTAAGCTCATAAATAACTTACTTGGTCTGATTTGTAATTTCTTTTACATGCAGAGCTTTATTTTCTGCTGTTCCTGCTGCTCTTTCAGCTTTAAATGCTTCTTTTGTTTATTATTCTAATAATAAACAAAATTAATGCTTGTAAATGTGCATGGCTGTCATCTGTGTTGTGTTGGCTGAGCCTGTGTCAGTGGATGGAAACTCTATCCCCAGTTTCTTAAAAATTCTTGGTGAGTTAGTTATCCTTTTTCATCTGTATCATACCTTGAAAAAGAAATGCTCTTTTTAAATATTCATGTGTTCCCCATAGAAAGGCAGTACAGATGTCCTTAACTGACTTAACAGCTTAGATCTCACTGACTTCCCCTCCTTACAGAGGTGCCATACCACACTGAAAATGAATGAGTGACTTTACACGAGGCTCAAAAGATGGGGCTTATGCATTGTAATCATGGAGTCACTTCTAAAAATACTGCCCTGAGGAACAAATTGCCAGGAGTATTCCCGGCTCTCAGTGCTGCGGTGTTTCAGAGTCTGGTTTGAGATGCAGGTCTCCAAAAAATTCATTCTCAAGTGTCTCAAAGTGGTCACACAATATGCTCAGAGTTGCAATCATCCTTCAGAAACATAGGTTTGACTTCATAAACACTTTTCTTATTTTCTTAGGTATAAATCCTTCCATAGGCTGTTTCCTCTGGAGTTTCTCCCCCTGCCATTGCTCTGATGTGTGGCAATGCCTAATTCACCTCAGCTTCACTTTGATTCCTTTATTCAAGTTACATACATTTCAGGCACGTAAGAGATTTTAGCTCTTCTCTAAAAGGAGTGGCTGATGGGAGTGAAGTTATGCAGCAGATAACTGCATGAAAAGGACACTACTCCTCAAATTGCCATAGGAATAAGGAATAAGAATGGGAAGTAAAACCTAATGGAGTAGAAAATAGTTCATAAATGAATCAATGCTAAGAAAAATTGATATAGTTAATGCAGTTTGTAACCAAAATGCAATACACTGAGATTCTATATGTTAGAGTGACTAATTTTCAAAAGAGACCTGTAATGAAGGTAGCTTTTTATATAAAGTCACATATAGCTGACATCTACCCCACTGCAAACACAGTTGATAGCACAGCTCCTCTTTGTTGAAGGCAGATAAGCTCCCCCCCATTTCACAACAAATTACTTGTCTATAAAAACATTTCATGATATTACTTGAAATCTTTACACAGCATGAAATTGCCTTGCTTTCTTTTGTTAAGTATTTGGTACGAGGAATTTTTCTTTTGACTATGTCCCTTTTATTTAGGTTGAAAATATTGCAAGTAAACGTAGTGCTCTGAAAAGAAGAGGTTATGCCTTCATACAGGTGTGCAACGTGGACTGTCCACAGAACTCCTGGATGGAAGCTCTGTTTGCAGTTCCCACCTGACCTGAGATATCTGGAATTGATTTTAACCCAGGACACACTGATCTGGGGACCTGTGTGTATATGAAAAACTGCCAGAAAAGAAGTTCATTTAAGCAGTGACCTACAGTGCAATCTGAGAAGAAAATATATGTTCAATTAAAGGGCTCAGAAATACTGAAGTCAAGAGGAAGTTCTATCTTTGAACTCATTGGACACTGATGGATCTAACTGAACTTCGGATGATAAGACATAGCCTTCTGTAACACAGTGTCATGTACTGAGGTCACAATCGTAACAAAAGAAAAGATTTCTTGTGCAGTGTAGTCTATTGTCATTCACTGCACTACCAAAGGCTCTGTAATCCTATAAAAGATGCATTATTGCAAGACCTAATCATTTAGAGTTGTTATACCTTGCCCAAAGCTGCTTCAATCCTTCCAGGGTGATTGGAATGCCAAATGGGAACAAGAACTTCTTCAAGTCCCTCGGCTGTATAATGCCATTTCCTTCACTGTCAAACCCTTGAAAATTCTGAAATGCAAAAGAAATCATCACTAACAAGAACCAGCAAGTTTGACAGAATGTCTGATCTCTCTACAAGCTGAATAAATAATGGGGATTGAGAAAGAAACAGAAAATAATAGAATAATAGAATACTTTGGATTGGAAGGGACTTCCAAAAGCCATCTAGTCCAATCCCCTACAATGAGCAGGGACATTTTCAACTAGATCAGGTAATGGATTGAAAAATGACAGACCTGCAGATTTTCTCTCCAACTCATTCTATATCTAATGCTAATTAGATTTTCCTCTAGGTTTGGGTTGGTTGCTTGGGTTTGTTGGTAGATTCACCAGCCAACTTGTAAACTGAGATTATCAGTACTGTTTAATGTACACAGTTAGGGAAAAAATTATATTCACTTTTTTCTTCTGCTGATTTGTTGACCAAATATTTCAACTATTCAAGAAGTTTAAAAAGATGGGCATATTTTTACAGGATGTATTTATGAGATTTTTTTTTGCACGGTGTAAGCATCACCCTCAATGGCTCTCAGTGACGAGAAGCACTGAGTGTCAGCAGAGCAGAAAGCTATGTCTGTGTACAGCCTCAGTGGTCAGGCCTCAGATGTAGCCCATTGCTCCTCTTACAACAGAAACATTAAATAAAATTAACAACAATAGAATATGAAGAAAGATTTAGAAATAACCATAATAGCATCTACTACGTAATGAACGTTGCAAAAATTGCATATTATTCAGACAGTGGATTTCTTTTTAATTACAGAGTAAGTTTTTATCATTAATGAGCTATTTTGCACGGGTCTCTTTGAATATTTATAGAATCTGAAGATCAACATTGCATGATGTTCTGAAATCTATTAGTGCTGCTTATTTATTTAAAGAAAACATTCTTCTTACCCTTACTAGGTCATACCATCTGGTTCTTGCTTTGATAACAAGATAGTAATGAGCGTGATCACAAGCTAGCTCTGCATCCGTTATCATCTGTTTTTTTCACAGAGAAGAAAAAAAAATAAAATAACAACTAAGTAGTTTTACGTTATTGGGAGCTTTAATCTCCATGAGTTTCCTTCTCTTTTGTTGTTCTTCACAGTGGTAGTGGTTTTGTTTCCTAATTTCTAAGATACACATTAAAGATTGTTACTTCATGTCTGTGTAAACTTAATTCTTTAAATATTGCCTTATTTCCCTGGCTGCAGGTTAGTGAAGATGTTTTAAATTTTGTAATTCCCTATTTATTTTCAAATCAATGCTGTTCAATTCTCCCTCAAACTCAAGAGCCAGCATGGATCATTTATACACATAGAAGGAAATGTTAATTATCTCAGAAACAATTATATCCTGGAGTGACTCCAGGAAGATTATCCTTGATTTACATCAATTACATAGACCAAAACTATCTCAGTGAGTCACCAAGGCATGGCTAGAAATGGGGAGTAATGCAAAAAACACTTGGAAATTCAGCCACCATTGCAAGTGCCTAAATTTTAGGAGCTGGAGTTTCTGATTGAGTCCAAACACACAGAGGAATATGGGAGACTCAGGTGACGTTGTTACACAGCACAGAAATCTGTGTCCTGCATAGGGGCTGCTGCACCTGAGAAGGACTTCTTGAGTGAAAAGTCCATAAACATAAACAATTGACCAATAAAATAGTCTGAAAACTTAACTGTGAAAATGCAAGTGCTCTTCAGGCTTCCCATTGCTGAATTTTCTTTGTTAAACTTCTGAATCAGCAAGAGTATTTGAAATGGGGAAGTTCTGGAGCTGAAGTCAAAATATTTCAATTTCTAGCTAAGTATAAACTGAAACAGAAATGAGAGCACAACAGTAATTAGTAATCTCAGATTCCAACTGGTAGCAAGGTTCAATCATCATTTGGGAGGTTCAGGTTGGGTAATAGGAAAAAATTTCTTCACTGAAAGGGTGATTAAGCATTGGAACAGGCTTCCCAGGGAAGTGGTGGACTCACTGTCCCTTGAAATATTCAAAAAATGAGCAAATGTAGTAGCACTTTGTGATATGGTTTAGTTGCCTTGGTGGTGTTGGGTGAGAGGTTGGATTCTGGAGGTTTTATTCCCAGCTTTAATGATTCTGTGAACATCAGTTTCCTTTCTTGTTTTAGACTGATGTCCTTGATTCACTCAGTTGTCCAATTCAGGAAAAAGAAAAACAAACCAAGCAGATAAATATTACTACCATCAGAGCCAACAGTAATGCTGTAAGAGACAAATAAAAACTGGGAAATAAGCCTATGTGTATATATCACATCATCACTGCCACAGTGGAGATGAGTTGCTGATCAGGAGCTTTTCCAGTCCTGTTATATCTTGTCATTTTTTTATGAATTTGTCTCTCTTTGCATAGCTAAACAGAGTTTCACACTGAGCTCTTAGAATGATTTTTTTATGGCTTAAATTTTGTTTATCATTGAATTTAAGCTCAAACTTTAAAATTCTGGACATTTTTAGCAGTATCTCTTCTCACAGGAAAGACGTGGCTCTATTCTCTCTATCCTCCACCCACTCCATGGGGTCTCTGCACATCTCTCCTGGTCTTGTCTGCTCCTGGTGCCCTGCTTGCTCAAAACACTGGAGCATGAGGCTCCACTGTTCTGAAATACTTATTAATAATACTTAATAATAGCAATATTAGTGCCAGAACTGTCAGAAACTGCCTCAGACAGGTAATATCCTGCCTGCACTTTCCTCCAAAAGGACAGCTGCTTCCCAAACCATGTTCCCAGACCTGCGTTCTTGGAAGATGCAGCAAAGTTGTCCAGTTTGGAGGCTCACTCAGCTCTAAGGCCTCAGCTCAGGTACCAGTTTATATGTTTGACCTCACAGATTAAAACAGCCACCAGGGGTAGTTCTGGCATTTTAATCCAGACTCAATGGATTCGATGCCAATCAAATGCAGCCATAAATCACTGAGAACTTGGTAGAGCTACACATTTAAGCTTGATAAAGATGTATTTTAATACCACATCTTCATTTATACCCACTAAGAGTGTTCACGCTGTATGTTCATTTCTGTAAACACAGCAGGTTACTGTAGGTGCTGTGCAACTTTTTCTTGCTTACTTGTGAGATGGCAAGAGCCAAGGAAGTACTTTCTTAGCTGCTTGGGTGTGAAAGAGTCGAGATAATTCTTGCTAATGTAACAGGGAGGTCAGGTTCCTTCCCAACACACCCAGTGGGTACAGGAATTCCTCAAGGCAAGCAAAAAGCTGTTCAGGACTTGCTGATACTGTCACTGTTACTGTCTGTTTCACAGAAGGCAGAATAGGTGTCCTTACAAGGAATATTTAACTAAATATATTAAACTAAATGTATTTAAAAAATCTACTGCATATTTTTTAAACACAAAAAACAAAGGTTTGCTATTGACTTGTACTGGCAACAGGCAACTGTTTTAATGCAGTTTAAGAATACAAAGCATTTGTAGTTTTGCCTTACAGAAAATAATAACCAAATGAAGAAAAGCTGGAAAATCAACTCTTGATTAAGATCACCATAGATACAAACTTTGGAGACTAAGAACACCTTCTTGAAGGATCATTCTCATGAATAGATGGGCTGTTCCATGAACGAGTAGTGCAGAAATACTCTTTGCTAATTGCAGAATACTTAATAGCTATGCTCACAAAAGGATGAGAAAAAATTACACGGAACGTGTTTTCCTGGCAGAGGCTGCAGAGAAAATAATTAAGAATATAAAAAAAGGTTTTTCCTTGAAAACTCAATGGTTTTGAATTGGAAGTTTCTGAGAACACAGGAGACTTGAAATCCAGCATAATTTTTAGAGCTGTTTTCCTGACAGCTCCTCCAAACCAACTTTTAAAACAAACATTTGGATCAAAATAGCTGCCAAAAGTGAACCAAAGCTCGATGTATTTACACCATAGACATCTATCAGCATATCATTAAGGTGCTTGAGATATTCTTCAGCAGTGAAGAATCATGCAGTGATATTTAGCATCCTTTGCTCTGTGGTTTGGGTTGTTACATAATGTAGCTCCCAGCCCATTCAGTCTCCCATCTGCAAGAATGAAATTGAAGTGTAGCAAATATTGAAAATATATTAAAGATAAACAGCACAGTAAGAAAGCATAAACAAACCAAGAAATCCTGCAACTGGATTCATTACAGTATAACTTGACAAAGACCAGCAGCTGCCTGCAGCATTAGAGGTGTGGACCCCATTTTCTGTAATGGCCTCAGCTGCTGTAATTTCCCCAGCACAAGATGGAGAAGGAAACCTCAAACTGAAGAGAGCTTGAACCTCCAGTCTGAACCAATGTGAGCTGTTTCAGGGGATCTGCCATCAAAACCCCTTGACTTAACAGAGCACCTCCCCTGAAATTCTTCTTCCTGAGGTTTTGGAATCAGTCCCACACAAACAGCTTTGAATTGTCACAACTTTATTATCCCACAGCCCAGCAGGATCAGCCACCTTCCCAGCAGGGCACTCATGTACTTCTAGCCTGAAGGACTAAGGTACTTTTTAAGCCATAGAAAATCAATCTGATTCCTTCTGCTTACTGTGCAGTGGTACTCTAGGAACCTGTTTCGCCTTGCTTCTTTGGGGAAAAAGAGAAAAAGCATCTTGTGTAACCTCTTTAGTGTTTTAGGACTTTTCTGCAACATATGAGTCACAAAGAAGAGTGAAGAAATTCATGACAGACTTTAAAATGGGAAAAACTTGCAAAGAAAAATGTACACACTGACATTTCACTACACCCTACTCCTGATTATAGAAAAACCACTAAGATAATGGTATGTTGTAAAGGAACGTTTCATTTCTTTTTAAAAGATTTACATACACTGGCATACAGAGCTGTACAACTGCTCAACAAAAAAATCATTAAATAGTTTTCACTGCTTCATTTTAACTTCTCCTAATTTCACCCTTTAAACCCTGCTCTCCCCTACAGACTTGCACTATCCTTTTTTTTTTTTAATTTGAGTTTCTATTGAAATATAGTCAAGAACATTTGCACTTATGTTATCTTCCCATTAGAGATTGTAAGAAGAAGATCAGGTCTCTTTTTCTGTAACTACAGACCACCCTCTACCCGAGTGAATCACAAATCATTGAAAAAGAAAAAAAAAGTTAGGAGGGTTTTTTCCTTTGCCTTCTGGTTTCTGAGACTTACTTTATAATAAATGTGGGTCACACTTCCTTTTACAACTATGCGATATAGTAACATATGGAAAGAAAAGCTGTGATTCTCATAATTGGCAAAAGCTTTAAATACAGACAAAACACTGTTGATCCTTGATTTAAATCAAAGAGCTGGCACACTTATTTTCCCTGAGGTCAACCCGTTTCAAAAATCTTTTATTATGCTACTGAATGTAGAGGTGCACATATTTTGGTGGATACCTGATTAGCTGGCTACATTCACAAACTACATTCACAAACTTCTAAACTTCTAGGCCTGACTGAGGAAAAACCTGAATATTATGTCAGCCACCCACAAGTCAGCTCTTCCTCTTGTCTTACTCCTAAAAGAGAAATAATGACAGTAGAAAATAGTAGTAACAGCATGAAAAAGTAAATGCAGCATCTGAGAAAAATTACAGAGGCACAATATGGAAGTTAAAACAGGCCTTGAAACCAATGACAAAACTGTCTTTGACTTCAGTGGCATCAGAATTTCACCCAGAAAATTAAACCTGAAGCATAAATTAAAAAAAAAAAAGAGGACTGGATAATGACACACTAGCTTTAGTCTACACTGAGGCTTCCACCCCAAGCAATTGGCTCAGATTCCATGAACTTCTTCTTTAAGGGCTGAAAATGAAAAGCCTTGGCTGCAGTGCCTTGAAATCAGTGAAATGACTGATGGATAAGGCAAGTAGCTGAGATGAAAAAAAAAATGCTCCTGAACTATGAATACACTATTTTTATTCACTCTTCATTAACAGTAAATCAGTGAAGATCACCTGCTCATTATATGGGTGGACAACACATCTGCACCTATACCAACAGCAACCTTGCCATCTTGCTGGGATTCCTGACACCCCAATAAAACCATCAATTGCATCATAGGCAACAGCATTTCAGCATTCTCCAGCAGCAACATGTGTTAACAGCCTAAACATCCAAAAGCAGTACTTTAATTTAAACCCAGGCCACACCACAGAGTTCTTGCTGTATGTACTGCCAGTAAAACTGGGCATTAATGTCTTTCTTTCCTTAAAGGACTGGTTACCGTCTTCTGGCTTTTTACACGGAGTAGAAAAAGTTGCTGAACATCATTGCTATAAACCATCGACTATAATTTAGGATAGAATGTAATTCCAAGACTGTGAGTAAGAGTTTCAAAATGCTGAGGACGAGGATCTGCTCAAGGCAGAGCAGTCAGTCATTTACTTTTTGCAATCTGTTAGTGGTGACAACTCCATAGCAACTACCTGTGGATCTTAGTTCCCACCCCACATGTTTCAGCCTCCCTCTTGGCCTGATCAGCAGCTTAGCTGGACCAGGAGCCAAAGAATACAGACAGTGTGCTAAAAATCATATCACTGATCTCCTCCTAATTTCACCCATAGCATGCACTTGAAATAGAAAAGTTCTAGATTTCTCAGGAAAGGTTTGTTTCATGTTTTATTGCTGTTAACTGGTGGTTTTTTTTAAACTTCCAGTATTGTCACAAAATCCAGATAACTCAACCCTCTATCTGGTAACCCTAACTTCAATCAGCTAACAGTGGATTAAATCCACTGTCATCCATTCGTATGCCATGATCTTCTAACACATGTTAGATGAGAAATAAAGTAAGCCCTATAACAGCCTTTTTTTTTTTTTCTTCTAAATATGCTGTTTTGAGTAATAAATATCTGGGTGTTTTATCTTATGGCTCAATTTTAAATTACACTGAAAATTATCTCTCTTCCTTGCATTGACAGTAAAGTATTTAAATAGAGTTCTCTTGTGTACAACTTCAGATCTGTCCAGGAAGAGTCAGAGAGCAAAATTTGGCTGTGTTTCTGAGACTGGTACTTTAAGCAAAAGCACCAAGCAACAGGGTGAGATAAAACTTCACCTGGAAAGCAACAAGTGCCAGAAGAAATCTCATTAATTCATTTAGCAAACTTGAGGGAAAGTGTCATTTGTAGAATTTGCTGCTGTCCCTGTTCCTCATGAGCCACAACTAATTCCTGGACAAGAAATGCTGCAGAGTGGATTCAGGCCCACACAGAACTGCAGGGAGGTGGGAAGCTTAATGCTTTCAAAGCAGATTTAGGGATCCATTTGAGGTAATCAGTTTTGGCAAGGAACTTTCCCACCTCCCTCCCATGCGCCCTTCTCCTTCTTGTCTCTGCTTTCTGAACCTAAGAGGAGCAGCCATTTGAGTGGCAGCAGTCTGCCATTGTGCCCCTCTTAGTGTTACCTATTCCTGGTTTTCTTGTACTTCTCCCACCTCCCGTTTCCCTGAAAAGTTGTAGTTGCAGCCCCTCCTGCTGCTGAGGGTTTTCTCCAAAATTTTTTTGTTTCCTTCAGCTGCTTTGGAACTCCTGATTTGGATGTAATTTTTTATAACTATCCTGCACAGCTTTATCCTGACTTCCCAAGTGTTCCTACAGTGATTATTCTTGCCATTGTATTTTACTCAATTATACAGATTAAAAGAAAAAAAATCATTAAATAACTGAACAGCATAAGGAGTGCTAAAAATTTGAGAATAATTAGCAAATTATCATTCCTTTCTTTGAATGTAAAGCTTCTGGATAAGCAAGCACATTTTATGTTCAGTTGAACAAGTATTTACCATCAGATCAAATGCTTAATAGTAGAGATAAAGAAATCTGGCTGTGCAAATCCAATCAAAGCTGGAGAGAATCAGCCACAATTGTAATGTTGGTGACGACAGTCTCAACTATGAGCACTTTCATCTGGAGAAAAAAAAACAATTGATAAAACTCTGCTGAAATTGCATGCAAGATTAATTCATATTCAGTTGTGTGACTAGGTCATTGTTCTGTGCTCACAAAAGGCAAAGTGTCTGTTTATTTAAGAGAAAGGGATTGATGATGACCTTATAGGGAGGAGATATTGGAAATCTTTACCAGAGTGAAGTCACCCATATAAATGGTGATGTCATCCCAGGGTCCTTAACACAGCTGCAGTTACCATCTTTCTGATTTTGAGCTGCATTAAAAATTAGACAAGTCCAAGGGTGCAAAGGTAAGGTCTGCACCTACTTGCCCAGTTCCTAGAAAAGTCAGATCAGTGAAGCCAGAGATACTAAGATGCTCTTTGGAAAAGGAGCTGAGTTTGGCATCCTCCTTCACTATCATGCCTCACACCTTTGGTACTCACACAGAATCCCAGAATAGTTCAGGCTGGGAGGGACCACAGCGGCTCCTCTGCTCCAAAGCTCTAGTTCCAGCAGGACCATCCCAGAGCACATGACACAGGACTGTGTCCAGAGGGGTCTGGAGCATCTCCAGTGAGGAGACTCCACACCCTCTCAGAGTAGTCTGGTCGAGTGCTCAGGAAAGAAGTTCTTCCTCATGTCCAGGTGGAACCTCCTGGGATCAGTCCCTGCCCATTCCTCTGGTGCCATTGCTGGGCCCCCAGAGCAGAGCCTGGGCCCTGCTCGGACACCCTCCCTAAAAAAAACCCAGGAAGAACCAACAGTATAACCCTGCAAAGGCTAACTGGTGATGCCATGTCTGCATTTCTGGGTTATTCAGGCATACCAAGATAATTACCCTCAGAGGGTACATTCTGCCCACTCCCGTAATGCCACTGTAGCATGATGTTATACAAATAAATAAAGCTTACTCACTTCCGTGCTGCGGACAGCTTTTGCCCAATTCTGTGGCTTAGTCTGGAATAACAAATCAGAAAACAGGTATGGTTTAATGGTTTACCACTATAACACCACACTATCAGTGTTGGAGTGACCTGAGGTCACTCTAACCTGTCACCTCTGAGAAAAAGCAGCTCTGCCCAGCCATGCCACAGCTGCCTGGCTGCTCCAGATGAAGCTGTGGGTCAGAGCAGCAGTGTCAAACATGCCACTAAGATGGGCAATGGCCTTGGCTCACCTGCTCAGCTACAGAGCCAGGTTGAAAAGCAGCTGTGCTGCCAGGGCAGGGATTGATGAACCTCGTGTTGGAAGTGTCAGGGAAATCAAAGCAAGAAGAATGTGAAAACTCCCAGTTGGAATTATACCTAGACAATGAAGTGCAAACCCCCTTTCTTTTACAAAAGTTGCAGAGATCCTTAAAGACCACAAGTGATGGAGAATCAGTTTCAGACTGCATTTCACATGAAAACATACGTGCCCAGGCAGTTACCAGAGACATAAGGAAGTCTGTCACTTCAGTTCTGATGAGGAAACCCATTTAACCACTTTATTCACACAGAGCTCTCAGCTCGATTCATTCCAGGCTTATTTCATTCAGCACAAGCAGGGCAGAACAGGACTATTGCAGGGAACCACGACCCATTTGAATTATCATAAACAGCAGCAGGAGGACAGAGTTTCTGGGCAGTCTTAGAATCATAGAATCATATAATGATTTGGGTTGGAAGGGGTTTAAAGGTCAGCTCATTCCAAGCCCTCTGGTACAGGCAGGAACACCTTACGCTAGAGCACAATATTCATAGCCCAATCCAACCTGGCCTTGAATACTTCCAGGGGTGGGGCAGACACAGGTGCTCTGGGCAACCTCAGGCACCCCCACAGCAAATTTCTTCCTCATATGCAACCTAAACCTGCTCTCTGTCAGTGTGAAGCCATTGCCCCTTGTCACTCCAGGCCCTTGTAGATTGTTTCTCTCCATCCCTTCAGGCTCTGGAAGGCCACAGTGAGCTCACCCCAAAGCCTTCTCTTCCCCAGGCTGAACAATCCCAATTCCCTCAGCCTTTCCTCCCAGCAGAGCTGCTCCATCCCTCTGATCCCTTGGTGTCCCTGCTCTGGGCTGGCTCCAGCAGCTCCCTGTCCTTGCTGTGCTGGCCCAGGGCTGGATGCAGCTCTGCAGGGGGGTCTCAGCAGAGCGGGGCAGAGGGGCAGAATCCCCCTCCCCTGCTGCCCTGGGGCTCTGGGTGCAGCCCAGCACAGGGGGGCTCTGGGTCCCAGCACACACGGCCGGGGCAGGGCCAGCTCTCACCCTCAGCACCCCCAAGTCCTTCTGCCAGGGCTGCTCCCTCTGCTCATCCCCACCTGGATTGATCCCAGGGGTTCCCCTGACACAGATGTTTCCAAATATTATGAGTTTTCCATGGAACTAGACTCTGCTGAGCTTGCATGGTCCAAGAACATCACAAAACAGTGATGCATATCCCTGGCTACATGTACATGGTGATGTTTTATCCTTAGTGCATTGCCAAAACTTGAGAAATGCATCATGCCATGTGTAATAAAAGAACAATGAAATCACAAAGACTAACTGTTCAGTAGCTTCTGGTGCTACTGTCTTTAATAGTTGCTGCCTGTTTTATCTCTCTGTCCTTCAGCCTTTTAATTACTTCATCAACAGTTGTATTCTGGGCAATTTGTTACTTTGGTCTTCAAGCTGTTTGATTACAAAACTGAAAGATTGTGCATGAAGTCAAGTCACTTATTTTGTAGTTTCAAACATTTGATTTAGCAATAATGAGCAAGAACTGCCGTAATGACAAACAAGACATAACCATGGAAGAAAGTTAGATGCAAAATAAAATGATAGGTTCATCAAGTTAAAACACACATTGATTCCAAGGCCTGTGTTGTGCAAACATTTCCTTTACAGAAAAAATTAAAGAATGACTGATACTGTTCTGAATGATTTCCTTTGCTAATGGAGATGCCAGACCCCCAGATCACAGGCTTAGCTTCTAATGAGCCCAAGTTCCTCCATCAGCTAAGGAGCCACCTTGATCCTTTAATACCTCCTCAGTTAGCATGAGATGGCTAAGCTAACATGAAAGAAGTTAACGAAAGTATTTCCACTGAATTTAAAAGGAAAAAATTATCTCCTGACATTTTCTGTCCTTCGGGATCCCAAGTAAATCACTTCCATGATTTTTCCCTCTGGAGAAATGTTCATAATACTTTTCCTTCTTGGGCCCTAGGAGAAAGTGCATAGATATGGACGATATACCCTTCTTGCTTAAATACCACAAGCTTCATCACTGAGCCATTAAAATAAATAACAGTTAAATATTTAATTATTTTTAAGGATAGAAAGAAATAAAATTACAGTATATGCAATGTGTCCCACTTGTATCTATTTTACATCCATTATGGATTTACTATAACCCATGAAAAGGAAAGTTGGAACAATTATTTTTGTTAAATTTTAGAACACGTATTTCCATATAAGCAAAATGCAGAAATATTCAGCCGTTTCATTTTACAGATTTATTAAGTGTGTTTTATAGTATTCCCTAAACTTGAAGATACTCTTAACATTTAAACATTTATTCTAAAAAGATGCAAATGAAAAAGTTTTGCTTTGATCTGAGCAGCACACAGCAGATTAACCCTAAGCCTCTGAAAAAGGCATCAAAAGATGGCAGTGACTGGTGCCTCCCTCACGAGGATCTCAGATGGACTCATGTGCTGAAGGCCCTGCTCTTCTGAGATATCTGCTCCCCTGGCTGAACGGGAGAGGTGCCCAAAACATCACCAACTGCTCTGTGATGCTCCTGCCTATCAACGTGGGCCTTGCCAGGGGTATCCCTGAGAAAAATGAACAGGTAATTTAAGGACAAGCGATGAAGACAAACTCAAAGGTCCTTTATATCCTTTCTCCCTGCTGAAGTTCAAGCCTGAGGCAAAGGCTGGCTGTGTTCTGGAAGTGAGTAAGTGACATTTGCAGGGTGTCATCTAAAATCCATCTTCCCTGTCAGGATCTTGTTCACAGAAGAGCTCTCTTCGTCCATCAGCTTTATAACCTGGGAGGCAAGCCTTAGACCAGACTGAAGAAAGGAGCTTCCAGAAAAGCTCACAAGAAGGGATTAATCACAGCCACTTAGCTGAGGGCCTGAAATGACTTGGACTTGGGTTATGCATTACAGAGTCATAGAGGACAAAAACCAGACAGAACAGATCAAGCATGCTGGCGGTCAGCTCAGGAATATAAGAAATGTGGTATAAAGAGCAGGACGTGGAAGTCTTTATGGGTCTTGATAGATCCTGGAATCTTACAGGTCAGTAAGTTAAGCCTTATTTGGAGTTCTATGGATAAAAGCCTATGAGAACATCAGTGCTACAGTGGTAGGATTACTACTACAAATTAGCCAAAGGGACATAGTATTAAGATTTGAAGATATTGGAGATATGGGGATTTTTTTTTCCCTAAGGGTAAAAGAGCTGTTTGTAATTGGTTGAATAATGATTACAGCAGAACAGGGGTTGTCCAGAAGATCATTAAACTGTGGCAGTGACATCCTGTTGATGCCACAAAATGCAGTGAAGGGAAAGCCTTTCTATATTTTATCCTGGTTAACACAGAAAAACTACTTGAAAGGGTGAAATACAGCTTAGGCAGGAATGATGATGGAATGACAAAGTTCTGACATTTACAAAAGGAAGGCAGGAGAACAGGGGGAAAAAAATGTAGATTTCTACCTTCTCAAGGAACTGTAGAATCATGGGAAATGAGTCTAAAGAGAAAATAACTTGAGGATAGCTGGAGGTGCATCAGTGAAGCATACCAGCACAGTACATACAACCAGAATATGAAAACCCAGAGCATAATGTGAGATTCAATTAAAGAAAAGAAAATACAAAGAGTAATAAGAATTCTTATTACTGAAGCATTTGTAGAATGAGAGGGATCAGGAAAAAAATTGCTTTCTATTCAACAAAGAAAGAACACTACCAACAGATTATATTAAGGGTATGAAACACTTAAAGCCTCTTTTGTATTCATCTTTTATAACACTCAAACATCAGCAGGTTTCTTGAACAACAAATATCAATAACAAACAAGAATAAATTACATAATATTGTTATATATTCATATTAGCTCTTAAAGAACTAGTTAAAATTGTCTCCTAAATCTATGCAGAGATGCAAAGACACTACCTAGATTTAAAAAGAGGAAAGAAGAAGAACTGGAGAGTTACTGACATATTTCTAGGAAATCTATTCCTGCTTTCAGGCAGTAATTATAGAGTCACAAAGAGTTCAAAGCCTGTTAAGAGACACAAGAGTCACTGGGGATCCTTGAGATCCATCCTGAGTTTGGGCAAGCTTATATTTTAAATTATATTCCCCTCCAACGCGCACCACTTTCACCCTGCTTTCCTAGGAAAATAAGAATGATACAGTCAGCTTTTTCATCCATTTCTGTCTGCCTTTCCCCTAAACTTGGTGTCTAGCAATTTCAGTCAAACTGGAGAGTGCTAGGGGCCTTCAGACACAGTTATTACAAGTCTTGTCAAATTGACAGTCACAAAAGGGAGAGTGACTCTTCATTCTTCTAGCTGGGAAGGCAGATCCATTATTTTTTCCATGCATTAGCAGCTAGCCAAGCAATCAACATATGTGCTCCTCTGGGCTAGCCATGCACTGTGTCTTGCCCAGCTGCTTGAAGGGTGCAGTGAGAGGAATGTTGTTTTTCTACCTCAAAGTAATAAGCCACAAGCACATTTCCCAACTGTGTGAGGCACCAAACTCGCTCCCTGCACATTCCCATCTCACTGGGACTGGGTCACAGAGTTCTTCTCTCAGGCCTAACAAGCCCAGCCTAACCCTCTGACACACCAGTTCTGGGTGCCAGGAAGCTTGTTGAAGGTGTGGATAAAGCTCCAGATGGTAGCTCAGCGGAAGTTGGGGATGGAGATATTTATTAGTGAAGTCGCTGATTTATGTTGAAGTTAGCGTACCGTGTCCTAGTGACAGAGCTCTATTCCATGTTGGTGAGTCATCTGCATTTTTTTGTATCTTGCCAGCTCTCTGCTTTTACAGTCTTTCAGCAAGAATGGTGTTGGACCCCAGTAAAAATAACTTTGAGGAATTTCTGAAAGATCTTTTGACCTCAAGAAGAGGAAAGACAAACTCAGCTTGCAGAAGAAAACCCAGGTTTGATTTCTTGACTGAAGTACAGCTCATATTGGACCCAATCTTGGAAGGCATCTGCAGGAGCACTTAGTACCCAGAAAATATTACACAGAAGGAGCCAACCATAAGGTCTTAGATATATCCTAGTGTGTTGCAAAAACAAATTTAGAAAGCATATCAGAGGCAGCCTGCTAGAAGTTTTGAGGATTAATGAAGGTCATGTGGAGCAGGATCTTTCACCTTAACCACTCCAACCTGTTAAAGAACTTACAGGTGGAAAGATGCTGGAAATATCAAGATTCCAGCCACTACAGACCATTGGTCCAAAATCACCACTGCAGTAGCAGAGGCCAGATTTGCTTTTCTAGAGACTTCATGTAGTATTACTTTTCCATCACTGGTCATAAATTCTCACTAAAGAGAGGAGCTGGAGTGCTTAAGAAACACAGAAAGGTCACATTACTTATGAGGAAATGAGGAAGGCTGAGGAGAATCTGGGGCAAGACAGGGCATACTCCTGTCTTGAGAGCTGTTGACAGAAAAGTGAGCGTCACATAGGGTGTTCTGTTTTATGGAATATCAGCCAAAAAACAAGGGAAGACAGGGAGTGGGCATGCCTCCATGGACACATCAGAGTAAAGCATTATCTGGGTCTAGGGAAAGGAAAGGCTTGTGTCCTGGCTCTAACTCCACATGGAGGTTAGCATGCAAATACAAGAAGAAATACTTTTAGGAGAAGCTTAGCCCAATACAAGGGACATTTTGTTGGTGTCTGCTGTGTCATTGTTCCCCATCCTCCCATGATTATGCAGGCATTCACACATATTCAAATGAAAAAGAGAGGCGAATCCACAGGTGGTACCTGTGTGTAGCCTGGGCACCAATATTGGTGCCACAGGTGCCATGGGAGTGTGGCTGTGGCCTGCAGCTGTCACAGCCATCAGATGTGTCAGAACTCCTGATCCTCTGAGAACATTCAAATCCAGGTTCTGAACAATGAGCTGGGCTGATTCTGCTGAAGATCACAAGCTTTCTCTTCCGCTGTCATCATTGGCAAAACCCCAATTTTTGAGTAATGGAATGAAACATTATCAATCATTGAATATATCAATGAGATATAATCAATGTAATATAATCCTTGTGGGCCCTCTAAAGTGAGCTCAGTGTTTGTACCTGAATCTCAGAGTCTTTGATGAATGATCTAGGTGTGTTTGCTCTCCTGCTGCAATGCTTTGAGACTCGTAAAATTTTGAATACATCTCTGTGAAATGAGAGATAGCCCAGGACAATACTTACCATTAGAAAAACAACATGCATCCTCAGTCTATCTGAAAGTCTCTTTTCTACACATATTTTTCCTTATATTAAACAGAAAATTGTCTATAATAACAGTAACTTTTGAAAGCTCTGTTTGCCTTTTTTCTTCTCTTTGTTGTATTTCTTTTGATATATGTGAGTTATTACCACTTAAAGTCACCAGGAAGAACAGCAATTTTTAAGTTATCCAAAAGCATCTTATAAAAGGTTCTATCAGAAGAGTTATCCTTCTATTTATTGTATAACCTGGGAAAAAAAGGACTATAAAATAATTTGGGAGGTTGAGAACAATATATAATACAAATGTCTTAAGGCAAAGATGATCAAAGCAAAAAATTTCCTTTCAATATACAGCTAAGGGCATTATTAAGTAAGCCATCCTTGGAAACTTGCCTTTCCAGGCTCCTTCTGTTAACTACAGAGATAACAGGAGCTGAATTTAAGCACTGTATTATTACCTGGAAGAGCTCTATTGCCTCTAGAAGGAGCCTAAGGATACAAACCTTTGTGAATACCCGGCATAATTAAAGCTAAAATTCTATGGTGGATACTGGGAAGAAGCTTAGCTCACCTGACACTGACCTGTCAAATCAGCTGCATTGGTGGGAGAGGGAGCTAAGATCTCAGCCACTGCACAAATAAATGAGTTGGAAATCATGAATGAAAGCCCTTGTCTGCCTTCATTCAATGCCTGGCATACAAATATAAACTGAAATCCCTGCCAGGCTAAGTGAGGGCTTTAACCAGGCACACTGTTTGCTCAGCCCCTTATGTTATTCTGAGAGGAACTTCCAATGGAGAGGTCGAGCTGGCATTCCCTGTTAAGTGACCCTCTGAAATCACTCCTGTATAAATTAGCAGTGCTCAAGAATCAGAGCCCTTGTTATCACTGTGTCACTGCTTTCCTGAGCTGTTTAACCTCCCAGGATTTCATTCATGTTCATGAAGCTTTGGAGCAGTCTTGGATGAAAGCAGAAGGCTCCTGTGGACACATGGCATTCTCTACATCCCACTTACTCCATTTCTATTTAGAAGACACTAAAAAAATACCTGTAGTAAAAAAAACCACTTGTAACCGAACATATCAAGTGCCTCCTTCCTATGCGTTCCTTCAGGGGAAAAATAAGAAGAGAAAAGAAATCAAAGCTTTCATTTCTTTTCAGAAATCAAATCCACACCATACATATTGCAGGAGAGAAAGTGTCGTGGGGGGTGACAGGGAGGGGAAAGAGTCATCATTTTCCAGCAGTTGTGAAGCTCTGTTTAGCTAAAAACAAGTATAGCCTTCACACAGAAAATGGCTGTGAACACTACACAGCAACATCTGCTTTGTGATTCTAATCCATAAAAGGCTTCCAAATGCCCTTAAAAATTTTTCCCTCTTTTCCCCAGTCTGAATGCCATCTCCCAGGAAGCCATCTGGGACAAGCATGCCAGTTATTCTGCTGTAGCGATGGCAGTATTGTCCTCAAGTGCCTCTGGATGAGTCACATCAATGCAAAAGTCCAATTATAGCAGGAGCCCCCCAAAGCAGAAGTATCATTTCAAATAAATAAGACTGATGTAGCTGAACCACTGGAATTCAGAATGTAATTCAGTCACTTCATCACCTTTTGCTCAAAACCCCTGCATCCCTTAAAGCACCCGTGCTAAATCCCCAATCTGGTTACAACATTCCCAGCACAGATGTGATAGTCTTAAGCCAGTGTGTATGCATTTAGAGGAGTCAATTACCTTTCTTTTTTCTTTTTTTTTTTGTCTCCTTATTATTTTAAAATACAGCCTTTTTAAAACTGGCATTTCTTACCACATTAGAGTAGCGAATGAACAGTGCCATCCACTGTTTCTCTACATAATCCACAACATTTTCCTAGGATGCCTTAAATAAGATTTAACATAAAAATTAACACCACGTTTGGAACTAAGAAATATAGATTGGTAAAAAGGCATGAGGCAAAATGCATGTTTACTGGGTCAGGCTGAAGCATAGAGTGAGAAGTCTAAAAGGAGATTACAACAAAGAGGATTTTATGAAATATCTCCTCGTCCATGAGCGAGCCATTCTAACCTTACTAGCTATATCAAATACTACTCTAATCAAGTCAGTGATTTTTACATTGCTGAGTGTGAATTCTCTCTTCATCTTATCCTGACAACTACGTGTCTTCTCCAGAGCAGTCATCAGTTGCCTAGACCATGACCCTGATGAGTATTATTGCTAAGAACAGGTGCCTTGAGAGGTGTTTACTACAGAAGAATTAATGATATGGTGTGAACGGTTTTCTAAACATGGCCAGTGCAAGATTGGATGTCCCTGAGTGCCCCTGACAATAGAACACAAGCCCTGTCTTTCAAATGTGTAGTTTAGAGGCTGTTCCTATAACAGGATTCCAAACTCAACCCACCTACAGCATTGCACATCTCATCTGGCTAAACACCTGCACTTTTCAGCAATGCCACAGCTTAATAATGCAAATATGCAAATGTGCTCCATGTTGACCCCAACAGAATCTTGAAAGTGTTATACCCACATCTCCCTGCACTTTGCTAGAGCACAGCCTCAGTGCCCAGTGTTTTCCTAGACTGATCTCACAAGGCTTCTCTTTCATCCTGTTAAAACAAAAGCAGAACAGCCATTGACCACAATGATGAATGAATTAAAGCCTAACAGTTCGCCTCTCAGTACCTTACTCTATATTATTTTCTTAGAGTTAATGTTTCAAATTTCAAGTAAGGGCCACTTTCCAATTCAAAGTGGCTGCAATTCCTGACTTTTCTCATAGTACAGATCTCTCATTGACACAAATAATGGTAGAAACATTATTTAGAAAATTGTATAACTGTCGAGTCCCAGGTAATTCAAAGGATAATTACTTGTTCATGATCAATGACTAATTATATACTACACAACACAGGGCTATAAAACTGACAAATGGTGAAAGCACATAGTTATAGCACACTGTGCTGGGAACATGACTTTCATGAACCTGGTGCATTACACCCAAAGTTTTCTCTTAAGATATTTATAGAAAGGAAAATGTGTGTAGTAGAATTGGTTGCACTGATCACGTTCAGGCTCATTCATATTTCAAGATAAAAGATTGTTTTCCAAAAATCATTTCCTATTGATGCTGTTTGTGTTTGCTCCTCACACACAAAGATCAGCAGGACACCAGGTTGTAAGGGCCAGACTGGAAATGATTTCTTTGATTTTTCTATTATGTTTTCAAAGGTAAGAGAGAGTTCTACATCTTTCTGAAAGTCACTGGCTGTAAACAGAGCAAACCAGAGCTCTTGAGAGAGTAGATTAGACCTGATTATAAACTGACCTGATGTAACTGAAATTGCAATAAAATGCTTAATATCATTCTCTCTCTTTGGGTATGGATATTTTGACCCCACACTACTCATGCTTGTAGCTTTTTGGACTCCTCACTTTGGGGACCCTGTTTATATAGAAAATTACATTTTGTGCTGAGAATATTAAATTTCAATTTCTCATTCTTTCCAACAACAGTCCACTAAAAAAAGACGTTAATTAATTTTGATTTTTTTGCGTTTGTTAATGCTAAATAATATTTGATAATGTCTTGGATATGCAGCATGGATTTCCTTTGTTGAAAAAAGGCTTGTGTCACCTCTGAAATGCTGAAATAATGTCAGATTCATAAGCGTTTCCAGCATTCAGAGACTAAATAAGTCACAAGCTGATCACATGAGGAATGGGGAATGTCTTCCCCCAATCTTCTTTTTCTGACATGCTTAAGGCACACCAAAAGACTCAATATCTCCAACTATAGCTGCCATATTAAAAGACAGGAAGAAAGTTATGGTAAGGTAGGAACTTCCTTTAAATCTGTTACAACTCACACATCATCAACTTGTCTCCCAAATTGTTGATCTGGCAAAGAGGGACAACATAGCTGTAGGACTTCTGTTCATCGTGCCAGTACACTCAGGATCACAGGACTGCAAAACCTTCTGAAAATATTTAAAATTTTCCATGAATTTATCTGAAAGGAACTCCTCCACCAAAAAGATGAATGAATTTGCAATGCTGATAAGGAAAAACAAAGTGTTCCTGTAGTTTTGATAGCATTACCACATGGACAAATGAACTAAAATGACAAATTTTACACTTAAATTGACCTGGGTTATCATTTCTGGTATTACAAGCTGGAACAAGAAAGGCAGGTTTCTTTTGTTCATATGTTCCAATAAGATATTTGTGAACCATCTAAGTTAAAAAAAAAATATTCACCTAAAAAAATTAATTTCAAAGCATTGTGCAACATCAGACCCATAACTCTCCCATTAAAATACTTGTTCTGAAAACAGACTGGAAATACTACAGGAAATCATGCCCTCATTTCCCTTCATGGATGTGTTTCTGTGAGTGACTGAAGAGGCACATCTGTGACTGCTGAGGACACTGAGCTTTTGCTGTCTGCTCCTCCTCTCTGTCCTGTAAAACAAATCCCACTAGGACTGAGTGAATTGCAAGTGGCACTCAAGTCACTCAGGGCATAATTTGAAGACAATGGCTTTGCTCAAGGGAAAATGCTGATGAAATCTGCTCTACTGAACCTGCTTTAGGATCTATCTGTATCAATAGCACTTAGATTAAAAGTGATTCTCCTGCGAAAATTGGGTGTATTAAAAACAGACGTTTCCAAGGAGAAACAAAACCAGGACCCTGTTTTGATTTTAAAAAGTCTCAGCATGATTGCAGATCAGGCCAAACATTGTACTATGCAAAATTTCAGGTGATCTTGAAGGAGGTCAAGGAACCCCTTGGGTTGTCTTAGCTGGCTGGAGACCTTGACAGGTTCCAGGTTCTGGTTCTACCAAACACCAGCTGGAATGGACTTGAGCAGCTGCATCAAATGTTGCTGTTGTCGGAGCCATCAGAGTAGAAAACCAGCCTGTTTCAGCTCCTAATATCCAAATATTTCAAAGCAATGCACACCATTGAGGGCTGCTCAATGGAACCTTCTTTTTGTGCATTTGTATCTCTCTTGACACCCATGCACTCCTTTGGTGTCTCTGTTATCTCTCTTGACACTTTATCTCTCAAAAACTCCCTCCAGAGTACCTAAGACAAAACTAAACATGGAATCTGTTCGCACACTAATGCAAATCTAAAAGAGAACTGATATTGAAAATTATGAACAGCTTCTACACACTACGTAGTACATTTGCAAAGTGCAGCTTAGGTTATTACTTGGAATAATTCAGTGAGCAAAAAATATTTATTTCTGTCAGGGAAAACAGGCTAAGTGTTGCCTGTGGGTTTCAGCAAATAACCTCTCTATACCTTGGGTGAATAGTTCCAAAGGAAAACATTGTAAGGCAGCTGCAAATTCAGAAGTGTCAAAGCTGTGCCCAGGGAAATATGCAATGTCTGTGTAGTACATAGAACACATATTCATGGAATCACAGAATATCCTGAGCTGGAAGGGACCCACAAGGACCATCGACCCCTGGTGCTGCACAGACATCCCAACAATCCCACCCTGTGCTTCCTTGAGAACATTGTCCAAACACTCCTGGAGCTCTGGCGGCCTTGGAACCGTGAACATTCCTGAGGAGCCTGTTCTGTGCCCCAGCACCCTCTGAGGGCAGATCCTTTTCCTGATATCCACCCTAATCCTCCCCTGACTCATGATGTTTCCTTGGACCCATTTGAATTGATGTACATTATAAAGAATAATAGATATAATAAGAAACAGCAGCATATCAGAAAAAGGGGCCTGACAACAAAAAGCTAAGATATACTACTACTATTCCTCTGCTGCATTCACGTGGGTGATCTAGAAATTCTGCTGGAGTTTTCAAAAATTTCTAGTAAGCATGAGATTGCTTTGCAACTGATGCTTCATAAATAGAGTCTGGAAGTGATGATTAGGATTATTTGATTGTTAGAATGAATGTGAACCTACTAACTTAGCTAAAACTGTACACAGAGCATAACATTTTACAAAAACACAGTCCAGCATTTTGCAATGGTCATTATAAAAGAAGCTATGATTACAGAATTAAAAAAAACCCACTTACTACGGGTTCTTTTTCATCAAACATGTCTTTAAATGTATGGTAGTCAAGCTATGCAGTTTGCTTTGGATCAATCAATTAACTCCTGGATGGCTCTATTTTTCATTTGAAATACCAGATTCTGTAAAAGCTGATGAAAGTAATTTCTTGTGGTCTTTTCCCCACAAGCATGAAAAAGAACAAACACTTACCAGAGCAATGCTGATTCCAACTCGTCACTCTACACTGCCAGATTCTCCTGACCTACAATAACTGAGAGGTTGCACATGTTTCAGTAGCCTGCATATTTTTTTAGAATGTTTCTTTATTTTCTCTAAAGAAACCTGAGGAGACATAATGGGTGGAAAGAAGAAAAAGTGGAATAAAGGCTTAGGAACAATAACAGAAAAATTAGGAGTAAATAGTTCCTTCAGTGATTCGGTTTTCTCGGCTAAGCACTAGACAAATATCTTTCTGTTCATAAAATTCACCCTAAGAAAATTCTGTTTCCCTTTAGTCCTCCACAGAGATCCAGGGTGGCAGTAATAATATAGAGGATGAGCAATTATTTACTTCATCAGTTGGTCTGGGAAATACTTTAAAGTTTGGCAATCAAAAGATAATGGTCTTGTGAAACTACTATCTGGTATTTGAATTTTCTTCAGAGACTCTTGTCACTGCATTAAATCATATGGAAGCAAAACCTGATAATGTACCTACCTCCCCCAGTAAATAACTTAGGGAATCTGGTACTGAAGCTACAAAGACAGCTTGTGCTTCACAAGAAACAATTGTACAGACTTACTAGATCTTACCCATGAAAGTGAAACATCTGTTATGATAAAAAGAAATTGCATTTTGTTAGAAACTTAGATAATATGGGAATGTTGAGACATATTACTTCAGGATTTAATAAATATTTTTTTATTTGGCCACTTTGCAAGCTCGACTTTATTTAATCAGATGGATTTAATTCTGTTGCCCAGGTCATTATATAAATCAGCCCAGCATCAGTGATGTGACTGGGGATGTACTGATCTATTCCAACAAAAAAAAAAAATCATAATGTTATGTATAAATATAAACTATTTTACATGTATTTCTTTCACAGTGGGAGCCACTAGATGCAGGGGATTAAATAGTTCTTTCTTCTGCCTGTCTTTCCACCATCTCCAATACCTGTGCCTTTGTTAACAACTGCATGCAGTAATGCTCTTGTTCAATAAATGAATAAAAATCATAGTAGTAAAGTGCTTTACTGAATCACTGCCTGAATGTTGTAAGCATTATTATTATTATCTACTGCAATGTATGAAACTGATTTTCTTTTGCTATAAATTGCTAAATGAATTCTTTCCCTCTGAGGTCATACATGTATATGTATATGGATGAAATACTGCAGAGCTAAAATGAACAGTTTTTATGTAATTATATTAGAAAGGAATTGTGATATATCATCTATATAAAACTGTCTAATAAAAAATGCCAAGAGTGCTTCTGAAGATATGCCCAGTGCTTCCTTTGCTTGTGTCAACCAGAGTGAGAGCTTTAATTTTTTCAGACTATTATTTGCTCACTGACTTTAGAAATACAGAGCCTACAAGTTAAGGAGTGCAATATGTAGCAAATCAAAGTAATAAAAAAATACAGCTTGCCCACCAAAGGGATGATCACACAAGCCAGTGTGGGACACACATATCGTGGCACTCCATCAACACAGACAGAAAGGCATCCCAGCACAGCTCTGTGCACCATGAGGGCTGTGGAACTGGAAGGACAGGCAGTTCTTATCACAGCTCATCTTCCAGAGCTAAACACAAAAAGGAATCCAGAGTCTAGGAAATGCCAGATGAAGGTGCTGCTGAAAACGGAGCGAGCTGTGGGACAGCAGGTTCAGCACTGCCAGCGCCACACACGGTGTTACTGTCCAGCTGTCAGGTGAGAAATTGCAAACACAAGCCTTTTACAAACATGAGAGCACTCTGTTTATATTCCACAATATGAATTTACAATAATTGCTACACAGTTCTGACTCTCATTAACTTTGTCTGTCACACTGTTTTTATCTTCATCTAAAGAGACTTGCCTGTCTGTGGCTCCTCTCATGCACCCAGAGACCAAGGGTGTGTACACCCATTGCTAAGTGCCATATCTGGATGTACACACCCCTGACATCTGCCCTGCTTCTCCAAAATGCTGTGTCTCAGCTTAAGGTGTAGCTTTATCCTGCATATTTTAATGCCTGCCTTTGACTGAAATGTCAGTCACAACCCATTGGTCTCCTTCAGCACGTGACATTTAATAGGCATTCATGCTCAGTAGTTTTAAGAGAGAATATTAAGCCCACTGTGCTCCTTGAAACATTTTAGAACTCTCTGAGCACTTAAGTTTACCTCATGCCATGTTTCAGAACAGGAGACAAACCAGATTTGTTTCTCTGGTGAACCTGATGCATTTAAGTAAGGAGACTTTCTAATATCACCTGAATTCCTTGTCCTGAGGTGAACAATCTCCTCTTAGAAGAGACCAAGAGAAAAACAATGATAATAATGAAGGTAAAATGTTACAACTTGATAGAGCAATTCCAAATTTCCAAATTTTCAGATGCAACAAGATGACTCTGAAAGTCATTTACAAAATGATGTCTCATCTTCAAATGACACAAGTGCCAACGTTTTAGGTGACTGAGACACCACATATTATCAACACAAGAACTAAAATGAAATCATTCCCTTCATATAATGCAATGTATAAAAATAATAGATACAGCAAGCACAACTGAAAAGGCACAACTAATTTCTACCAAATATTGCCCACTCAAATTATTTTCATACCTTTTGGTTTCTATGTCTCCATCTGCATGGAGAAACTCTCTGAAAAGATTATAGGAGGCTAGAGAAATTGTTTATTGCTATTTCTTTGGTGTCGAAACACTTGCATCACAATTTTTTTTTTCTAGGATCTCAGATTTTAAGTAAATCACAAAATATTACAAGACTCACAATAGAATATCAAAGGGTGCTTCACTCATCCTTTTATAAAACATCAATCTCATTCAGCATTTTAAAGTCAAATTTGTAGTACAGCTAGAGGGAATATTATATTTCTAGCTTGCACATTAGAAAGCCACAATACTAGGCTGGGGTTTTGCTTTCAGGATATGGATTAAAAGGTAGGGACCAAGCAGTGGCATTTTAGTCTCCAACACACTGAGATCAATTTGGAAAGAATATCAACTGGAAGAAAAGGGAGCAGTCCATTAGTCCATTAGTTGGGCAGTGATGTGATGAAAAGTCAGAAGGTTAAAATCAGAAAGTTAAAATCTAAAGGATTTTAAAATCTTTTAGATAAGAACAGTAATGGATGTAAGTCCTGGAACAGAAGATATTCAAGTTCAAATCTACTTCTATCTCTTGAAAAAAAGAGCAAGAAGCTTCCTTTTGCTGTCTCTAAGACAGGAAGAAATATCTTTATTTGGTTTATATGGATTTTTCACAATAGCTGAAAATCTACTCACATTAACATAAATATTTAAGAATAATATAGCAGCTGAGCAGGAAAACAGAATTTGTTAAATGTTATTGTGCAGATCTTAGTGTGAACAGAAAATAAGATATCCAAGAGGACTTTTCTTGTGTTGATCATGTGTGTCTGAACATTTTTCATAGCACTCCTTCTCCATTAGGTGTCAAAGCCAGCAGGTATCACATTTCCTTTCACCCATAAAGGAGTCAGCTTTTCTGGGAGCTGCCACACTTCATGGTACAAGACAGATAATAATGGTGGAATCAACAAAGGGATGTCAACAGCTGCAAATTTACACATCTGCATCCCTCTATTGACTGTAGCAGATACCAAAGTGTGGTGAGTAACAGAAACAGATAAGAGAAACCTTCAAATGGGTATGTGGACAAGAACCCATTCTCAGCTAGGTGTGTTTCTAATGAGGCCTTGCAGGGGCTGATTTTTAGCCTTGTCCTATGCATACATTTTATGCACACACATCCATGCATATGTGTCTCTGAGTCTGTGAGGGTGTATGAACAGAGTAAACACATCCCTCTCCATAGATATAGATATATACATACACACATGTACAAATAACCCGAAAAAACCCTCTCCAAAACTTTGAGAGATGGGGTGACCACAGAAAACTGAAAAATAAGTGGAATGGTAAAATGATGAAGAGAACATTCCACTAACACAGCAGGAGTGGGAAGAATAAGGAAAGAACAATCTTTCTACTGAAGTCCTACAATGAGAAACAGAGAAAACAAGCCAGGATAGAAAGGGAAGCTTAATTACAAGCTTTATTAAGAGCTTTGCTGTTCATAACATATAATCAAAGCCTAAATAAATTGCCAGTATGATGCTAGGCAAAAGGGACTCAGGCAGTCCTTGGCTGAAACGGGGAACACCTAGCAGTACCTGAAAAGTTATATTATTTATTTATTTTTCTCATACCAATGTAACTTCTGTGAAAGTAACAATTCTCATTTCTGCCATAACGTTTCATGAAATGTACAGAAAAACTAGCAGGAGGTCAAAGGCAGCCACAGGAGGATTAAACTACTGGCCAACATGACTTGAAGTGAAATTGTAGGAGGTCAAAAATTTTCGGTCATCAGAGAAGTTGTTACAGAATATTTAGTCCCCAGCTGTGCATATCTGTGTTAAAGAAACTTGAAAAACCGACTCTGTGTGTTGCTCTGACAGGAAACAAACACTGGCAACCACTAGATGACTTTGAAGAAGATATGAGACAAATGCTTAGCTGTAATAGTAATTAACAGAGGCAGCACCTAAAAATAATTGCTCCTACCTCATCAAGCATGAAGGAGGCCTGCTTTAAAGAAGGATAAACATCTTGGATGTATCTGCACAGCTTCTGAAGAGCAGTGTCACTAGAGAAATGTTCATCTCCTTTAGCTGGGTCTATTCTGCTAGAGAAAAAAAGAGTTTGCAATGCTTTCATGTCTCACCCTCTTTCACTCACTGTTTCCCAGAGCAGAAAAAAGTAAATAACCTCATTAAGTCTTGAGGTTTGATAGGACTCGAAATAAGAATGCACTTGGAGGAAGCATTACCAAGAGATTTTTAAACTGAATTTAATCAAGGGTGATCTCTGTGTGGATACACGTCTCTTTTTCAATAAATACATAGCCACAGGTGACTCACATAACAAATAGGAACTTACAACTGACTTATGTTTGCTTTTTCTCAAAGAAATTGTCTGCATGTTTTCAAAGGTGCTCCCAGAATCCTGGAGTTTTTCTCAAAATTGTTACCACACAATTTTACCTGTGGCTTTCAGTCCAAATCTGATTTTTAAAAAAAGAAAAGTGTTTTTTAGAGATTTTCTTATAAAAGCACCCTACGTTCCAATAAAAATTTTGAACTAGAACATCACATCATCACTATGATGCCAATGTGTGCAACTCTCATCATTAGAGTAAGCCTGCATAACTTTTCTTTGTTGCTAAATATGTAAACTGAGCCAGCTTATTTTCTCCATTCCAAGCGCCCGACTGTGGAATTCATCTAACCAAATGTACATGCCTGCACCTGAGCGAGCCACTCAGTTCCCTTTATAGTCATTGGGGAGGAACAGGCCCTTTCTGGACAGGATTCATCTCATCCTAAAGCAGGCGTCTCTAACTGATTAGATGAATCCTGCCCGTTGTTCCTCTCCAGTGACTATAAAACGGAGTCCAGGAGGGGCAGTTCAGGCATAGGCATTCACATTACAGATGCCTACAATGAGATAGTATTTAATGCATCTCTTCTCATTATTTACACATAACAGTAGAGAAAATAACCAGGGGGAATAGGATATTGTACTGTTTTAAATGTTATGGCATACATTGTACCCAAATTTGAAAACATCAAAAGTACTGGAAACATTAAACTACGTAAAAAATTCTGGGAACTTAACTAGCATCATATTTCATAGATAATTACTTCAAAATCAATAAGGACCTATCTCCACAACCCCCCAAACTATTGGCATATCTCCTATTCAGTTTCAATAGTACTGCAGAAAGATCCAATGGCTAAGTGCACTCCTGCTTCAGATGGTTCTTTGTAGGCAGCTACATCTCTCAGGTATTATCTGAAACATGCTGACTTCCTGCTAAAGTCACCTCAGAAAAGCTTTTAAAACTCCTAATGCTCCTTAAAATGGTGGCAGATGGTATTAAGAGCATTTGCTAATCCAGGATGCAAAGGACAAAACTAAAAGACTACCAGAGGTATGCAAAGCTTCCAGGATCTTCCACAAAAATACTCCTGTTTTTGGACTGCCCAGCAGTTTGCTAAGCTCAGCCTAAAATGCCAAGACAAGTTGGAAGAACCACAGCATTCAGGCTTAGGTTAACTGCAACCTGACACCACAAGGTGTGGAGGGAACCTGACTTTTTCCAGTGAGCAGCCTCCTGTGAGCAGCAGACACCCCATGGCCCAGGGGCTGAGCATCTTCCACTGCCAAGAGCCCAAAACAGAGGCTGGGAAAGGCCAAGCACCAAAAGGCTCAAGATAAATGAAGAAAGAGGCAGTTCTGGCATTCAAATTTCACCAGGGCAGTCATTTCATTCCCTGCAGGAAAGGGCTTTGCCAACAATACTGTTGACGCATGGGTTATTAAAAAAAAAGCTGTGGGAAGGATAGATATTTCATGTCTGATTATTGTCTTGGATAAATGAATATGAAACAAACAGTATGAAATAACAGATTATTTTTAAAATTAAGTCCAAGATAACAACAGTTATTTTGAGCCCCCAGCTGAGATCTCTTCACACTCAAAAGTCTATGGGCTGCTAAATCCCTCAAATCACACTGTAGAGAGCAATTCTGCACTGAAAATGAGCAACCAGCCAAAGCTGTGTCAATCAGAGCAGCAGACCTCTCCACTTCCACCTCCTTGCTCAGTAATCCTACAGTTGCCTCTCAGATTCAGCAGTGGCAGCTGCCAAAATCCTGGGAGAGTTGGAGTGAGCTCAGGAAGAAACACAAGTGTGGATGTGTGAAGGTCTGGCAATTCTTGCTCTGGTTTGTGGTGCCATTGATCAGTCCACAAGGTGCAGTGGTTTTGCCACATATTGCAGACAGAGGAGTGGATTGTGGAGCTCTTTCAGTGCTGCCTGTGTCTGGACAACAAAGTACATTTCTCTTGCAGATTTTATCACAGAAAGGGATGAATTTGGTCCTTCCAGGAGCCAGGGTGGGGAGCTCAGGGAGGAACTCACCAGTGTTAAGCTTTGGTTTTAGATAAAGCTGAATCAGTTGAAATAAAAAACTGAGAAGGGGCTTCAGAGCATTTTTTTTTTCTTTCATTTCAAAACATTTCCTCCTTATAGTTATAAAACTGGCCTTCAGATTTCAGGCTGGGCTAGAAAGGCAATAAGTACAATATTTATATGCTATAGGTAGAAATACCGAGGAATCAAAATATTGCTCCACTGTAGGGCCAGATAAAAATGTGCATATTTTTTGAGGGATAATCCAGCATTTTATCTACTGTAGGAGGCCAGCTAAATTATAAAAGTAATAAGAATAATTCTTCATGGTATGGCTTTTTGGAAGTATGCTTATGGATACGTCCGAGTTCAGAAGAATGTATTTCCAAGAGAATTGACTGATTAGAGCCATAACAGCATGGATAGCTGGCACAACCATGTGATATATCATCCCATGCTGGTCCTTTACAAAATACTAGGAATTTAGACATTTTTAATCATCAGTGCCTTAGCATCTGATACTTTTATAGAAATCATAAATCAAAGAAATGAAGCATGAGGGTAACACAAAAACTACTTCTGCTGCTGAAAACTGTCTTTGTCTTTTTAACTGATAATATGTTCATCAAAGTCCTGACCGACTGAGAATAATGATTTACCTCATATCACAAATAAAACTCACCAATTAAAAATCCTGGCAGACACAAGAAAAGTTTTAGAAGTGAGGTCCTCTGCTGGCAAACCCTTCACATTGGCCACGTATGATTTGCTCCCAGCCACTGTCAAGAACACCCTCCACTCACACCTCTCACTCATGAAGGGACAAAATCCACAGCAAAGCTCGAAGACACAACCTCAACACTTCCCACGTGGGAATGCTGAAAGATTTTGTGAAATTTATTCCTTCAGTTTATGCTGCCCTTTACACAGCCTCAAGTGATGGTGTTCTATTTCTAAATGAAAGAAATTCGAAGAGTAGAAGTGATGGAATTCAGGGAATTCAGGACTCAGAAGAGTGATGTTCTTTGAGTGAAGAACACCTCAGTGATGCCTTGGATGTGCTTGATTATGCTGCAGAGGGGACATACACAGAAAAGTGTGTGGGTGATCTGGTCCTAAACCAGGCAAGGATAAAATTGTAGCTGAAGTCTCCAGGCAAAATTGAATCCACTTCAATGGGCCCTGAATTTTATATCAGGAGCCCATGCAATGTAAATACCTCAAACAACTATCAAATGCTGTAATATATTATTTCTTACAAACATGTCTCTGGCACAACAAATGTCATATTATATAAATAACATCTTAAAAACCTTGAAATCATGTCCCTAGCCCATTAATTGCTTTTACATTTATTATAAAGAACTATTAAATTACTTCATTATTAAAATTAGATGATGAGGGAGAGCTTTTGCTGTTGTTCCATTCACCTGGTGGAGCTTCTGAATTGTATTATCTGAGAAATATCACCTAAGAGATATGGCTTGCATAGATTCGAACATTTCTGTTTACAGCGTCATTAAAATGTCACTATATTTTCAATGCTAGAGTAAAGATCCAGTGGAAGAATACATGCAGAAATGTTTCCATTATGCAACTACCCTTAAGAGTAAGATTTACTTGAATATTTAAACTAACAAGTGACATTAATTGAAAAAAACCCCTCCATAATAGCAATTTTTTGACAAAGTAATAGTCGATCATTGTTATATCCCACTGTGAATGATTAGAAGCAAATCAGATTTATCTGCTGAATGCACAAAGCAATATGGTTACTGCAGATGACACTCTCGTACAGCACCTGCTGTTGCAAAATGTATATCTGACTGAGCTCTGTGCAGCTAACTAGTGCATAGACAGATAAAAATTCACAACTTGTTATGTACGTGGGCAACTCCATTTTTTCAACAGGTTAAATGGATAAACTGTGAGTTATGGAATCATTAGGCAGTAATTCCTGATCTAGTTACTGAACTCCTCAGACTGTGTGATTTGGGTTCCTGGGTAAGCTTAAAGCAATATTTTGGACTAAAAATGCTGTGTAAGAGTTAAGTTGTTCTCCCTTCCTCCTTGACTGGCCATATGCCCTCGGCACTGTTGCCAACAAGTATAAAGTCTATTCTGTCAGTTTTCTTCTCACAGCTTTTGGTTTCTGAGTACAAGAGATTAATCATGAGAGATACTGGACTGGATTTAACCAAAAGCCACAAAAAATATCATTCCTATGATATTTTGGCTTTAAAAGGAAAATATGAGTTTAGGAAGCTAGTCAGCATATGACAGTGATCCTATTCAGGAAATCACATTTTGGAAAATGTCCCATGACCTAAAATCTGTCTGCTGAGATCCTTGAAGCTGAGCTGTAAAGTGTTTTCTATCCATTTATACTCTGTACACTATTCTGCCCATAAGGTGATTTGAGTTTTGGTCATAGTACTACAAAGATGATTGGCTGAAGTAAAATTGACTTGAATTCAATAGCTGGCATGATTTCTCAGTCTTCAAAGAAGCCTCAAGAAAAATATTTACAATTTCAGAACCTAAGTTCAAAAGATTTTTTCCTCTTTTTGGCTTAAATTTATATTCCCAGGTATGAAGTTGCTTTGTTATGCACCACAGAAGTGCCCCTTCAGTTGTCTTTTCCAGTGACGGACAGTGAGCAGTGCAGAATGAAAGCCTTCCCCATAAGTTCATTTATTCACTTTAGTTTCACTTTTTTTCTTTCTTTTCCTTGCTACACCCTCATATTTGAAATGGAGAGGCTTGTAGAGCCACGCTGTCACCATACAAATATGGTGCAGTCGTGAAGCTGCTATTCCAGCAAATTTACATCATCCCACACCACTAGTCATTTGAAGGCAAGAAAGTAATGCTTCCTTTAGGAAATTAAATACAAATTAGTGAGTAAATAGAATGGGAAAGCAGTAACTTAAAGCTTCGACTCCATTAAACATACACATCTCACTACAAGGAAATAAAATGTTTTTTTTACCCTGCTATATCAGCTTTTGCATACTGTGCCATGTATTCTGCAACACAGGCACAAGTAAGATGAATTAATGATGGTAGTCACAGGAAGCAATAGTAAAGTTATAAGACAGCAATGCTAAAAAATGTCCCCTAAGAAAATAATATGATTCTTACCTATTCATTAGCTCTTGAAAAATTTCATTTGGCAAAGGAAATATGAAGCCATTTATGACTGACTTCAAGTAATCCAAAGACACAAATCCACTCTGACTGACATCAATTTCTCTGAAGGCTTTTTCAGCGTCCTGATAGGCTGAACACTGCTGTAATGAATACAATTTATAGTGTTTTGTTTAGAAAAACCAAGTTCATGAAGCTTTTAAAACAGTGGTGCATTTTTTACAAGACCTTTTCAAATGTTCTTCGTTGTGAACTGATCAAATAGGTTACCCTGGCATGCTCTGACGGTCAGATGTTTAATTAATAAGCTCACTACACAACAGTATTCCAAATCCCTTGCTCTCAAATGACAAGTCAGACAAGTTTCTCAAATAATAACTCTGCTTCAAAATTCAGAGAGAAAAATACTTTGTGGATCAGCCTGCTTGATGACACCTATTTTAATATAACCTTAAAGCCATCCATGGCAAAACCTAGCATCAAAGTTCTCACTATTAAAATGGGTCATTAGCACAATTAATGCTGGACATATTAGAAGATGTGGAATAGTTAAAAGAGATATATGTTCAAACATATCACATATTTCTTTGGTTGTTTTTTGTTTTAATTCATGGGTTGTTGCAAAGAAGTTATATGGATATGGGTTTTTTTTTGCTTATGGAACTTGTAAAATGCCTGAAAGTTGACTTACTGCAGATATTAAACAGGTTCATGAAACAATAGGAAGACTGGTCTGTTTTTCTGAAATGCTAGCTCACATTGGGCTGTTGAATAGTGAGAGCGTCCCTGAGGCTTTTCTCCCTCCACCATTTTTTGACAAGTACCCCATCTGCTTCTAAGCTGATTATTGTTCACTTAAAACTACACAAACTGCAGGGTGAAGATACAGGATAGGGAGACCTGAGAAAGCCCAAAATAAACATCCAGGTGAGGTGAGGTGCACTGTGCTCCCAGTCCAGACCTTGCCCTCCCTATCGACGATCTCATAGAATATTCTGAGCTGGAAGGACCCCACAAGGATCACTGAGTCCAGCTCTTACATGGACAGAGGCCTCTACAGGGATCAAACCCTCACCTTGGCAGCATCATCACCCTGCTCTAACCAAGACAGATGAGAAGAAAGAGGGTCAAGATGTTGAAAGTCCCTGTAGCCTTGTTTTTCCCTACTCTCCTGGGTTTTCAAGGTTGAGAAAACCCATTTACAGTGCTGTATAACTGAACCTGTAGCAGAATACTCCTGATTCAGTTTCTCTTCTCTTAGAGAGTCATGATTTTTGTGACATAAAGGCAAAGTACTGAATATTGGAAAACTTTGTTTCTTTTCACCTTCTCATGAAGCAGGTAGAACACATGTTCCACCATCACCCTTCACAACCACCTTCTGTTAGATGCACATCTAAGGGCATGTGGAGAGGTCATTTGCCATATCTACTCCAGCTCCACTCTCTCTTTTCCAAGCTTGCCAGCACATTTTAAAAGTGTGTTTCTGCAATAGCACCTATCTACTAATAACTTATTTCAGAAAATAATTGTCAGAGTGACACTAGCTGTTACTCGAAGTCATTACGGAACTTAATCTGACAGAGTGGTCTAGAAATTCACATTTTGAAACACAGTTTTGATGCACTCTGATTTTGTGTTAGCCCAAAGAATCTGGGATTCCAATACTTATGAATAAGCAAGACTGGAACACACAAAATAAAACAGAACTGCTGCTTTTGCTAACTGGCTGTAAACTCAAACAAGGAACCCTATGCATGGAATTGGTTCATAAAAGAAGTGGGTATAATTACCAGGCCTCAAAGCTTGGCAATTTTTTTTCCTGTGATGCCTGGCTCAGCTTTGCTGGCTGTCAAAATATTGCGAAGTATAATGGCATTCCCTTACCCTTTCTGTGGGTGCCCTCCCAGGGTAACCAGACTGCACTCTGGCAGGCAACACTCAGCTGGTAGGAATGGGAGGAAAGGTTTTGCTGGTGAAGACTCTAGAAAAAACCTTTTCTGTTTCTGCTCCTTCCCTTTTATTTTCTGGCAGATTAGTGCTGTTAAGGAAACTGTCCAGAGCTTTGTCAGCTTCAAAGAAATAAAGCCATCTAAAACTCTTCAAGACAACTTTTGTTAACTGTCTTTGTTTACAAACAAGCTAAACTAAACTTGAAACATAACTTTCTTTTATTTCAAATTCCATCAGCAGTTCAAAATTATGCTAATTAATCTGTGCCTTTGTTTTATTTTAGAACTTATTACAGTTAACTTACAGTCTTAACAGACAACTTCATTAGATTTAATATCAGAAGGTACCACTAGAAAATAACTCCCCCTCCTTGTCTGTATGTTTCCAGAATGATCCATCTCTAAAAATATATTTTCATAAAATGGAGGACAGTATCCTGAATGGCCTTTGATAATAAATGTGCCTGTTGACTTTCCCTTGGTCAAGGGGGGTTGGTTTAGGGAACATCCAGGCAAATTTGACAGCTACAAGTCCATAGGCCCTGATGGGGTGCATCCACAAATGCTGAGGGAGCTGCTGGACGCCACAGCCAGGCCACTCACAATCCTGGCAATCAGGAGAGGTGCCTGAGGTGTCTGGAATACAGCAAATGTCACTCCAGTCTTTAAGAGAGCAAGAAGAAGGACCCAGGGAGCTACTGGCAACTCAGCCTCCCTCAAATCCCTGCAAGGTGAGGGAGTGCCTTATTCTAGAGGCCATCTCTGTACACAGGGAGGACAGGAAGGTGATCAGGAGTAGTCAGCAAGGATTCACTGAAGAGAAGTCATGTTTGACCAACCTGATTGCCTTCTGTGATGAAACTACCTGGCCAGCTGAGGGGATGAACAGTGGATGGTGTCTGCCTTGACTGCAGCAGGACTTTTGACCCTGCCTCTCACAATATCTCCCTAGGTAAACTCAGGAAGTGTGGAGTGCATGAGTGGACAGTGAGGTGGACGGAGAATTGGCTGAACATTAAATCCCAGAGGATCATAAACACTGGTACAGGGTCTGTTTGAGGGCCTGTCACCAGTGGTGGCCTCCAGTATTAATTTTTTAATATATTCATCAGTGCCTTGGTGAATGGGTCAGTGGTGACACAGAGCTGGAAGGAGCAGCCAATCCCCCTGGGGGCTGCACAGCCCTTCCCAAGGACCTCAGCAGGGTGGAGAGATGGACAGAGGAGCTGTCTGAAATCCAGAAAAGAAAAATGAAGGGTCCTGCACCTGGGGAAGGACAATCCCAATTGTCCTGGTGAAAAATGAGCTGCCCTCGAGCCAGCAGTGTGTCCTGAGGGCAAGGAGGCCAGTGGGATCCTGAGAACATTCAAATCCTACATAAGGTGCCACTTTCTTGGCCATCTACATGAACATGAATTTTAATATATCCACACGTATCTCTTCCAATAACATTAGAACATTATGATATTCTTAGACAAATTCCAGTGTAACTTATGGCAAATCATAGCTATACTGTGTAGCAAGTTGTCTGAATCTTATAGCAGGCTGGAAAATTTGCAGCAGCTTCATCTGGATTAAATGAAAACCTCACTTTGCAGTTAGAACTCATTTCCACATGATATTAACTTTTACAGCTTGATTGCAGCATTTACTTTTTAGATATTTCCCTTGATTGGCAGAGAAGTTGCTGCATACACCTTTTAGAATGAAGGTTGTTCAGAAAACACTGCTGTGACTCAAGCTCATTATTTATGTTACTAAGCAAGGAACCCAGAAGGATGTAGCTTTTTAAATGAAAATTAGAACTCTGTCACATAAAGAGGATCCATAAAGTCTACAGCTAAAATGGCACCATTAGCACTTCTTGTGTATCACAGGCAACTAACTTTCTCTTGATTTTTTTGTATTTAGCCCCATAATTAGTCTCCAAATACAATAAATCATGCGTTTGATTAAACACATCTTGCAAAAATGTGTCTAGTTAGTCTTGATGAATTTGTTCCGAGAAGAATTGATTGCCTTACTTTTTAATTTGAATTTATCTACTGAAGATGCTGCACCATATGATGCAGACACCTCTTAAACTCCCTTCTCAAGGGTTAAACAGATTGTCTGCTAACATTAAGCTCTTAAGGATTCACACAACCCCTTGAATCACAATTATGGTGCTTTGGGTTTTTCTGCAGTTTTCCAACATTCTGGGAATGTGAGCAGCTGATGTGAAGCTGTGTTCTGGTTTTGACTTTCAACAAAAAATGAAAATAAAAGTTCTATTTATTTCAGACTTTTTCTGGACATCTTTGGGACCTTAACTCTTTAGAAGTCCCTCAGAGCAGAGGCCAAGATCATGGGGGAAAAAAACCAAATACCAGCCATAGATAACCCTCTAATTGCATCAACATGGGTGGCAGGAAGAGGTAGGGGAATTCTACTTGCAGATTTTGGGACTATTTAAGTGATAATAAGAAGAGAACCTGGTTAACCAATTGTCAGATTCCATTTGGGACAGGAAAAGAGAGCTGCACAGACATACCCTGTTTTCCTCTCTATTCTTTGGGTTGTTTGGCAAAGCACAAAAGCATATTTTGTTGATAAGATCATTATAATTCCATTGCTTTTGTGGGGTACTGAAAGATAGGAATTCACCATCACAACATTAAATTTACTTAATAAACTTTAGAAGTTATTTACTTGCCTCTTGCCTCAGTTTCCTATTTGTAACAATCAACTATAAACAATTAAAATGTGTACCAATTAATTGTAATTAATTAATTTAATAAAAATATAATCCTGGCCAACCCACAGGGCTCTTCTGTTTGTGAGAGTAAATCACACATTTGTTTCTGATGCAGGTAAAATGCAGGTCTTTGCATAATTCATAGAGGACTTCACTGCTTTTCCCCCAGAATTCACCCCCACATCTTATTTCCCCTCAAGACTTCTCTTTGTGTCTTGCTAGAGGGTGAGAACTTTCTGAGAATTAATTTTCAAAGAAATTTTAAAAGGATTAAGATTGTGTTAGCTGGGAGTTGTACATATGGAAATACAGAATGAACATACAGGCAGTACTCTGCAGATACTGTTTCCCTCTACATATGTGAAATGTGGGGGAAACACAGAAAATAAAATGGAGAGATTCAGTTCCACTTTGAATAAACTCTTCATGCCTACAGTCAAAATTAAAGGTATACTTCAGAAACATTGAGACAGTTGTGATTAGATATTTGGGGATGGACACTTTGATTTTGCCATGAGAATGCCATGAGAAAAAGCAATTGTAAATCTCAGCACCGGGAATGATACTCTGGCACATTTTTGGAGAGTCTGAAACTCTCTCCTGATCATAGTTTACTTTTTGATCTACAGAAATAACCCCAAGCTACAACATAAAGAGATACATTCAGATACACAGTGGCCTTACTAGAAAATAGGAATGTTCTTCAGTCAAGATCCTCCATTTGTGACCCTTCCCATGGGGACTGTCCCATGAAAATAGCACCATTCCTTCCCCCAGGAGCTCTGCACTGGTTCATTCCTTCAATTCCTGCTGCTTTGAATCAAATTACTTATTGTGCACCCATAAATATCTCGGCTGGAAAGAGAATCCCATTTGATCAACAAATAGAATTACAGAAGGAACGTCTGGTTTAAAATTGTACTTTTGCCCTCCATTCTTTATGCTCCTGTTTCTTACACAGGATCCCATGACTAGATCAGGGTCACCATCATGCTTTGCACACCAGGAAACAAATCCCTGCAGAAGGGCATGGTACAATCTGGACCTATAATGATTGAAGATTAAGCTGGTTTTGGCAGCAACCATTAAAACTGGGCCAGAGCCTGTTTTCATGATAAAAATCAATAGAATTTTTATTGCCTTTACCTGGGAGTTTGAAGAGAACATAATTAAACCCCCAAATTCTTGCTTCTAATCATGACAATGATTGGTTTGCTTTCACAGATTTATTGACCAAGAAAAGTATTCCCAAAGACTGGCTTTGGACACAACAGTCTCCTCCATCCTTCTCCACAGTGAGAAGGAGGAAAACCAAGAAATTCTAAATTATTGTTCTCATCTGCTTGTTTGCTGGATATATTATTATCTTTTTACTCACTAGGAAGGGAAACAAGCCTTGGGTACTTCAAATTAGCTTTTGGATGGCCTTGCTCTTCCTGTCATTAAATAATTTCCCTGTTTATTTCTATGGCTTCTCTACTTACATAACCTAAACCATTTCACAGGTTGTAATCTGGAAAAAACATTCCAGTACCTGTTTGTGTTCTATACCTGCTTGAATTTGGACACTGTTTCCATACCTTTGCACAAGTTTTCCCTAAAAGCTACCTCAGCGCTGATTACCCTTACACAAGTATTGTTCTACACATTTTCAAGTCTGGGTTTACTTTTAACTTCAATGTATATTCCTTAAGCAATACTTCATCTGAAATTATTTTTTTAGGTAGTAATTTTCAAAAACATTGAAGCTGACAATGCACATTTAATAAGCATAGAAATGGCTTCTGGTTTTCTAAGTATCAAAATATGCTAATTATAAGTACTACTATTCATTATTTTCCTACTTCCTCTTTTTACACCCATACAGATACTCCTAATTGTTAAAATTGAAAAACAAACAAATGTACCCATTATACTTTTTATGAATCCAGCCCATTGTTCAGGGAAAAGAAATCATTCTTTACACAAAGATTTGCTCTGAAATTGCTGCCAAAGAAAATAACCTTGAGTTATTTGCTGCATAACTGCCACAGGAGAACATTAAAGGTGCCTAGGGACAGCTTCATCTTGAGCATGTGACTTTTAAGAAAAAGCTTTTAAGTTCAATATTTAAAAATTGCTGCCGTATCCTTTTTCTTCCTCTGATCTTTAAATTAAACCCAGTTATAACAAATAGGAAGAATTTGGGTGGTTTTTTTTCCTATGGTTATGGTCATTTATCTGATAATGAAGGTTTGTATCACCTGGTCGCCATAAATTCAGGATATCTCTGGAATGTTAAAGAAATAGGTAAGTGTATATATATATAGATATAGATATATAGATAGATATGGATATTTCATGGTGACTTTTCCCCAAAAAATTGGAGAATGAGGTGAGGCTCTGATGTGAAACCTGAATAACTTTCCTGACCATTAAGACCAATTGACCAAGCCCAATTCTGAAACCCTAAAAGTTGATTTGGTCTTAGGGAGAGTTATATTTTACATAATCAAGTAAATCTTTAGATGAGAGGTCCATTCAGGAAGGATTCACTACTTCCTAAACAGATATGGGTTTCAGAACTCTCAGATTTCTGGGGTTTTTCCAGAAAATTTTTAATAACCTTTAGGTAAGGTAAAATAATTGCTCCATCTCTCTGTCTAACTTATCTGAAAGAAATGCTATGAGTGCAAACAGGGCTCCTCTGGCTGAGTTTGTGGATCCAAAACACATCTCTAAAAATGAATATTTCCCCTATACTACATAGTATATTTCCTCAGCCCAAAATATATGTATGAGTCGTGCCTCAGGTCAGGATCTTGACAGAAAAACCCTCTTAATAATTACAGGACTGGTCCAAAGTCCATTAAAGTTAATTGAGAAACTCAGCACCATGGCTCAGAGCAACCATAACAGGATTATGAGAAAAAACACTTACTAATCGATCCAAGGCAATTATTTGGCAGGCTCTGGCTTGAATCAGAAACAGTTGCACTGTCCAGAAAGTAGAAATCAATTCAGAAGACCACACTGTGAAGAGATAGCAGGAAGAAAGTTAATGGCAGAACTTGGCCCAAAGAACAGAACTGGATTTGGTTTTGTCTGTTTGGTTTTTTTTTTTCATAACAGATCAATGCAGCAAGAAGGATTTTAAATTGATTATATGATACTGTAACCCAAAATCAGAAACCTGAAGATCAGCAGGAGCACAGCCTCTATCAAATAAGATGCACTTTTCTCTAAAAGTCACAGCCACAGGTCCATGCTGTGAGAAGTGCACTGTCCCAAGGAATGTGACAGACAATATCAAACACAGCCTGGCAGCCAGCTGAGCATGCAACATCCTGGAATGTCCCTGGACACACAGCATTGAAACAGACACTCCTTACATTCACAAAAATCTCAACAGCAGCCTCAAAAGTAGAATAATCCAAGATTTTTGCCCTGCTGGCTTTTGAATATGGCACTCCAACCTTCTGCTTGAGGATGGGAGCTGAGTGGGAAGCAAAGACTATCAAAGACTATAAGCATTTCCTTGGCCTCCCTGCTTATCTGCTCTGGATGTGCTAAACAGACTCCTTACAAGCCTAAGGGCTACTGATTCTTGTCAAGGAGTTCCAGAGTTGAAAATTTGGAGAATCCAAATATTCCATGGGAATGTCCAGATTCGTTGCTTTCACATTGGATTTCCTCAATTTCACAGCCATTATTGCTACTGTCAGCAGTACAGATTTTTGGAGTAGTTGAGAGACGCAATAAAGTTCAAAAAAGGCAAAAAAAAGCATTGTCCTTGCCCAATATAACAGGAGTTCAGGGGGAGACATGGATATACTTGAAATTCCAGGAATTGGAGGGGACACATGAACATATTTGAAATAGCAGAGGCCATTTAGATTTGAAGTTCTTGACTTGTCCATGTCTCCCCAGCTATGATACAGACTAAATTACTCAAGAGAATTCTTTCTGGGATTATAGAGCCTTCAGCTTTTTGCATTAACTAATGTGCAGATAGAGGAGCAGAGCACACTCATCTATTTTATCTTGTCCTTGAGATTTAACTGGACCTGAGCAAAATTTTCAGCATGGAAGTGAATTTGATCCACAATTTTAATGAGACTTTGAAAAAGAACTAAAATACTTTATTCCTTCTTTGACTTGGGCAGTAATATTCTCCTTTAAACATACTATTAACTGTCTTAAAATTTGTACTTCGAGAAAAAAATACACTTTCATTTGCTTTATGGTTCATCCATAAGAAGAAATTCAGATAAAATTTGGGTATATTTAAACACCCTCAAATTTAATTGGTTTCTTCTAAAGTTGCTTGTGTGATTTTCCATCAGTAATAAAATTAAGTAAAGGTTACATTTGATTTCTGTATTGTGTTTGGTATCCTATTGTTTCATGCAAAAGTGACTCAGGACCATTATTTTTATCTGTTAAGTTTCAGAAGTTTTTCTGATAAAACTTCAATTTAGAGCTTTTAATAGCCAAAATGAAAATTTGTGTTCTTTTTTATCATTCAGCACTTACAGGATTTGGAAACATTTTTATAAATTTATTATCTTTCAGATTGCAATGCCAGACATAAGGTTTATTGTCAAATAAAGCATCATTTTTGGTTTTTTGATTGCCTACTTTAGAAGAGTATTGCTTCTGTTCTATAATTGCCTCTACCAAATTATTTAACTAGTTTTGTTGATAACTAATTATGGAAAGTACCCCAACCAGAAAAAAAAATACACAAAGTAAAATAGTGTAGCCAGGCAATATGAAATGAGAAAAAAAACTTTGGAAGTCTCTCACAATGGAATTCATATACAAATAAAAAAAAAAACTAAAAAAAAAAAAACAACCAACCAGAAAACCTGAACAAACTCTCAAACAATAAAACACCATCCTAATTTGCTTTGTTTTCTTTTAGGTCCCTATCCACCTAAGAGTATCTCGGGGGTATTTCCTGATGGATATCACAGACTCTAAAATCCACAAAAAGTCATTTGAAATCATAAGATGCTAAGCATTCTTTGGAAACAGAGCATGTAGGATCATGGAGTCACAGAATAGTTTGGGTTGGACAGGACTTTTAAAGCTCATCCAGTCCCTGTAATGAACAGGGACATCTTGGACTAAAGCAAGTTGGTGAGAGCCCAATCCAACCTGACATTGAATGATTCCGAGGATGGGCATCCAACACTGCCCTGGGCAACCTGTGCCAGTGTTCCACCATCCTCACTATGAGAAATTTCTTCCTTAAATCAAGTCTGATTCTTCTCTCTTTTAGTTTAAAACCATTACCTTTTGTCCTATTGCAATCGATCGTGCTAAGGAGTCTCTTCCTATCTTTCTTATAGGCCTCTTTAAGTACTGAAATGCTACAATAAGGACTTTCCTGGAACCTTCTCTTCTCCAGGCTAACCAACTCCAATTCTCCCAGCCTGTCTCCACGGCAGAAGTGCCTCAGCTCCACTTGATACCTCCTCTGGACTCTCGCCAAGAGATCAAAGAGTCATGGAATGGTTTCAGTTGGAACGGGACCTTGAAGCCCATCCAGTTCCCCACCCTCTGCCACGGGCAGGGACACTTTCCACTAGCGCAGGTTGCTCAGAGCCTCATCCAAGCTGCCCTGGAACATTTCCAGGGATGGGGTAGCCACAGGTACTCTGAGCAACCTGTGCCAGGGCCTCATCACCCTCACAGTGAACAATTTCTTCCTCATATCCAATCTAACCCTGCTCTCTGTCAGTGTGAAGCCATTGCCCCTTGTCCTGTCACTCCAGGCCCTTGTCAAGAGTCTCTCTCCATCTTTCCTGTGGCTCCCTTCAGGCACTGCAAGACCACAATGAGGTCACCCCAAAGCCTTCTCTTCCCCAGGCTGAACAATCCCAGTTCCCTCAGCCTTTCCTCCCAGCAGAGCTGCTCCATCCCTCTGATCCCTTGGTGTCCCTGCTCTGGGCTTGCTCCAGCAGCTCCCTGTCCTTGGCCAGGGCTGGATGCAGCCCTGCAGGGGGGTCTCAGCAGAGCAGGGCAGAGGGGCAGAATCCCCCTCCCCTGCTGCCCTGGGGCTCTGGGTCCCAGCACACACGGCCGGGGCAGGGCCAGCTCTCACCCTCAGCACCCCCAAGTCCTTCTGTCAGGGCTGCTCCCTCTGCTCATCCCCAGCCTGGATTGATCCCAAGGATTGATCACCCTGACCCAGGTGCAGCACCAGCACTTGGTCTTGTTAAACCTCATAAGATTCAATGATTCAAAACTCTACAAATTTTCATTTCACCAGATCGCTTCACATGAGAACCGTGCTAAAGTGAGAGGAAGAACATCCCAGATCTGTGATACGACATCTCCCCGTTCACTGCCGCAAGCTGCACAGGACGTGAAGATGTGCAATGGTACCACAGTGTTTAAATAACAGCATTCTTCCACCCCAGGGGAAAAACCTAGTCATATTCAAGCCTCTTGCAGGAATTCAGCAAAGGCATGAAATGCAGCTGATAAGAGATGTTTCCTTTTCCAAAGGCAGGGTTTCACTTGTCACCTGGTTATCAGGATCTTTTTCCCTGTGAGGGGCAGTAGCTCTTGGCTCTCTCCAGTCACTGATAGCAGCAGGAGGGGGAGCCAATTTCTCACTCAGAAACCAACAACTTCAAATCAGCTGCAAAAGGGATGGCATCTCGGCTCCTGTAGGTACATTCTGCACACACACTCTGTCCTCCTGATATATTGATTCTGCTGAATAATATTTTTTAAAAAAATATTTCATATATCCTGTGTCAGGCCAAGAAACTGAAGCAGTAAAGTGAAAGGCTTCCTAACACCTCTTATAAGCAGATTAAGGAAAATTCTTTCTTCTTTTCACTACTTCTTCCTCTGGCAGAGCCTCTAGGGTTCTCACTATCTCTTCCATGCAGCTTTCAGAGTGGAGTAGGCACAAACATCACCATGCAGACTCCCCAACCTCGCCCTGGATTTGAGGCCAGGAACATCCACCCCCAAAGCCACTCACTGAGAGTGCAGGCAAGGACAGTCACACATCAGCTCTCCAATATCTTAACCTCCATCCTGAAACTCAAGGTGACTGGGATGAATTCAGATGCAGGGACTCATGCCTTTGGAATGAATTACCAACACATTTATCCTTGCATACTATTGCATCCATTAGTCAGAGAAAGGCTGAAGGCTGCAACTTGCATTCAGAAGATAAACTGTCAAATTACCCTGCTGCTGCAGCCCGCAGCCACTGCCACTCAGAAGACCACAAAGGTTCATCATTTATTGTTATTTTTCACTCTCACAGAAAAATCCTGGCTGTTTCTTTACTTACTTTCAAATTCCAAGCCCTTCATTCTAAACCAGGTCATCTCGAGCTGTGTTCCTCTCTATCCATCCTGCAGCCAAAAGGTCTGCAGCACCTGATCATGTTTTCCACATTCTCTGCAATCTGCAAATTACAGGTGATTTCAATGAACAGGAATACAGTACAAACTTCCCTGGCACAGTAGGAAGTGTTGCAATAACACTCCATGAGAAATGAGTATTTTTCATTTACTCAGTGTTCTAAGGTAAATTTCTTTTCAAATGGCAGTAGTAAACTTCAAGACTATTTTAGGCAAAGAAATGAATTTCATATTCAAATATTTTAAACGGTAGGCAAAGGATGTTTTTCCTTCAATACTAAAACCTTTGCTGGAAACAAAAGATGAAAGCAGGTATACATTTCCAAAGTACCAGTGAACTACAGAATATCAGTGAATTATTTTTTTCTACATATACCAAACCATTTTTTTTTCATTTCTGCAAAAATTCCCCAAATCAAGAAGAGGTTCAAAGAAAATGGATACATGGGACAAAAGGACAAATATGTTAACATTCTAGCATTTGTATCTGCCTTCTCCAGGTCTGTTAAACATCTCAGCAGCCTGGAGCTTAGAGTAAACTTAAAAACTGAGAACTGACAATAAAAGTAGTATTGGAAGTCTTCTGCACTTACTCTCTTCTGTCTTGAATTGTTCAGATTGCGAGAACAAAGCCTTGTTTAAAATATCACTCTTTTTAACTGCCTTGTTTCCGCAGAAGCAACTGGGGAATTGAGTCACATAACAGCAGCAATAATAAAGGTCCTGCCACTGCTCCTCACTCCCTCATTTGAGTGTGGCTGCCTGAGACAAACTCAGCTCAGCTGTGTCTGTTCTCTGGTGCTACTTTTAGGAGTAAGGAGGAGGAGAGTCCTTGTAGGGAATCTTGATCACAGAGAAGTGACTTTAGTGGAGCCAAGATTCCATACTTTGGGGTTTTTTTTCACCAAAAGAGTCAACAGTCTGAGTCCAGTCAACATTTCCAGCCCAGTCCTCCCACTGCAGAACATTTCTGCAGAGGGAATAGAAGGAATAGGCCTCTTTGTGGCTATAACCAGCCCCTGAAAAAAGCAAAGGTTCCCCAAATTAAGAAGCTGTGAGTTAGGTAGATTTGACTACTCCTTGGCAACTCTACCTGCCAAAGCAGGGTGGAAGAAGACAAAGCTTATCTAGCTAAAGACATGAAGACAGACATATAGGTTTTGTTCATTAAAAAAGTATTTTCTTATATATCTATATTATTTTATATCCATAGTTCCTATAGATATAAAATGACAAAGGAAATTGAAATTCAAAGATAGGATTAGACTTCACCAGAGTGGGGATTTCTCTTCCTTGCCATGATTGGCAAAATGTTTCCACCACAAATCCGAGCTTTTCATGGGGACAGAAACACAGAAATCTTGATTCCTTTCTCCTTGCAATCAGATTTAATCACAATATATTATTTAATGAGTGAAGCACAGGTTTGGATGCTGTGGTGCCTGGCACCAGTGGCACGTTTTTCTGCCAGCTTGATGCGACCATTTGTCCTTAGAGGTTAGAAAGGCCACAAACCCACCAGTTAATGCTATCAGAATCTTCCAGCAGAGCCACTGGAAGCACTGCTCCTGTTTGTTCTCTGGAGTGTTGCTGATATCACACACTTTCAGCAACGACAAGGCCTTGCCACAGTGTCTTTGGCATAACGTGCTCTGTTGTCACCGACACGTGCCAGCTGGCTGCTGCTCCCCACCCCAGCAGTGACTGCATTTCAGCAGCATTTATGCATGTAAAACACTCAGGCTTCCCTTGGGAAGAGGGAAGACAATATTTAAAATATTTTCTTATTCTCTGGGAGCACGTAGGATATCCACTGAAAACAGACACCCTGCAGGCATCGCGAGGGGGGAACTTCCAGGCACTCCCTTCTGCACACTGTGGCTGACTGTGAGATAATTTCCTGCCAGAAATCATTCGAATTTGTTTTGTCACCCACACAGGTATTGCCAACCACTCTATCTCCTGGCATTTTCCTCAGCACCTGAGTCTGCCCCATGGATCTGGGCTTGTAAGGTGCGTAGAGGAGGCTGGGACAGACCCCGTGGTTCTTCTAAAGGAAACAAGAGCTGCTCACCCTTGACAGGAGGATCAGAAGCAAAATCTGTGTTCAAACTTGTGGCTGCTGCCCCTCATTAGAACCATACAGCCACCCTAACAAACAGCATATGGGAAATCTGGGGTTCTTATCTGCCAAGAAAGCAAAAATAGCAAAAAAATTTAATGGCATCAAGAAAAATGCTGCAAAGAATAAGTTGGGGATAGAGTGGTAAAACATGCTGTGCTCTTCCATTTTTGTGAGAATGTGGCAAAAATGCATAAATGAGTAAAGGAAAACCTGTACAATAACACCTGGTACTCTCTCTAGCAGAAGGACTAGAGCTCAGATGTGCTTTCAAGGCAAAGCCTGTCACACAGCACAGCTTGGAAGCTGACAGGCCCACGAGCTATCCCTGGGAGGTCTCCAAAACACTTTCTGCAAAGTGTAGGAGGACCACCTGAGCAGGAGGAGGAAGAGTCACTTCCTCAGTCACTCTGCTTCCACTCTGCTCCACTTTGCTGTCTCAGGACAGTCTAGAGCATTTTGCAGCAGCCTCTGTGTCTGACTGTCCCCCTCCCCTCCCCAGCACATCCATGCAGGGATGAACACTTGGATTTCCTGCCCTTCATGTCAGCCTGCTGTACCAGCTACCGCAGGAAGAAAGGGGATGATGGGGAAGATATTGCCAAATGGGAGATTTCAATCTGCAAAGACCTATCAATCCAGCATATTACATGCAGGGAGATGCATCCATCAGATTTTGTTTGTTTTGTTAAAAAGAAAGAAAGGAAATAAATGCCTGAAAAATATTCTTCTCTGTGCTATAAACACATCAGTGCTCATTTTCTCTATATTCTACTTTGGGCCATTCTGTGTAAAATCTTTAATTAAAGTTTTTCTTTGAAATTGTCATCATCAAACCAGAAGAAAGAAAGTAAAAAATGGAAGGACACAGCTGTGCATATATGAAGTGCTATTCAGTACCAAATGAATTGGAACAAAATAAGTATCGTGACTGTTATGCTCTTAGTTTTGGCTCTGTATTCTCAGTAGCACAGTCTAACTTGTCACTTTATATTGATTCCATCTGTTTACACTCTGCAGAGTATTGGCTTCCTACAGTGAACATTTCCTATTTACCAGCTGGTAAAGATAGGCCCAAACCAGATAGAAAAGAATTAGACTATTTTCAGATCCTCATAAACATAAAATCAAAAATTAATGGGGGAGGGGAGGTAAAAGTAGAGGGAGGGAGTGGGATATATGAGTCTGTTGCTTGTTTCATGTTGATAGCTCTCTACAATCCATGAACAGTTTTTAGAGACCTTGAAATTTGTGCAATGAGCATGCAAAATAAATCAATTTTCACCCCTCTTTACTTTCTTCTTTACATGAACAGCCTGATTGTAAATGTGAATCAATCACAGTACTTCAGTAATCTTTAAATAGAAACAGTTGGGGTCTGAATCTGGCTCATATAATATTCTCATTCCCACCAGACAGCTCTGAGTGAAGGACTTACACAGAAAATGGATGTGCACATGCAGTACAGAGCCATCTTTGCACTCTGACAAACTTTCTTTTTCACAGTGGATGGATTATTTTCTTAAAGAGAGAGACTATCATTTGTAGGGACTGACTCACTCCAGTGGAGTCTTATTGCTGCCATTAAAAAAAAACTCCTGAAAGTTACAAGCTCCTTTTGAACAAAGCTGGGAGTTTTTAATATTCAGGACCACCATGTCATGAAAATAGAGGCTCCTTTCTAGACCACCATGTCCTTTTGCAAGTGGGAAACAAATCCTGTCCCTACTTTTAGTGTATTGACAGCCAGGTCAGTGAATCATAGAATAATTAAGGTTGAAAAAGACTTCCAAGATCCTCAACTCCAGCCTTCAACTGAGCACAAATCATAATGCAAAGCACTACATCCACTTGTTTTCTGAAGCCTTCCAGGGATGGTGACTCCACCACTTTCCCAGGCAGCCTTTTCTGATGCTTACCTACATCTTCAGGGGAGAAATTGTTCCTAATATCCAGCCTGAGCCTTCTGCTGCAGCTTGAGGCCATTTCCCCTTGTTCTGCTGCTGGTTGTCTGAGAGAAAACGTTGATCCCCACCAGGCTGCACCCTTGTGTCAGGGAGTTGTAGAGAGTGAGGAGGTGACCCTTGAGCCTCTTTTGTTCCGGGCTAAACAACTCCAGCTCCCTCAGCTGCTCCTCACAGGACTCCTCATGTTCCAGAGCCTTCACCAGCTCTGTTTCCCCTCTCTGGACACACTCCAACACCACAGCAGGGGAATGTCCAAAGGATGCTGCAACCCAGTGGGAAGCCCAGGTTGGGGCAGTTTCCTGGCAGGAAGGGGTTGTGTTTTGGGGAGCTTGCTTGTTTGTTTGCTTGCTTATTTGTTTGTTTTATCATACATGTGCAAATTAAAAACTTAGAGTTACAAATATAAATGTATCCTTGATGGATTACGTGCATCCAAACAGAAGCAGAATAAGGTTTTGGCTTGAGACTAACCACTGTGATAGGTCACCAATAAATATTTAAGAGTAAATGAACTCTTTAGTGTATTTGAATGACTGTCTGTGTACATCATGCATCTATACATCTTGCATTTATATTTACTTCTTTAACTGAATTGTTCTTGGGACACATAGGTAGCAGTAACCTTGCCTTAAGTTAATAATTCTTTCTGTTAATGTACTAAAATACATGTAACAGCTCCATTTCACAATGCTGTTTAAAAAAAAAATACAGCAGGACCTTGTAAAATAAATAGAGCTCTAATTAAAACTTTGGAGGATATTTTCAATTCATAAATTCTGTAACAAAAAAGCATTTCAGCAGTTTCCTTTGTGACAGGAAACACTTAACATGAAAATGTAAACGTAGCTCTTCAGTTAGGTGCATATAGCCAAATGAATAAAAGCTATGGCACTAATAACAACTATACAAAGTTATGATTGATAGGCTTTTCTAGAGCGAGAAAAGATTGTCTTGGATACAATCTGTCCTAACAGCCTTGAGATATGTTAATATTTTATTCAGGCTAGAGTGAGGATATATTCAGATGTCCTACTCAGTGGAAGAGAAGCAAATGGGTTGCAAACACTACTGCAGCCCTGAGGTGCAATAACAGCTGTGAAATCAGAAAGATTTTATTTCCTTCTCCCAAATTACAGGCCAAGTCTATGCCAAACACAGCAGGAGGTTGGATTTTCCTAGGAATTTACATCAGGTTATGTTTAATGTATTTCTTCTTCTATGAGCAGTTTTAGGGTAGAGCCAACAGACTGTCAAACAGTGCTGTGAAAGGCATGGAATACTTTTCTGTGTCCTGGTAAATAATAACTATGATATAGTTGTTAATGATAGTGATATGTGACATTGGGTAAACTTGCAAATGCCCAAACATGCTAAAATACCATGATGTTTATAAACAAATTTTCATGGCTCAGTTTGTGCAAAGATGAAATAATAAAAGAGATTTCCCACAGTCACACAACCACTTTCTCCTTGGTTTATAAGAGAGGGTTTGCGCTGTTCAGATTAGTGTTAAGATTTAAGTATCAGGGTGCTTTCTCATAAAAAGAACAAAATGCCTAAAATACCATTCTTGTGATGTGATGACTGTATGTTTTACACAAGCCTTGAAAGCGCTGGGCAATTACAGAAGTTGTGCTGCCATGTAGAATCTAGTCTCTTAAAAAAAGTCAAATGTCTTTGCTCAAGACACAAGCACACAATGAAATAAAATCACAGTGGGACTATGTCACTCCTACACCAGAGATTTGTAGCAAGACTGCTTGAAAGAGGAGAGTTCTTAGGGTTTTACTGCTAAAAAGGGATTCACAGTGGGGATTAAAGAAGCTTTTGAAATATTCTTTGAGCTGAATAAAAATGGCCAAACAACAACAAACCGCTAACCATACAAGTATGAATAGATTTTCATGATACAACAACAGGACAACATCCTGTAAAACTTGTTACTAAATTGACATCAGCACAACAAGAACACCATCTACTTATCTGAAATGAATTACTACCCCTGCATGTGGTTTCTGTTATTACCCTGGTCAACCCACTTTCTCCTTGAGCAGCAATTCCAACTGACTTAATGACATTGTTTGGCAGCTGTGGCTGCTCAACCTGAAAATAAATACAATAAAAAGGACTAGGTGAGCATAAACCACAAGTCATTGACAGACATAAAACACGTGTGTTCCACAGTACGATTGACCACTGCAAGAACATCAGTGGGACAGTTTTGTTTTAGCAGGTGAACGACTAAAAATGGAAGAAAGTGGCTTGATCCTGCCTTTTTTTGTGGCTGTTCCTCACAGCTGTGCTGCTCTTGGAGAAAATCACCCCAAATCTGAATCCCTGAGACATGTGGCCACTGCTCCTCGACCACAGGTGTGATGACTGTTAGTGTAAAATAACTTCTTTTGAAGGATTTTTTTTGGCTGCCGTACAGAACACAAAGGATGATCTGCAGCTTGACCTGACCTTTGGAATGACAGTGTACTCATGAGTCCCAAGGTCAAGAAATTATAGCACAAGTTCTCCCCTCTGCTCTTCTCAAGTGTTCTTCACAGATCAATCATGTTTCCTCCTCCTCTTCTCCCCAGCACACACCTCCTATCCATTTGTCACCAGTAAGTTTTAAAATCTTTTAAAAGATGAAAATGCATCACTTCGCTTTTGCTTTTGTTTTTTGCTTCCTCAATCTGTTGATTTGCATCAAGCACCATCCCAGGTCATTTTCAGAGTCAACTACCAGCCGAGCTAACTTTTGCAAGTAGGTTCTACGGGTGCCAAATTGCACCCTCTGCACATCCTCCTTTGCTCTCAGCTTTAACTAACTGCTTCTGAAAAGCCTTATGCAATTTTTGTCATCTCTCTTCTTTTGGGGTGAAGTCCTAGAAGCCAAGCACTGCTGTCAATTCAGCCTCTGAATTCAGCTGGATTGCCTGAGCCTTAAACAGAGATCATCTCTGAGAATTCCTCCCGTCCCCACTCCTGGAAAACAGCACCTGCACTGCCCTCCCGTGGAAATCTCACCAATCTGTGCCTGGCAGCTCGAGCAAACCCTGGGCTGGTATTTCAGCTTCTGTACAGAGCAGACAGCCCCAGAGAAGTTCCCTAACAAATCAGTGGGCCAAAGGACAAGACTGCCTAAGTATGATCCTTACTCTCCACGTTTTAATGACTTTAAGAAGAAGTCATGAGTAACATATATTCTCCTTGAACACTGGAAGAAAATCCAACCCAAAGCATACAAAAAGCTTTACATTTTATTATATTGCATGTAATAAAGAAAAGATTAGCCTTTTATTCCAGGAAAGTTCTGTCATTTGTTATTTAATTAGTTTTCACTAATTAATTAGAATTTTTAAGCTCCCCTGTCTCTCAGGGAGAAAGTGGCTTAGATGCCTCCCTTTTTCTTTTCTTTTGCTGCTCCTCTTCTTCCTCCTGCTTCCTTTCAAAGTCCTAATCCCATTTTTGTATCCTCAGTATTACACTCCCTCATTCTCTCTTTGTCTGAGAGTTTTCTTAGCTTTGCACTTGCTGGGAAAAATCTTGGACCAGAATTTACAGAATATTTTTTGAGGTGACCCCTTATTGAAGGCCAGATCATATAAACCCAGAGGACAAAATTAAGGAAAAGGAATTTCCCTGCAGATCCTCTTGCAGAATTTCACCCTTTATATTTCACTGGAGGAGTGGAAAATATTTTGTGCTCCACTAAGAAAGCTACTGTGACAGGACAGATTTGCTCAGGATTTTTATTTTCATGCCGAGTACAACTTTATTTTCCATTTTACTTCATTGAAGGAAGAATCCAAATTTAATCCCAGTTCACATACAACTGGTGTCTTCACAACTTTATTAATGAAAAATTACTTTACATTAAATTAATGTGAATTATTTATTACAAAAGTATTGAATCCTGAAATATTATAACTTTTCCATCAGTGGGTCCCTTGGCTTAACCTCCATGTTTCACCTAAAGACATGCCAAGCTGAGTGGCATGTTTTCAAATCACAATTAAAATCAATCCGTTACAATTTCTTCCATACACAACAAATTTCCATTGTTACTTTAGAGAGCAGACTGATTAGTCTCAAAGGCTCATATTTTTCCAGGAGCAGAGCAGTGGCTTAGCAAACCATTCCCTTCATCAACTCGAAACATTCCTATGGCAACTACGCCACTTGCATGTACAGAAAAAGCAATTTTAGGAAAAAGTGTAGCATATCTCTGTATCTCTAGAAGCTCACATTAACAGCTACATTATGGACTGAGAGCTCCACAGCCTACAAGTGATTCACAACTACAGTTTAGGAGATATTTGACTGCAAATTACGGAACTCTTGCCTACCTTTTGAACATGCTGGTACTTCTAGCAATTTTAGGGAAGTTTGACAGGAAATCAATATATGGCACTGTAACTTTGAAAATATTTGGGGTCTGTATCTTACTATACATGGATAAGGCCTAAATTGATATCAGATTTTTTAAATACTTCATCTGAACTACTAGTTCCTCAAACTAAGCAAAAAAAAAAATTCTCTTATAGTTTTGGTTTTATTTTGCACATTATACATTGCTACTTCTCAACGATTTGTCTAGAATTAGGCAGGGCATTAATTTAATATCGGTAAATCCCTCTCAAAAACTTACAACCTACAAGCCTTTCCATCATGTAAGATAAATTTTTTCAAAGCTATAGCTCTATGAACTTTCATATGTTTATATGAAAGCATGTTCATCCTCATCAGTCTCACTGATACATCCCTCTCTTCTACCAAAACACTCTTGAAGTGTTTCAGGAGGATATGTGTCCTCCTAATGATGATCTAGTGTTAGCAAAGAAATCAACACCAACCTTAGCTGAAATGGGCTTAACCCCTTACAGACTGCTTAGTTTAAAATGCAAATGTAACAGATTAGTTCACCTAAATTAAACAAACAAAAGAGAGTCAAGTACTTCAGGAAAAAAATAAATATAAAACTTTTTTACCTCCACATTCAGGACAGGAATTGAAGTGTACAATGATGCTGGTGCAGACTGTGCATCACAGTCCTCCCCTGTTTTTGATCGGCCCCAGTTATGATATCATATAAACACCCAGTGCTCTTTCAAGTCCAATCTGATGGTGGTTTATAAGGTGACAAATTCCGAAAGTGAGAAGAGAAGCTCTCCGTGCAGACAAAAACCAGCTGGTCTCTGACTCAGAGTTCACAACCTAATCTATGCATATTTATAACACCGCATGTATATGAATTTAAGCTGTGAGATCTTCTCTTAAATCAAAAAAAATCTGCTGGCAAACTGCAGCTCTTTCACATAGAGAAACACATTACACAGACAAAATCTCATGCGAACATTCCAGTTGTCAAATTTAGGTCACATTACTTTTGCAAGTTTTGGAAAACTTTCACTTGAATAGGTTTTGACCGTGTCTGGCACCTTTTTGATGTTACTGGTCTGGAAACCTGCTCCCAGTTGAAATTTTGCTCTTGACATAAACAGGGGCAGCCTCTAAACAAGCCAGCACAGCACCACATTTCACTTCTGCTGCACAGAAGAGAAAGGTTTCAACACCTCCTGAACTCACCCTTTGAGACCGTCAAAGTCTGACCAACATCAAGCATCTGAAATGCTTTCTTTTTCCAGTTCATCTTTTCTGTCAACTGTATTTTGAAGTAAGATCTATCCAATATCCCAGGAGAAAAATTTGGGATCTGGGACAGAGCTCAGAGATGTAGCTGTAAACTGTATTAGGCAGTCATCTAGATACTCCTAAGATTGGCAAAATTACTTTTTTTTTTTTTTTGAGAGCTTAATATAAATCTGTTCATTTCTATAAATGTATTAATATATAATGTAATTTCCTATAAATGCTTATGTAAATCATATTGATAGGTCCATCGCTTTGAAAGCAATAAATAGCCAAACACAACTGTAAGTAATTAAGGATTCCAGAGTTTCTTTCTGATACTACAGACTAAACAGTAAATTGGAATACACTCTTAAATTTTAAAAGTTAAAAAATTTTGAGTGCCCAACTGTGTTCCATGACAGCAGCACTCACACTTCAAACAACAGAGAGAAGATCATTGCCCTGTACAATTTAGAGACTTTATTCAGTTATTGAGCTTTGGGTAGGGATGCCATGTAGCAGTGGGTTCAAAATTCATTGTCTGCTCAGGGGTCTGTGGCTGGCACATATTTCAGCAAATGCCAGCTCCTTTCCCACTAAAAGAACAACTAGCAGTGGAGAGTGATGTACCTGGCAGTGCAATAGAGTGTACAGGGATGATTTATTTTACTTAAGACACATCTGGCTCTCATGGATTTGGCCTGATCTTTCTTTTGGATTCATGATGAGCCAAATTCAGCCATAGCTATGAGCATTTGTTTACCTTTTACTTGAACCAAAGGAGGTTTTGAACACAAATTTGAACTCTAGGGCTAGTTCATAGGTATTTATGTCTTTTCCAAGTTTAGGATCTTCTCTTAAACAAAACATAACTGCATTCAGAAGAAGCTTTGTTTACAAGAAGCAAGATGATAAAATGCAGCTTTTTGTTATTTACAGCTTTGCTGCAGTTTTATGAGAGCCAATTTTTTTCTTATGCTCATCCCTTCCTTACAATGAAGGTACACAATCACGGACGCCTTGCACATTTCATTTCAACTTCAAGCCATTCTGACAAAAGAAAGCATTCAAATTCACAGCTGGATACAGCTCCAGTGAAATCAATAGAGCTGTCACAGCTTACTCCTACAATAAATCTGACCCTAAATCTAAAACTGCAAGGCAAGGAGAGGAGGAAAAGTGACACAAACTGTGACGGACGGAGCCTCACATGATCATCATTATAAATGACTTGCAAGAGAAATGTCCAGGTTGGGATTACCAGCAAATTCATACTTGATTGGAACAAATTAGGAATCTTACTTTTCCAGAAGATGAGCTTTCTTTGGTAAGTGTATTGTCACTCCAAAGAAGTTGTCAAAGGATAAGATGTGTACCACATCCATTACAATTGGAACCAGTGGCCTTGTAGTGACTTCAGAACAGAATTGAGTCCAAAGGTGGCATCTCTCTCAAGTTTCAGTGGACTCCAGAGCAAGGAAGGAAATAAAGACCCTGTTTCCTCACATAGAAGCAGGACGAACAAGAGCTGTGTGAGCAGGGCCACAGCTCCCTCTTCCACCCTCTTCCCATCTGCAGAACTGGATTGGTTTAGTTCATTCCACAGGATCCAGCAAACACTGTGCGTCTGACAGACAACTTCTCCCCAAGCAGTGGAGAAAATATGTCCCAAACCCTAAACAGGAATTTTAACCTAAAGTTCCAAGACTGTGGACACAACCTGCAGTTGATGTAATTGAATGTTGCCTGCTGCCACACAACTATTCTGTGTTGTGTGTAAAATGAGGTCCTGTGGGGAGTGTGATGTCTTGGCAGGGGCGTGCAAGGCACTGAGCTCTTCTGCAGTCTGCACCCTGGCCATGGTCTCCCCTGGGTTATGAGAATACAGCCGAGTATAGGACACCAAAAGAAGCAATGTGGCTGGCACAGCAACAAGAGAGACAAAACTCATTTCTTGACATGAAATCTAATTTGCTGATAAAAGAATAGACTGAGCTATGTCTCGCTGGCAGCAGTGACCAAATGAGAGGAGGTGATAATTTCTGTGGTTGTGCTGGATATTATCTCCTATGTCTGCACTTTCAGATATGCAGTTTAGAGTAGGAGGCTGGAGGGGTAGACTAACTCTTTTACCACAGAATTATACCTGGAAATGTTTTCTGCTGTTATCTTGAAGTCTGTGCACATTAAAGCACTCTATAAACCACCACCTTTTAGTCGAGAAAGCCTGCTATTTTATTAAGCAGCACAGCTGCTTTAAATGTTTATATTGAGTTCCAGAGGTTTGGGGGAGAAAAATGCATATACCAGACACAAGCTCATTACACTAATTACTCTGTTTCATGAAGAGATAGTATTAATTTTCCAGGAAAGCTGCAGCAAACTACACTGAAAGTACAAACAGAAGAGTTAAGTGGGGAAACAGCAATCAGACATGGCATTTCCAGAGTGGTGCCAGTGTGGCTCCACGAGGGCCTGCTGGGCAAAGCTGAGGGATCTGCATCTGCTCTGTGCAGCCACCCAGCTCCAGCTGCTCCTGCAAACAATGCTCTGGGCTCCAGGGATGAATCCAAGAGCCCAGGACCTAAGGACCAAAACCTTGGTAGAGGCCTGATGCCTAAATTTTTGTTTTTTCTGATTTTAGGCAACAGGCTGCTCCAAAGCTTATTCAGCTACAATGAGGCACTTGTTTTTCCCATGTGTAAAGGGTTTTAAGTGCCGACAAAACAAGGGTGACCCAGGTGGTGGTGCTATCATCCAATCTTTTCCATACTGTTTTATAGTCATTAGTCACAAAACCACTTTTGAATACTGACATTCTTAAGCACTGGATCACAGTGTAGTTCTAGTGATACTTACAAGGTTAGCCCAACCAGACTTCAAAGGAAATATTTCAAGACCTTGTTTTGTCTATTACAAATGTAATTCAAGATCAGAAATCTGGTTTCTCTCCAAGCTGAGCGACAGTCAGAGAGTACAACATATTTCCTCCTCTCTCTGATATGTGCCAATCAACTGCACTGTGCTCCTGCCATTCAAATATCACAGTATAGAAAGCAAATGTTAGCACAGGCAGCTCTGGGAGCTCTGCAGCCTTTGAGGTGTTCTCCATCCTTTGTCTCCCCTGTCCAGCTGAGAAGGGGGAGCGATAGAAAGGGTTGGTGGCATCCAGTCAAGGTCAACTCACCACTCAGACAATTACAACTGAGTAAAGGGAAATATGGGAAAAAAACAGATATTGCTCAGCCAAGTGAAAAACCGCAGGACAAGAGCAAGACTTATTAGCCACCCAGTGAAAATGCAGCACTGTGCAGCATTTGGCTTAGGTAGAAAAGCCCTTCTGCCTCCCACCCTGAAAAAATTCACCCAAAATGGATAAACAAAAAACCCCACCACAGTAGCTGATACACTGGCACTGGGACCTGTGCAGGTTTGGCTCCTTAGAAACTATGAACAGGGGAGGGTCCATTCCTTAGAGATCAGGAACTCAAACAAACCAGTTCTGCCTGCAAGACCTACCCCGTCATAAATATAGGCAATAACCCATGTTGCAGACAATAACCATGTTTCAGACAAACACACACATGATGATTCTGCTGTTGCCTCCTCAGATACTTGTACCAGTCCAGGGAAATTCAAAGATCAGCCAGAGGGAAATTCACAGAAATTTCAAGACTACTCAGCATCTTTTACAGCATCATCGGATATATTTTAATCAATTTGTTAGCAAAAGGACTGCCCAAAAATCAGATGCAGCAGCAGCTCTGTGGCTCAGTAACTAGACTACAACAGGAATATGGTAGGTAGTAGCCCATCCTGATGCTGCTGAAGTCATTAGCAAAGTCTTCTTTGACTCCAGAAAATCAGGATGGAGCTCTAAAACACTCCTGTAAAGTCAGCTGGAATTTTTCTGGACTCTAAAAACATTTTCTGGTTGATGTATATGCGCATCAGGTCAAACCTTGTCTTTCTCACAGACCCTTCAGAAATAGCACGTGTCCATAAGAAGTCAAAGTTACTGATGGCCGAGCAAACAGATTTCAAGTTTCATCAAGTACTGAGCCTGGTTCTCTTCTCACTTACATTGCCTTTATACTTGCAAAATATCAGTGCATGAATCAAGAAAAACTTACCTGCACTGAATAGCTCCTGATTTATGTGTTACTTGGAATTCATAGCAGTACATAAAAAGTCATAAATCACATCCACTGCCTATATTTTTAAGTACATTCCTAGTAGTGTGAGAGCAAGATCCTAAGTTATCATAAATCAGAACAGCTCTGCTTGCTTTCCTATCTTAAGAAGAATTACAGCATTTACAGCCATTAAGAGATTTGGCTCTCATTTCAATAATTTTATTGGTAAGAGTTTCCCAAGCGTCTGTATCTGTAGCTCCTGCAGCCAAGCCATGTTTCACTATAGCTACAAGATGGATGAATCTTGCAAATGTTGTATTTCTGGTCAGCTTAGATAGAAATGTAGAAGGCCTCTCTGCTACTCCTTCCCCCTCACACTTTTCCCCTGCTCCAGTGTGTGTCCTTCCCACTGGCTCGAGTCCTTCGCAGAGAGCTCCTGAGCGGCTCCTCTCCAAGGACCACTGCTCCTACCAGGAGTCTTCTCCAGCACAGAGCAGCTTCCTTCAGGCCTCTGCACAGGCTGCAGCTTCCTTCAGGCCATGGCTACCTGGAGATTAGCAAGATGTGGGTGCAGAGTGATGTCTGCCCCAGCACGATCCTCTCCATGGCTGCAGTGAAATCCCTGCTTCCCCATGGGTCTGCAGGGGAATCACTACTTCAACACCCAGGGCACCATCACCACCTCCTCCTCTCCAGCTTTGGGATCTGCAGGGTGGTTTCTCACACTGCTTTCCTTCCCCTCACTCATTTCTCTCTCTCAGCACAGCTGTGCACACCTACACGTACCACAGACACACAGAGCAAGCCACTCTGAAATCCAAATGCTGGGTGAAGCAGGAATTTCCTGCAAAATGATTCCCACCTCCCAACTCATCCTGGAGCTGTGTATTAGAAGCAGGCAGCATCTTTGCCAGTCTTCACCAGCCAGAGGAAAATTCTGATGTGTAGATCAGACTATCCACATTATAGATAGTGTCTCCTCGCTGCCTTCCTTTTTGCACCTCTCTAACTCCAATTATGAAATCCTTAATTGATGTGTTCTCAGTCTACAGTTGCTATTTTTCCCTGTTTCCATGGCTTGAGGGGAAAAGGTTCATTCTAGAAATATCAGCTACTTACAGCCAGCCTTTGCCCTACTCAGAGCATGACCAAAGAAGTTTCCTCCTCACTTCATACAATACAGGGAAAAGAGCAGTAGCACTTGCTTTATGGAAGATACAAAATGGAAGCAAATAAACATGACAGCACTCTCTAGAAAGAATGAATAATCCTACAGATATCATATCCTCTCCCACATGTCACCTGTCCCTATGTGACAGTTTCCTGGATTCCAGCACATGACATTCATTTGGACAAACCACCTCCAAGAGACCTGCCCAGTTATGCAGCAGACTGAAACAACCTACAGGAGGTGCATTTTATTTTAGAGAAAAAGATAATTTTGTATATAGTGACTAAGTAATGTTGTGTCCCAAAGGCAGAAATACTCGCAAAGTGAAAGCCAAGCTACAACACATCACATAAGGAGGTTCAGTAGCACACAGGCTGCCTCCTGGTCTGCCCTGCTGCCTCTGGCACCTCCACCTCAGTGTGCAGCAGGTCATTCTGATTATCAGGACGTGCTCTAAGCTGGGCTGCAGGGACAGACTACTGGCCTATAAAGGTCCTGAGCTATAAAACATCTCTGTTTCAAGTAGTTCAGTGGAAAGGTGAAATAACTCCTGTCAAGTAGAACTGTGGATTAAATCACACACAAACCAGATTCTTCTTCATCGGGGCAGTTAGGGATGGCCTCCTGGTCATTCTAAAGGACTGTGTAAGTCACTGCAGTCCAACATGAAAAAAGAAAAAAAAGGGCCTTATTCTACATCTGTCCTTAAGCTTTGGTATATTTTTTTAATAGATTGAGATTACTTGAAAACTATACTGTAGCCATTTTCTAGAAAAAAATGCAGTGCCTTGCAGGATCCAGACACACTGGCCATGCATCAGCAACCAAATGATTATGCTGTTTTCAAAAATTCATTAACAAATTCAGTATTTCAGTAGTACTTGACACAGACTAATGCCCTACAAGGCACATTAAAACTTTGTTTCCTACAAGTATTTGTGTATGTAGCCTACCTTCAATGCAGTCCCTTTGTATTCAGTGATAGTTCTCATTTAGAGACAATAACTTGAGCAGAAGTGTGTAGGATCACAGAAATGTGATGGCTGTATATAGCAACATAGTTATTGCTAGAAAAAAAATAGTTTTGAAATTACTTCTTTATTTCAAAGAACTCATGTGAATTGCTGCAGATTACTCAGTAAAAGAGTGACCAAATGATCCATACTTGCATGACTAAAAAAGTGTTTAAAACTTGAATCGACCCATGCCATATTTTTGTTTATACTCCTTTTTCATTCTGTTTAGAGTACACAGACTTACACAGATCTTTAATACTAAAAACAAATCAGAACAATTTTAGCCTCTAATCTCACTGGTATTCACTGAAGAGGGAACAAGGAACGTGTCTGAAAGGGTCTGGCTGCTAAGAGAGACCAATCCTCAGCATGTGTTGCTGGAGCGGGGTGGTTAAAAAACTGAAACTGGAGACTCACTGTGGGTCTTTCTCTGTGAGTTTAAATCCTACCAGCTATGGAGTGGTAGCAATCCCAGCTACTGAAAGTCTCCTGCAGCATTTCCAGGACTGTCTGTTTCTGTAGGGTTAGAACTGCCTTTGGGGAGAGGGGGGGTGCTGAATAAGGTGCAGAGGAAAACAAGAGTGGTACCTAGGAAAAACTGTGGTTTTTTTTTCTTTTGAAATGAAAGAGTGGTCTTCCCAGTGGAGCTTGAAATCTAAACATTTTCCTTAGTTCTTGTTTTGTTCCAATTGGTTCACTTCTGAGTCCTTAGAGCTCTCCAATATTTTATGGGTGACTCTCCACCAAAGCTGAAAGGAAGCAGATGTAAGGCCTGCAAAGGCTGCAGTCTTAACACACTGTAACACCAGCTGCGAGGATTAAATTGTCATCTTATGTTCAGTGCTGGCAAAAGCTGAGTATGTGACAGAGAGGGTGACAGTGGATTTAATGTCTGGGTGGCAGTTACTTTGAATATCACTCGTACCACGCACATCAAGCCAGTCGGCACATTAGTGCCTGTGACTGGGATCAGTGTGAGCAGTCATTACATTGCCTTTCTTTCTTCATCTTGTGTGCTGTCACACATTGCAGCACTGCCTCCTACAAAACAGCATTCCTCCCAAGAGCAGGTTCTAGTTAACACACGCCATGTGGCAGTGTGGATCTGTCTCTCCTTCTTGCTCAAGGACATGGTTCTGCCTTCACAGACAATATTTCACAGGTGAAACTCAGCCTGTGTGTGAAGCAGACTGTTCCCAAACAGAGAGCTCTAACCAATTGCAAGGCTGGTGCAGAGGAGCTCAGAAAAGGACCTGGGAGGACACCTCCAACCCCAAGGCAGCACCTGAGGATGTGTTTTGGCTCTTGGCACAGCCTATTATGTGACACCATTATCCTCCTTGGTTCAAGTAACTGTAAGCCTGTAAATTACAGCAGCTGAGGAACCAGCACATACTTGCTTCTGCAGTCTCTCCTCCATGGTGGCCATTCCTGGCAGAGAGGCAGTGTGGACAGCTGGAGGTGGCAGCTTCTCAAACTACTCTAGCATGCATTGCCAGGGCCTATCATCTGTGCACAGAGAGAACTCCAGCAAAAGTTGTTGCATGGCTTTACAATTTTGCCCATGGATGAAACAGCAAAATCCAGAAAAATTATGCTGGCACAGTACAGCTCACCAAAAGGACCTAATGTTCCTGCATTAGCCCTTCACCCTTTTTAAAACCAACTCATGGTAAGGAGTCCTGCACTGCTCAGAGTTATTCTGACATGTCGGGGTTCTAGAGCACAAAGACTTGCCCTGTATTTTTGTAAATTTTTCTCACATTCATTTTTAAAGGCCACACAGCTCAGATGCTGTCAGAGAGACATGGGATGTTACATGCACCCAAATGGGATTCAAGACTGAGAGCTGTAAGGACGAGTTGTTCCATTCTGCCTGCAGAATGTGCCACCACTCTCCTATCTTTAAGAGATTTTTAAGCTGATAGACCAGAGCACAGTGACAAAAGTTTTCTTGATTTCCTTGGCACTCTCTGAAGCTAAACCAGCAGTTTGTACTTGAGTATGACTTGGCACTCGAGGTCTAAACCTCATTAAGCTGAAATCTGGGTATGTTCTATTTTTAAAAAAATGCTCATCTTTGCTGATTCTCTCTCCATTGCCAGAATGAAGTGGATTATTGGGTGCATTTCTGTTCTGTGTGACACACACTATTACAGGTAGCAGAAAATACTCATCTGCACATGTTTTATGATTCAAACACTAAAGGACACCGGTCTGCAGATCCTGCAGTAAAGAAATCAAATGGATTATGTAGCAAGGTTACACATCATCCTTTCTGTACTGTCTGTACTGCACCCTTCCCACAGGTGTGGTCATGGGGTTTGGGATTTTTTTTGTTAGTATTATTTGATTCACTTGATTCTTGGTTTAACTTTTTTTTGTTTTGTTTTTTTTTTTGACTGAAGCAACAGAAGTGGTTCCTTAATTTTCTCTTTAAACCTTTGCTGATAAACCTTTTCCCTCAGCAGAAGCTGCTCACCAAATTGGAATGCTGAGCGGAGAAAAAAATAAACTCTCTTGGTTTTCTGGTATTTTTGTTCTTCATTTGAAGTGCTTTGGTACCAATGAGGCATTCTCTCCACAGACAATTTGGGCCAAGGGGTGTCTGTGTTTGTGCAGTCTTGGTAACACTGGGCGGAGTCCTAAAAGTTCAAGCTGTTGAAAAGAGGAAGGAGTTTAACTGTCTCTGAATTTTTATAGAAAAACTCAAATGCTTTCAAGTACCAGAGATCCAAAGGTAGAATTTCAGCACAGCTAATGTGGCCTGGCAGCTGGTGGCCCTCTGCAGAGGCAATGGCATATGGATGGACCTGGCTGTTAAAATGTGGCTGTGGGACATTCCTGGCTAAAGCAAAGGAAAGTGGCTCTGGGAACCAGAGCAGGATTCTCTGGAGCCCTCAGAAATGTTAGGCTGTATTGCTCCTACATCCTAAGGGTTAAGCGATTTAAGTAGATTTTTTTGTGCTAATGAAATTTTCTTCTGACTCTAATCTGCAGGAACTGTGGGGGAATTTTTTCTTCCTCTGCAGCAAGAGGGAATTCTCCTTCTCCCATGCTCCTGCAATTTGTTGTAGTTTGTCTGCAAAGACCACCTGGCCTGAGTGGGAGATCTAGGAAATGAGCAGCCACAATGCACAGAACACATCTTTTATTCAGTAAGCAAGCAAGCACACAAGTATAATGTGTAGTGCTTAATATTCATACAGTACTAAAAATATAAAAATAGAAATAAAATTTCACTGAAAGCATTTTCACTCACAAATATACAAGGAAAAGTGCTGTCAAGCCACATCATGCTACACCACTTGCCAGTGCTGAACGGACAGTTTCCCAACAGAACTGAAACACTAAAAACTAGTCCTTCCTCACAGTTTTTGGTGAGCCTGAACATTTGACTAGCAAAAATGGGCCTCCTGCAGCTGAGAACCTAAAAGCACAGATGTCATTACATAATGGAACAATAAAATAATTTGGGAGAATTCTGTAGTGATAGTAGCCTGCTTCAGGCTGTTTGTGTAGACACTAAAAAAGATAAGAGAAATAAACTTGAATCCTGATTATAATCCAGATCAGTCATGGCTAACAATTCCTGGAACTTATTGTGCATGGATATTTGTGCAATACTCCCACCTGCTGGCATATCCATCAACTCTCTTCCTCGGATGCTGCAGTTCCCTTTGCCTGCTTTACACTGGTACAGATCTTCCCCTTATGTCTGGTGGAGTCCAGGAGAACAAACAGTGCTAAGTGCCCTCACCTTTTAGTGGAACTGGAGCTTATCCAGCACCTTAACTTCTGGGGCTGCCCCTAAAGGGAGAAATTCACACAACAAAGTGCCATGGGTTCAGCACTGATTCTTCAGGAAAGTCCCTGCACCAGATTCCTGACTTTTAAGGCCCATTTTGAGGGAGTGACCAAGAGCTGAGGCCTTAAGAATCTTCTGTCTGCTGTCCCTGGGCATGGAGCTGAACTGCCTCCATCAGGAAGCCAGCTCTGAGCTGTCTCCATAAAGGCATGGGTGGGATTTGGGATCAGGCTGACAATCACAGCTGTAAATCAGAACAAGCCCTGTCTCACAGAGTGCGCCAGTGCACAGAACCTACTCAAATCACACAGATAAGGGTGTGCAGAACCTAATGTGAACCCCACTTGGATCAGTTCCTATTTTGGAATGGGATTTATTTATACTTGGCTATACCTGCTATAAAAATAAATGTGACGATTAACCCCTGAGATCATTCTAGCATACTGTTTTGGCCTGTTACTTGTTTCCCTCAGAAATAAATTTTTATTTGGTTTACAGATGTTTATTTAGGTTCTAGTGACAAGCTTTTATAAAACACATTAAATAATCAATGTGGGGCTGAAAAGGTGTACATTCTAGTTGCATATATGATACATACCTTATACGTATATAATACATTCCATAACAGCTGAATGTTCTAGTATTGTCTGAAAAGTTCTTGCATGTAGACAAAGAACTTAAATACTAGAAGATAAACAGCTGTTCAGGATCAAAGATAATTGCATTTTATATGGTTTACTTAGATTGTTTTTCTTTCTTTAAATCTTATTACACATAATAGCTACAGTAGTTTGTCCAGCAGGTAATAAATGAATGCATAAAGCACTTCTAGCTATATCTGGATATCATATGCATGCATTTTTTATAAATAAAAATCGAACATGAGGTCACATTTTCCCATCTTCTGTTTATAAACTAAATCAAATTTTTCATTCATTGAAACAGTGAAGATGTCTTTCCATAGCCCAACTCGTCCTGAAACACAGAGAAAGAACACAGGTCAGAGAGTGGATGTAACAGGACACCGAATACCTAAAGTCTAATTGTGCAGGGCACCAAGTATCAGCTGTGAGATTCTGATCAGGTCTGGGCTTTCTCTGAAAGCTTAATGAGACCTAAGGCTGTTCATTGTCTCACCCAATTACTCTGGCACTACCCTGGCAAAGCCTTCAAATAAAACCATACATGTCTTCAGCTGCACCAGCCCAGTGTTACACAGGAAGAATTCAGATTTGTCTGAGACTTTGCTCTGGCCTTAATCAGAAATAACCACAGATTTTGTGTTGGGTGTTCACTTAAATGTGGCTTTCTGCTTTCAGTGCAAGCTATGGCTGTTCAATAATTCCAACAGCTAACAACACATTTCAAAATCACCGCGCCTCTGGCCCCCACTGCTTAGAGAACCACCCAAATGATACAGGGAATGTGGGGTATAAACTGACTACTAGAGTGTAATATTTCCATTGCTAATTTCTATTATTTTGTGTCTAGAGATAAGTCCAACAGATGAAATTTTCATTTCTCAATATGGAGATTTGTTTGTTAAATACGAGTTTCTGTCTGTGAAAGAGAAACAAGCGCCATGCACTCCAGTTGTGCCACTGACATTTTAATTTTGAACACGAGGAACAGGAAGCTTTTGGGGGATGCAGGGTGGACACTGAACACCTTCCTGATATGAATTGATCTATAGAACCCAACCAGTAACACAACCTGGTGACCCTGCTGAACCTAGCAGCCAAAGGCAGCAGCCCCCTTAACAGCAGTTTCAATGCAGCCCAAAATATATTTAACTCCAAGTCAGCCAGAGTTACTTGTGGCTGAATAAGCCCAAAGGAATAGATGTTGGAGATAAAGACAAAATACAGACTTGTTCAACTGGAATAAATGAAAGGAGAATTGGGACTGTGCTACCAGAGTTTAATCATAACAGCAAGAACAAAGCTCCATGCAGAGAGCTTAATTATGCATTTGATGCATAAGAAGAATACCCATTTAATTCAATTATCATTGTTTTTATGCAGCAACTTCGTACTTGAGACCAAAGACAAAACTGTCTGAAACATCTGCATATTACTTATTAATGTGATGGTATAGCATGTGTGGCAAAGGCCATTTTATGAAATCATGGAATAATTTTCTATAACTCCTGAAGGTATGAAATGTCCTGCTTTCTTTTCAAGATCCAAACACCAGAATAACCTGACATTGAAGATACCATTTATTGTTTTCACCAAATTTCTCATGTATTCAAAAAAAAAAAATACATTAAGGGAAATGCTTACAATCATAAACATCTGATACTAACTTTTGCTCTGGCAACTATAACTGCAAAAACTACAGCATGAAACACAAAACCTTGTATTTCCCATTCAATAATGATAATAAAATATTTTCTTCCTCCGCTGTTAAAGAAAATCCTTTTATTTCTGAGTCTCCCTAAAAACATGTATGGACAAAGGACAAGTTTTACAAATGACATACATACACAGTGGATTACTTGTAACATTTTTTTCTTTTTTACCATATGAATTGATAGCTTGTCAAAAAGTCACCCACCTGGTTTATGATTTGAATCATGCAACTGCGTAAATTATGATGTGATAAGAGTCAAATACAAGTAACATATCTAATCATTGTTCTGCTTTCACAGCAGTTCAGGGTTATCTTCAGAGTAAAGATCAATGTGCTAAAAGAAAAAAAAAATGAAGAACTAAAATAAAGCAAAATAATAAAGTAAATGTAACTAATGACAAATTAAAATATTTGAAACAAATTACAATCAGCTGTCATGTCATTGCTACCATTCTTTGTCACAGAAACGAACAGAGAAGGAACAAAGCACTGCTAATGAAGCTACATTCTGGAGTAACAAAATATTGTAAAAGCCAAAGACAGCAAAGAAAAGAAATTCAAAATAAGGATATTTGTACTAAAAAGCACACAGCAAACAAATGACAAAGTATCACATTAACTGCTGTAGCTCCCTTCCTTCTCTATTTCAGCATGAAGGCTCCTTTCTGAAACATCTGCAGACAGTAGAGATAAGAGGCTATGTGTGGGCCAACAAGGAGAACACAACCCTGCAGTTTGTAAAGCCTTGCACTCACATGAGCATCTTATCCAAGGACCTTGGGATGTCTCCACAAAATGTGTGATAATTGAATAAATAACCAGCTAACACCAAATTAGTAGATAAGAGGGACTGGTAATATCTGGCATTTTCATCAGAGATTTGAAAATAATTATAAAAAATGCAGCTGGCATAATTTGCAGATCACATGAAGGCTGGCTGAAAGTATTAGTATGGAAAGGGCTCCCACACAAAGAAATCTAAGAGCAAAATATTCCTGTCATAATCCCTGAGTAAGGGACAATAACCTGCAAATCAATTCCTCTGAGAAACTTTGTGGTCATGATAAACATGTGCTTCGTGTGTGATGCTGTATCATAAAGTGCTAGCACTGCTTTGGGTGGAAAACAAGGGATAGTTCCAAACAGAACTGGATTAAACTAGTGTATGAAGTGATTTTATGTTGGGATGAGGCATATACAGGGATAACATAGGAAGTGACAGTCTTGGCCTGCTTCCCTCATTTTTAAAAGTGATGTAGAGCAGCCCACAGAAGATAATTTGAGGGAGCCTAAGTTCACTCTTATGCTTCTCAAAGGCAATTGAAAGGACTTGATTCCTTATCAAAGGAAAGATATTCCAGCAGATGACATGGCACCTTCAGGTTCCTAAAGAAAGAATTTCACCAGAATAAACATCTGGAAGATAAACACATTTGAAACGCCTGAGGTAGGAAACAAAAATAAAAAACTTTCAAGGGAAGCTGTGGTTCCTTGTAATTCTATGCCTTCCAAATGAGAAATATCTGCTATTCTAGAAAACGTGATCGACTTCAACCCCAGGGCTCAGCCCAGGATAAGCTGTATGAGATGGTGTGGGCTTTGGCATGCCAAAGGTCAGAAGGAGCAGGGCAGAGCTCCCAGCAAGAAGAGCTGAATCCATCGAAGCAAGACAAAGACTCTCTGACAGAGTGGTTTAAAATTACACTGTTAATCTTGGATTTCTCCATCCTTTTCACCAGCCACTTCTACCTAGCCTGATTTCAAAACAACAAACAACCCAGCCCCTGAACTGCACCAACAGTCAGTTCCCTCCCATCCTTTACATGGCAATATTTTGCCAACATCTAACACACCCTGCAGGTTACGTTACTCAGCCGCTTCTTGCAACTGCTCCAAGAAGAGTTTTGCTGTGGGTTTTAAACATACCCCTGCCAACAGGAAGAGCCTCTGCATTACAGCACTGATCAATGAGTTGATGGCAGTGTTCCACCATGGATTCCAACTGTGCTTTGTCATAAGAAACTCCCAAGAACCTCACCAGCTGCTCAACCATTGTTGCTAGGTCCTGAAAGAGAGCATTTAAAACCCAGGTTATTTCACAATATTCAAAAATCACATTTTTAACAAGTTTAAATATTTCAAAATAAGTTATATCTCAGTGAGTGTGAAAAGTACAAGTGCAGAAGTTGTAGAAACACCACTGCCTTGAAGTTTTGCCACCTTCCAATTTGCTGAAAAGAAACACATTCAGAGTAATTAGAGTAAGACAGGTTGGCAGAAAGCATGGCCATGCAACCTTCAGGGAGCAGGGAACAACTGAAAAGTAACTGTGATGCTTCCCACTTCAGAGAACACCTCACCCTTAACTGATCCCTTTGGAATACCAGTGCATTTCAGAGGATTTAAAAGTTGCTTCAATTTTGACCTTAGTCAAACAAATGACAAAATGTTAGGAGAGCCCTTCCTTTGTCAGCTTCTGGGGCTGCATTCATGTACTGAGTTCCTCAGTATGAGTTGCAAAGACAATATAGTAATATTTATCAGGAAGCAAAAGGATGCTGTAATGCCACCAGCTGGTGAGCACAGCTAGGAGTACATTAATTATTCAAAACCATGGGATTGAAATAATTTTGACCAAACTTCACTTACTCTGATTGTATTACACTTTTTTTTTAGAAGCCCACTCCATCAGAAGGCCCAGTGAAGCTGGAATTATAATTTACCCAGCTTTGAGTCTTGTCCTGGTTTTTCTGTTTTTACAGGTTTAGAAACAGAATCTTGGTTTTTCCTATGTTTCCATTAGTTTTCCAGCCAAATAAACATTCTGAAGTATTTTCATTAGCTCTCGAAAAGTATTAATGCAATAAGAAATACGTAGTATTTCCACTAGATTTCTGATTTAGGTGGATTTATTAGCCAGCATACTGTAAGGACTCAATAATTATTTTCACCTTATGCTACATAATCATACTCTCCTTGTTTTCGGATTTGTTTCAAAGAAAGCAGTAAGAACAACCAAATAATCACAATCAATGCCAAATACATAGGACAAAATAGTGATAATATATTTTTTCCCTCATTGATACAGCACATTCAGAAAGACATTTCTTTTAAATGAATGCCCAGAGCTGAGTGTAGCAAGTACTGAAGAGTTTCATATCACTGCCTTCTCTGCAAGTAGTTCAGTGCCTACAGATGCAGGCAGACTGCTCAGTAAATTAATATGGATATGAAAATGCCTGAAGTCCATAGAAGCTACTGAATTTTTAAAGCCAGTGCTTTAAAAATTGTATCAGGCATTAGGGAGCCCAAATATGGACATAAGAATGTAATTTTGTGCTTTATGTATTTTAGAAACTAGGATGCTAAATGTGAATAAAACACCATTTTGCTACATCTAACCTACCTTATGCATATCTTCATACTTGAGAAAAAGTACATTGGCATCCATGTGGTGTTCCCAAAACTCTTGCACATGTTCAAACCACGAACCATATCCTACTACAGAAACATTATCATTGGCATGAGGAAAATGAACACTTTGGTTATTAAGCCATTTTCAAAAAGGAAAAAAAAAAAAAAAAGAAAAATGAAATAACTGGAGTGGTTCATAGCCCCAGGAGAGCAGTGTCTCATTTTGATCCATGTAATGGGAGACCTAACCCTCCCCCCAAAACTTTACTCATTTGTTTCCCAGTTCTCTGATTAAGTCCACATTTGCACTAATTTCAGTCAATTTATGTGTCTCTACCAGTGGTTCAGCCACTGGTACTTGGTACTTACAATTTCAAGAATCTCTTTTGTTGCCAATATTAGAAGATAACCCCACGAGAAATGCATTCTGCATTTTTCTCTGTTACCAGTGACTAATTCCCACAAGGTACTTCACATAATCAAGGTAGGAGTTAAGCAAATAAGTAGTTTTTCAATTTTTTCCCAATTTTTTTTGGTCAATTTTATCTTTCCAGCAAAGCAGCTATAGAAAAATTTAAAAACCAACTTCTTAGGTTTGTATTTTGAAGCCACCTTTTCCCTTTGAAAAAGAATTGTTTCAATCTGGTAATTGGAACACTGATGTATTACCTTCATCCATCCATTTCTTATGGAATAGGAATATCAAAAATGGAATCTTAGTGCCTTTATAAAAATTGAGAATTGGTCAGTTGAACAAAATTGTTTTCCTGTGAAACTGATCTCTTCGTCCATTGGATGTGTTCGAGTTACCAGGATTCTGAGAGGTAAACATTCATCTAAATGCTAAATTTACTGTATTATAAATATCCCATTTACACAATTATGGCCACAGAACAGGCTGTGATGTTTTATTGCCTCTGAGAGGTTGTGATAAGTCAGTTTTTATCTGCTACAAGATAAAGAGACAACTCTTGGGATAGTTCCAAGGAAAAGACCACCCAACCTTTCTATCTTAGAAGGCCTTCTAATGTATCTTTCTTATGTCTCTGGTCTAGAAGTTCCTGATCAGGGGCTACAGCAAACATTCCACTCTCAGGGAATGCAAATGGAAAACTGAAGATGGGCTGGAATGGGAGGAGACCATTAATCCTGCTCAAGCTTGCAGGATAAGGCGCAGCAAAGGTTGTTTAAGGCCTGTTAAATAACCTCCATTAGTAGGCTTTACTTTTTTCTTCCCTTTGGTATTACACAGCTCCTTCAGCATCAACTCCCCTAAATTCCAGGTTTGCTGCTCTGGATGCAGAGATCTTGCTCTCAGAGCTCAAGGTACCTGGTGAATTCTTACTGTCACATTAAGGTATCAGAAGAGACATTGCAGAGAAATAAAAGACAGCAGGATTTTTTTCTCTTCCTTAGCTAGACAGTGTGGCAATTCCTTGGTTGTTGCATTCTCCTCACAGAGCTCCATTTTCCAGGCAGCAGCAGCCTGCAGCTGCCTTCTCATGGGGTCTCACTCGACCTCACTGGTGCACTCCAGATCAGGCCCATGCAAACCAGAGAATTTTGTGTTAACTTGCAAGGTATGAACCTTGACTTTTTGGCTGAAATTTAAATATTAAAGGAATTACCAGGGAAATAACCCCAAACCTGAGGACAAGAAACACTCCTGAGAAGTGACCAGAAACATTCCTGATAGTGAGGAATAACTGAAATCAAGTGATGCTGGGAGTATTCACCACTTCTTAGGAGGTACCTGGCAGCCTGCAAACTGAATTTTAGAAGAGTAGAGCAGAGTTTTGCTCCGGTTCAGGTGGAAAACTGCTGAACCCAGAGGGTAAAATACTGTAAGGCAAATATTCACAAAAAGCATGGCTCATAGTTTGCATGGACAAATCTCAATCCCTGCAGCGCTATCCGCAGCAACCTCCTTGCTGAATATGCAAAACAAATGCACCTTTATCCAGTTCACTTCTGTACTTGCAGAAGGAACGCAGAGATGAAAATAAATGTGTGCAGAGAGAACAGCTCCTTACACTTGTCATTCATAAACCTTCTGCAGAACTCCTGAAACGTTCCTCTGTAGCTCATGGTCCTTAGGGAGCGGTGGAACTGGTAATAAGACACCACCAGGTCTTTGGGGTTTCGAGCCATGTATATTACCTGTGATGGGGGGAAAATCATCTTATTGAAAGCTTTTTCCTCATCCCAAAGCACTCACACAAGCGCTGCCAGCAATGTTAAAACAATCAAGGGCTCATTTTCACCTTTGAGTTGCCGTTGTGGAGGTCGGAAGGCAAAAACCGATAGGGCAGGTGGCTTTTGATGAGGCGAGGGGACGTCAGCTCCTAAAATAAAGCAGAGAGAGTCGTTTCCTATTGAGAAACTTCACTGCTTCAGGGCACATCCTGAGCTGTCCTGAACTGTCACACTTGAGGCCCTCTACTACAGTGACTTCCATTCACAAATTCACTTCCTAAAATTAACAGGGGTTTGGGACTCAAAATAAGGTCTGGGAGTTACATCTGGTTTTTAAATATCAAAAGGTTGGATAATGTGTTGGGGGTTTTGCCATTTTGGGGTTTTACCCCTTTTGTTTTCAAAGTACTTCCACATTCAGGACCTTATCAGAAAGAGACTAAAACAGTTAAAGATTATTAATATCAAACTTACTTTATTTCCAGAGACGTCTCCACTAAAAATCCTTGAAAAATATTAAAAGCTCTGAAAACTTGACCCCTAATTTCTTCCAAATTTTACCCTTCCATTTTATTTTATTGTCAGAATCAGGCCCAAAGGTTGGGCAAACATCTTTCGAACAATATTTTTTCTGTAATTTGATACAAAACTGTCTCACTACAAATCATGCTCTGCTATTAAAAATGGAATAAATCTTTATTGAATGAAGCTGCTAGCACGTGGCATAGATAAGAATGTGTAATCTCAAACTAAACCTCTTACTATTGCCACCACTTTTTTGCATCAGGGTAGCACTGAGGTCTCACTGGATTAGGCATCACAGATGAAAAAGAAGAGCAATCTCTGGCCTCTAAATACTCTCAGCCTAAAGTAGGCTGAAGCTGCAGTTGTCATTGACCACAAGCAGCTTAATTCTATCCCTGCCAGCCTCAGCTTGCTCAGTCCAAGCAGCACTGCAGCTGTTACAGGATGGCCCTGTATAGTTTTGCTAATAATTCCAAGATGTGCCTCTGTCAGAAGTGGTTGCAGCAAGGACAAGATCACACTTATGTGCCATGCAGCTGAACTTCAAGGGATTCTTAATAGCGTGGAATTTCATGCAGGATATTCCAGACTCCTCAAACTACACCCACAGTGTCTGTAGAGAGCCAGGATCTGTGGATCTAAAGATTGAGACGTATAAATTCAGAGCAGTGGGAATTCGGATGCATGGATATCTGCATTTTTAGTTACTCTTTCACAAATTCGGGGAAGGAATCAAAGCAAATTTGCTTCATTTGGCCAGCTCCTGTTTACATAAGCAAGAGAGGCCTGGAACTTTGATTCAGAAAACCCACTGCCAAGATATTTAGGACATGGAGACATATTTAAAGTATTAAACAGAACACAATGAAGCTGAATAAAAACAATTGAAAATACCTAATAACACTCTGAACCATTGCAGCATTCTGAACAAGTCCGGTGATGAAAGGAGAAGGACACAGGATGAAATGAAGTGATAAACATGGAACAGAGGAAAAAGACACCCAAATGCTGGAAGACTTTCTTTGCAATAAATTGTACCTTGATGATGTCCAGACCGGGTTGAGGGTACTCTAGGACTGGAAGTTGCTCATCTATATTCATAAGTCCAATCTCATCTGGATCAGCTCCCTGACTCACTAGATATACCACTTCCTGCAGCAAGCCTGTGCCTGCAGGAACCAAACAATGAAAGAGAACAGATTGTATTACAGTTCTTATCTAAACACAACCATATGAAGGGAGACCTAAACAGAGAAATAATGGCAACTTTTGTCCTCAACAGTCTGCTGTGAGCTAAGTCAATTACTACTGTTTTAATGTAGTATGTCAGCTCTCTTAATTTTATTTTAAATACATATAGGTCTTTCACGCAAAAGGCCTGAGCTTTTTCCTCAGTAACAATTAACATACATTTCTGTCTCCAAATCACTTAACCCGTGACTTGCAAAGCATTTAACAAAAGGTTTTACCTCCGTAAATGCTACCTTGGCAAAACACTACTATTTCCATTTTAGAAACTAAAAAACGAAGCTAACAGAGGTCATCCAAGTTCACAAAATGCATTAGTGGCTGTGCTGAGAGACCTTTATTCTAAATTGCAGGCAAGGCCCCTGTTATGCAATGGGCTGAGAGTCTATTTATGCCTCCAGGTTATGGAGTGGATAAAGCTCCAAACACATCCGTGCACAGTGAGTCAGCCACAAGCTCTAGAGGCCTTGATTACACATCTCTCCCCACTCTGAGGACATTTACAAAGCAACCATTAGATATCATGGCCAGTGACTGCACTTTGGAAAATTAATAGGTACTTCAATTAGACCTCTGGACAGGAGGGAAACTATTTTTCAAGGTGACTTTACCTTTAGACAGGTAAGGAACCCTCAAAACAGAGATATTTGACAGAGGGTTACGAAGAGAAAGGCTCTTGGTGAGATGGAAGAACAGAATGGGGAGAGATCACAGAGAGCCAGGGGAGGGACCCCACAGTTTAGATGAAAAGTCTCAAGGGTGTAGAACACCCTGGAAACTGCAAAGGACAGGCCCATTATTTAAGAGTTGTGAGCGGTAAGGGAAATGAGACCAGGATTTATTCACTGTCTCGTGCTGCCTAAAGGAACAAGCAATGGTTCCAGAACTGGTTACAAAGCCAAAGCCTGCTTCTGCATCCCAGTCCTTGGAATTATGAGCTGTAAACTGTGAGATCGTGACCATTTGAATTTGAAAATAATTTGTGAGTTGCAAGTCACTCATAACAGTCACTAGTTAATTCATGGTAACTAACAAGACAGTGCACACAAATGGGCACCTCTTTACCAATCCTGTATGTTGATCCAATACAAAAACCCAAACCCTACTGTATCATTGTATCATTATTCTGGTTGTTTTTTAATCTGAGACAGAAATACTTAAGCGAGGCTAATGGTTGGAATGAACACAGCCTGGATACAATGTGAAAGAACAAGCACCTCCAATAATTGTTTTGGATGGCAAAGACTTCAAGATTCCACTGTTCCCTTACTGATTTATGGGTAAACGAAAAAGACTCAGGACAGGAAAAAAAATCTCAAAGTAAACTCCTTGTTTTTTACAAGACACTTTTACATTATCATCACCCACAGAGACAGCTGTCACACACTTAATACACACTTGCCCTCAAGGTTGTTCACTCTGCATTTTTTAAGTTCAAGCATATATTTTATGTATTAAAATTAACATTCATACAGTACTTTAGTATCAGTCCTTGTGACTCTGAATGAGCACAACCCTTGTTCTCATTAAATATTTATTCTAACCGGAAACACCCTGGTTCTCCATAATTCATTTCAGTATTTCCAATGCCACCTGCAAAAAGAAATGTTATTACAGCGGGCCTGTTTCCATGAAAGGAAAAGAAATAACTCGGTGGGGATACACAATAAACAATTTTTTCATTGCTCAGCTGCTCTCTAGGCAAAAAACCTGCCATCTCTATTGTGCCTCTAAACACAGAAGGGCCACAGGGATGAGGCAGAACCACACTGAAACCAGGAGAGCAGCACATTCCCTACCAGCTCTCCATGAAAACCACCAGAAAAGGTAAAAGTGACACACAGGGAGCACAGCCCCCATGGCCTTACCTGGTTCTGCTCAGACCAGTGGCTGTGCACCAGACTCTGCTTGATTGCCATCAAATCCACAGAGAACTGCAGAGGTGGTAAATTTCCCATCCAAAGTGGGGGTTTTCGAAGCTCAAAAGTCTCCATCTAAAAGTGTTTCCACCAAAAATGTTTCACATGTTTCAGTGACATGCTGAAAGAGAAATGCTGGGACTATTCCACTAGGCTGGAATTTCTCCTCCCTACACCTGCAGCAGGATCACTGATCTCAATTTCCCTCAGCCATGAACTCTGTGCTAGTTTTCTCTGTTGACAGTCACTGCATTAGCCTGATTTTTTTCCCACAGTAGCACTCAAGTCACTGTGCTCTGGAATTTCAGGGTCTTAATGCAAATGAAAACTAGGGAATTAACTTTTGAGGGAACAGTGATTTTTTTAACTTGTCACCCTTAATCAATTATTATTTACCAAACACACACACATTCCAAAAGCTCCAGGTAAAAAATTTATCATTGACCTGGTTTCCTGTTTAAAAGAATTAAAGTATCACATGCTTATTTTTTAAAAAAGAAAAAAAAATCTAAAAGCTTTTATATGTATAATTAGATATGTATGACCTCCTCATATCGCTACTAGGACTAAAACCAACTCAAATTAAATGTATCGGAGCTAAATGTTCTTTTGGTTTAGAAAGGATGACTTAACCTAGCAACAGGTAGCCCAAATTCCAGACCTGGCTGCTAGGGCAACATCTTCCTGGGAAGACCAGCTGGCTGAAAAGCCAAATAAAGTGGGATACTGTACCTATCCACAAGATAAAAAGCCCAAGCCTGGACCTGAGCTAGCAGAATTTATTAAATTCTGCTGGTATCATCCCTAGTACGATGGGATGTGAGTCTTCTGCTGCAGCCCCATCTGTGTGCAAAACATACAGAAATTTGCTATTTGACTCAGCTGACTTAGTGATCTTGGTGGAGATTTGCAAGAACCATCATTTTATTGATGAAAGGTAGAATAAATTCCTGAAACTGAGATTATCAAAGGAGATTATGTGAATAACGCCAGCAATCCCAGTCTATCACAAAGCCTGGCCACATCTAAACGTCACAGAGACTTTCTTAGTAAAAGGAAAATTATGACACCTGTTGGACAAAAGAAAAGGGTGAGGCAAGCTAAATAAAAAAAGAAAATAAAAGTGTGCAGAGCCTCTCTTTGTACTCCCCAGATTTCTGGCCCTGCTGAGGCAATGGATGTTGTGCACATCCAGTGTCTTCAGTGCTTCCACCCTGTGCTGCTGAACACCTGTACATGTACATGCACATCTCACTTGGGAAGGTACAGAAGGATAAACACAACAGGATAACCACTGAAAACCAGGATTAACTGCCAGCCTTTGGACACGAGGCACCAAATGCCACATGAATAAGTTCCCAGCAATTCTACCCTTTTTCTTCCATCTGCAGCATTTCATCTGGGAGGAAGACTGCTCACCCTGCTACCTCTAAGGTCATATTGCCAAAACAGACATGGAATGCATGAACACTTATCCAATTCCAGCTAAAATGAAGGCAGTCAGCATCTGAGGAACTTCAGTGCAAAGCACCTGAGAAATGCTCTTCCTGACTAGCTCTTCTGCTATGTCAATAAAACGCCTCAGGAGAACACAGAGTGTTCCAGTTTATCACTCAATATCTGGAAAGAGAGGGGGTGGGAAACAGCTGCAAAAAGCTACTGCTTGCCAGAATCTGCAGGTCTTTAGGGGAGCTTTTTAAATTATCTGTGAGCTTGTATTTTTACCCTGCATAATGGGAGTGTGCTGGTGGGGATGCACTGTGCTTTCCTGCGCTACCTAATGACGCAGAAACCAGGACTCATTAAAAATCCCACCACGCACCAGCAGTCTCTGTGACTGGGAATCCTTCTTTTGTGCCCTTTCCATGGCCAGTGCCTCAGCAGCAGGAGCAAAGTCAGACCAGGGCCACTCACTCTGCCTCTGCTCATCAGGAGCTGCTGCAGCAGCAACCAGGCAGCACAGCAAGACAGACACAACTTGGAAACACTACAGCTACTGCTTCTGGCTTCTATGTGTTAGATGTTTTCCAGTGTCAAATTCAGTCACTGTGGAAGGGAGAAATATTCTCTAGTGCAGATGCTCTCTGGCTTCTCTCAACTCCTTCTGGCCACTGGTACTCCTATGAAGTCACCAGACATCATAGATGTGTTCAAAGTGAAGCGGCAGACATAAAACCGTAAGATTTCTGGTGAAATTTCGCTTCTCTGTGTGGTCTCTAAGGTTGTTTCTTTCAGTTTCTCCTCTCTTATCAGCAAAGACAGGACAAACCTGCAGCCCAAGGATGCAAAGGCCTTTGGTATATTCCCTTTATTCGCTCCTTGTATGAAAACCACATGGAAAGTTAAAACAAAGAAATACTATTGCTAGTAATCTAGCAATCTCAATTAGCTGTACCTTGTTTGATCTGCCAGTGCTTGACCAAATTTTGGCTAATCCAATGCAGCAGATCCATTATGACTCATAACTTTTTTGTAGCATTGGTAGATGCAAGTCCTCATTAAAAGTGGGGGCTGCTAAAGCTGCCAGACTGGTCTGCAAGTGCTGTACAGCAGAGCTTCACACCTTTGTTCTAATTGCCTGCAAGCTCATTCCCTCTTGGCTAATTTCAGTGCAAATCTGCAGGTCAGTATGACAGATTCATCCTCACCCTATAATACTGGAGGGAAAATTAAATTTTTTTCACTAGAAGAAAAAAACATTTCCAAAACATTAAAGTATCTCCTCTTGAGGTCTGTATGCTGAAGTTCTCAGACACATTCAAATTCCACCTGGCTTAAGAATAGAGGTTTTCATTAACAACTAGGGTTTAAAAAATAAAAATAATGTATATATCTTGATACCGTATTTTCAAATTCTTCTGTATTCCTAAATGAGACTGAGGATTCAGGATAAAGACTGAAATTGTGATGTTATATTGTCATACTATTTTTTTTTGACTGACCAATTAAATATTTATTAGAGGGCCCAATTTTCAGAAAGGACTGAATACTCATCCTCTAAAACTAATGCCCCTCTTATATGACCACAATGCCACATAGTCAAGTGACATGTCAAGGGAGTCTGGGGGACACAAAGAACCTGAATTCAGACCTTCTGAAAGTAAGGGGGACAACTCAAGTAAGACTGGATTTAAAAGAAGTGCTAAATACACAATTTCCAGCAACATTCAGTTGCATAGTCTTACATTTTTAGACTTCCTAATCCATTTATTTTTCTGCTTGCAGCTACCAGCTTTTAAATGAAAACCAACAGGCTGAATTCTGCAGACATGGGTCCATTAATTCTGAGTTGTGTTTTGAGTATGTTTTGCCAGAGGCTATAAACAGCACACTATGAAAACCCCATTCTATTTAGGTGGAAATCCTGCTTTCTGTTTGATAAAAATGCTGTCCCTGAACTGTTTACACACACAGTATTATCCACAGAATTATTGCTATTATGTCCAATACAGTATCCTAAAGCACTGCTTTAATGAACTGGTTACAAAGCAGGGCTATTTTTGGCTGATGCATTAGTACTGTTTTTTTTAAAAAGTGGCCTGAGTCGTGATTCTCCCTTACATTAGCACACTAACTACTCAATAGAGGACAGGACGAGAAGCGCACATCGACCACAGAGTGTCTGGGACCTGGCACTGACAGCTGGGGCAGCCCCACTCCCACACAGCGAGGCAGGCGGGCACTACTGCCCACACCAAACACCAAAAACCCCTCCTTTGGAGCGTGCTGGGTCCTAAAACTGGAGCAACACTAGCAAATAAAACACATCATGACCTGTCCTCTGGGAGATTTGTGGCACAGCCAAACCCACAGCCAGAGATCAATTCCCTGAAGAGGAGCCATTCATCGGTCACTTGCTGGCAGAGGTCTCTTGCTGAGGAGAGCTGGGGCAAAAAGCCTTTCTTTTCTATCCTTGTTAATAATCCCCAGCATCTTCATGTGCTCTACAGCAAGGACTGGGTTAGTAGCATCCTAACAGCTTTAAGAACAGTGAGTCAGGTCCACAGATCTGCTGAAAACATGAACAGGCCACAAGTTTGCCTTTGTTTGCCTTCTGATTGAAGAGTCATGATTTGTATCTTCAAGCTTGTCTCGACATCCATGGCTCCATCATATCCAGGAGTCCTGGATTTTGTCACAGGTCCTTCACAGACAGCTGCTACTGGTTGGTTATGGACATCTCTTGGTATCTGATATTCAAAAGGAAAATTGTTTTACTCTTCTCTTGGAGCTTTAGTTGGGCTGTCCATATCAGTGGATGCTCATCCTATCTTGCATCAGGTGTCATCACGGATGGAGTAACTTCACACAAACTGCTCCAACCCACTTCAAATCACATTGGCCAAATTAGCTGAAGGAGTTTCCACTTTTGGCATCAACTCACGTAGCAAATTTTGCGTGGGACAAACCAGAATGCATCCACCCAAAATACTGTGAGGGTTGTTTTTCTACCAGGAATGACAAACAGCAGGCTAAGCGTACTAACAATCCTGCACTAGCACAGGCACCTGTAAAAGCAGACATCTGCCCACATCTTTAGGTTAATTTTACTTCTAGACCAAACATGCTCCCATGGTAAAAGAGAGAACAACATCCATCAGGCTAAAACAAAAAAAAAATGTAACATACAACATACAGGAACATGAAATAACAATAAGCCTGCTTGCTGTGACAGAACGACATTTCTTTACATCCTTCCCACATCTATTCAAGGCTGACCAGGTCTAAAGCCAACCCAGCACATCAAGTTCTTACTTCAGCTGTAGCCTGGCCTCCTGCATCCTCTGGCAGTTCCATTCTCCCATCTTTTTAGAGCCCTTATCAAAAAACATGCCTAAATTGCATAACACATTACCTCAGCAGGAGCTCACAATCTCCAGCTGAAAGTCTTCCCACTGTGCCTAATTTCCCTTCATTTTCACACACTGTACCAAGGACAACAATGCAGGAAAGAACTTTGCTGTGATGACAAGTCATTGAGTTTTAAAATCACGCTCAAGGACTTCATTACATCAAAAAGAACTGCATAGTTACCCTTAGCTCCACTGATTTCTAGGACAACTCTATCACTCTGTGTTCTGCTCTACAGTCATAATATGGTATGTGGGTAAATGCAGAGATTCACAGTGAGTTCTGCTGACTGAGATAGCATCAGAAATCAGGAAACAACAGGGCACCTCTATTAGGCACTTGTGTTGAGGTAGATCTCATACCCTTGGCTGTGAACATACTCCTCTCCCCATATAACAATGTCGGAAGATGTCTGTCACTACTCAAAACACAATTCTCTGCCTCAGTTTCAACCCCTTCCAGGAAAATTGTTATGAGAAACCTGCCCACACATTAATATGCATTTGCACATATTAGGTGGTCAAGTTTCCAGAGTGCAGCACACTATTAATATCCTCTGAAACAGCTGCAGGTACAGGAAAAAAACCACAACCTGTCCAGTCAGCTATTGCTTGTCTAAGGTCAGGGAGTAAAGCATTTTGTCCCACACAGGATCCTACTCTAATTATAGCTGCACTAAGCAAAACCACTCTTCTCAAGGTACCTATGTCCCTCCTCATTTAGCTAGACTGCAGTTATAAGCCAGCTACAGCCCTTTCCATTGCTGCTCTTCAGAATCAGAAATGGAAAGAGATCTGTTTGGGAGTATAAAAGGGGATCAGCCAATCGATATCACCATGGGTTTGATGCCTAAAGATTTTAGCTTTTTATACGTTTTTCATATATTTTGTAGCTTTGTGGACTGATAATACATGGTTATATAGCTCCTATAATTTCTCCTACCCTTTTTCATAGATTTTAGAGCAATAAGCTAATCTTCTAACACATTCCTGAAAGACTGGTTTTCAAGAACCTTCAAGGACATTTTGTTTTCCAACCAGAATCTGAGAAGACACAACAAGAAATGGGGCCCCTGAACCAACTCTAATAGGGCAAATTTTCTTGGGGAAAATTACCTAACCAACTGCAGCTCTAATTGAACAATATTTGTTAGATATGATCATTTGTGAAATTTATAAAAATTGCAGAAATTTGATGCTGAGTGTGCCCATAACCATAGGGGAGCCTGGAAGTTTCCAATAAAGAACTGCTTTTTTATCTTACCATTTTAATAGTGTTACAAGGTTTTCTCCTTTGATATCAGGCAACAGGTTTACAGTGTTGCAGCAGAATGGTTGAAGAGAAGACACTTTCTGACAGAAAGCACTGGAGATCCCATAGAAGCACTGACATTGATCATTGCTAATGTGCATTTCAGCTCTGCATGTAGAGAGCAATCCAGCTCTGAACAGCAATGCCTACAGCTGCTCTGTGCTACTTTGGCAACCCTGACCAGCACTAAACGGGCTTTTAAGTGCATGGGTAATCTGTGTTTCTCACTGCCCTGCATCAACAGGGGGGCAAGAGGCCAATGGCACCTGGGCTGTGCCAGCCATGCTGTGGCAGCAGAGCCAGGGCAGTGACTGTCCCCTGGGCTGGGCACTGCTGGGGCCACACCTCAGACCCTGGGGCAGCTCTGGGAACCTCAGGACAAGAAAGACATTGAGGGGCTGGAGCGTGTCCAGGGAAGGGAACGGAGCTGGGGAAGGGTCTGGAGCACCAGGAGGGGCTGAGGGAGCTGGGGGGGCTCAGCCTGGAGAAAAGGAGGCTCAGGGGGAACCTTCTGGCTCTGCACAACTCCCTGCCAGGAGGGGACAGCTGGGGGGGATCGGGCTCTTCTGCCATGGCTCAAGCAAAAGGATGAGAGGAAATGTTTGATTCAACTTCAGACCTGCAATTTGCTAGTTTCTCTACAGAAATATATATGGTAGGTAACATCTATTTGCCCATGAGAACTGCTTACCATTATATATGAAAAATTCTGGTAGAGAAGAAACACATCTAGTGGAAAACACAGACAAAACAATTATATGATTTATCCCAGTTCACAGAATCTACGGACACAAAGTCACATTGCATGCCCAGCATCCCAAAGCTTGCATTGCTTCTAAAGCTTCATTTTTGGGACAAAACAGGGGGTAGTTTCTTCCCTTCAGCATGGGGTGTATGAGTTCCTAAGGCACCCAACAAGAGAAGAGCCTTCATTTAATAAGACTGCATAATATGAATAAAAAAATGAAGCATTTTGCTTCCTTTCATTAATATCTTCACTGTGACAAATGAACATCAATGTGAACTGAGAAGGACTGGGTGGTGGGTTTGGCGGATCTACATAATTTTCTAATTCTTTAGTCTTTGAGGTCATTATCATTTAATACAGTCAATAATGATTTCACATGTTCAGAATACACTTTTTACCCAAGGTAAAGCCTTTTTTTTTTTTTCTTTTTTCCTCCGCCTGTCTAAAAAAAAAAAAAAAGGCAAGTTGAGTTTTGCACTACTTAACAGCAGGGAAGCTATTCTGCTACATTTGCAAAAGACCCAGTAAAACCTATTAGATAATTGGAGAGTTCTTTGTCTTCTGAACCACTTGTTCTGCCTCCAGTAACATCTCTTCACTGGTTTGATAAAAGGGTCATGAGATAAACACTGTTATCTAGATATTAAAAGAAGTTTCCCTTAACCACAGATCTTTTTTACTCTGCTTTGATTTCAAGTTTGAGGCATACAAGGACCTATTCAATTCTACTCACATTGAAATCAAGTCAGATGCATCAGTGGCAAACTTAACATTGTCTCCAATTACTTATTTTTTGATAGCTTTATTTAAAATTTCTTTGCCTAGCAGCATTTAAGAGTGAGCCAGTACCTGAAGGTATTTTAAGCTATATATAAATAAAAAGATAGACCCATTTCAGAAAGACTTTCAAAGCAGAGGAATCCAGTGGCTCTAATCCCCAGAAATATTAATCTACAGGAGTCACTTTCTGCACCTGAATGGTCCTCAGTGGAGTGAGTTTAAGCTGTGGAGTATTTACTCTTCTCAGTGGTGGAAGGAACATTATTTCAGTCATCAAGAGCATCAAATCAGATTCAAATATAGACCCTGGCCATCAGTCCCTACAGCGACAGCTCACAAAGCATATCCATCACTCAATGCAGTTTGTTGTTCCCTTCCTGTTTGAAAAAGAATTCCATTCATTCTGGCCAGCTAGTATGGGAATTGATGCACATTCATCTGTCGCTAAAACAGAACAATATCTGAACTTAATACTTTGCTTAAAGAAACCAAATAACTATGATGTTACTGTCAGAGAGAAAAAGTTACATGCTCTATTCTGATTTTAAAGATATCAACTCGTTCATCCAGATTCATGAAACTAACGGAGGTTTCTCATCATTTCATGTCACAGAACATACCATTGCTTCAGAAGCCAGAGGTGCAAGGAAAAGAATCTCAAATGTATTTTGAGTAAAAATTTGATTTTTAAGCCAGCCTCAAGATTTCTCGAGGCATGCCTCCGAGTCGGTAAAGCTTGCATTAATTCTTTAAATGAAAATGGTATAAGCCCAAGGCAACAAAATTCTGCAGAGGTTATAGCACTATAAACCCAGCACAGCAGATCTGGCTCTTTTGCAACTGCAAAGCTGTTGTTATAAAATAATGCCAACAAACCTGCTGGGAGAAGTTCCATGTGAGATCACTGGAAATTAAGGCAAGTCAACTAATTTAACACACGTGGATGCTTATGTCCCCTGAGGAGCCTTTGCCACAAAGGCCACTCAGACCTGCCATTAGGAGGGAAACCTCTGCAATCCACCACAGCTGCCACATGTCCCTCTGACAGCTCCCAGCTGAGTCTCCCACGGCTCAGGAACATCCTTGGGCAACCTTTCAGCTGATTCTCCTCTCAGTTATGACTGTGCAAATCAGGAGTGACTGTCAGCAGGGTTCGACCTGTGCACATCTGGGTATCTGCAGACACGTGAACTCAGTCAAGTAATAATACTCTGTATATTGGATAATAAGACTGTTACTGTGAAGTACAGAAATACCAATGTCACCTGTAAATATAACCCCATTGCCAGGAGATTTTTACAATCTGTGGAAAACATGAAAAGCAGGATATAACAAGATAAGCAAAGCAAGATTTTGGAATACTTACTTGGGACATTTTCTTTGTAATGTATTTCTTTACTCAAGATTTTGCCAATCTGCTTTATAACGTGATCGCACAGACATCTAAGGCTCATTGGAAGGGGAAGAAACAAGAGGCCAAAGATATGGAAACCAACTTCATAGCCAAACAAAAAGCACATATGTCTGCATATCCAATGTTTCAAGCCTCTCTTTCCCTTAAGTGTAGCAACTTCTGAGTGTCGAGTCTAATCAAAGAATATTTTAGATGTTGATGAACCAAAGGGTATTACTTTCACTGGGAAATCAGACAAACAGGAAAGCTGCTGTTTATATTTTATCCTCTGTATCCCACGGTTTAACAGCTGTCCCTGTCATTGCTGTAATGCTCAATGCATCAAACAACCCTGTCCTCATAACAAAAGAAAACCCCAGGGCACACAGAGTCCCTGCATAGGAAGAACATAACAGGGATTTTGGGATAAGGGAAATGGGCCATGGAAGAATGCAGAGAGACTGCAAGAGAGTGGAAGGACAGAGCTCCTCCATCAGCCAGGGAAAGGACTGGCACATCCTGGTGACCCAGCAAGAGAAACTGTTGGATTCAGGAGTGCCAGAAATAGGAGGATAAAAGAGGTGTGCACTCAGCGGGAGAGGCACACAGAACAGGAGGAGAACAGAGAACACCCCGTGCATGCAATGCAGTGTACACACAGAACCTCTCAACCAAATTACAAAATGGGCAACTCAAACTGACTTTCCCTGGTTCATTTCATATAACACCAGAGGTGAGTGTGAAGGAATTCCAAAGAGGAGAACTCAGTAAATATACACACACGAAAGCTGTCCTTGGAATGACCCGCAAACTCATTGCTGGCATTTCATTAACGCAAAGGTCTAGAGCCATCATATTCCCTAACAGCCAAAGGGTAGTTACAAAAATCCAGTGCTACATGGGAAATTGATAACCTATAAAAAGACACCCTAAAAAAAGACCTTATAAAATCAAGCCTTATTACTTCGACTAAGCTAACAACTAATTTTATAAGTTCCCGTGAGAACCTACCAGCTTTCATGAGAATAAAGTCCCATAACAGTAGAAATCTACTTATTCTCAGAAGAAAGAATTCTAAAACTATAACAGTTAGCAACACCAGTGAAAACTATCCTAGATCGTTAGAAAAAGAATACAAACATATCTAAAGAAAGGCACTAACAAGCACATGGCCACCACTAATGAACTAACCAATCAAACAAGGTAACAACTAGTTACCAACCAATTAGAGTTAAGCACAACACTTTTAAAAAACCCTATAAATTTAAACTGCAAGTAATAAAGTCACCTATTTTCACTGCTTAAAAAAGCGTGTGTCTCATCTATCTTTAACACAAGGCATAGCAACACAAGGCCATAGTCAACACTCGCTCTTGCGACCCATTGTCTGGCACCAAATGCAAGTTCTCATGAACTGGCTGGACTTGAAGCTGATATTTGCTCAAGAATAGCAAATTTTCTACACAGAACTCCAAAAAATTATTTGGCAAAATAATCACCATGGGAGAGAGAGCTTCATCATTAATGTAAACAGCTCGCTTCCTCAAATTACCAGCTTTGCAAAAGGCATGAACTTGTGGGTTTGGACCCAAGAATGCAAAGCACACATTCATTTAGAACACACACAAGATGGCATTAAGGGAGCTGCTGTGCACCACTTCTGAGTAAGCACATGGACAGATCACATCCAGTCAGGGTGACTCTGTAAGGCACAATAAAACACTGAGGGAACCTGAACTAAACACTACACTTTAGGGACTAATTTAATTCCACTGAAATCACTGATGTTAGCAAACAGCTAACCTGGCTCTTAGCATGGTGACTGAGGGAACACCATGAAAAAATTTGCTTCTCCATTAATTCTCTAGCTTAAGTTCACAGATGACAATTTTAATTTTCAAGTAGGGCACAGGAAATCCACAGAATGAGAGGATTCAACACAAGTTGTGACAGAGGCACAGTGCTCCCTATAAACAGTGCATCTGTATCTTACCTGTGGTGTGAGCTCCAGTTATTTAATCCTACAGAGAACAGCATTCTGGTTTACATTTTCTCCTGCAAATCTGTGTCCCACTCAGCCTGCCCACTCTACACTACAAAGTTATGTGGAAGACAAAGCTTTTGGCTTAATTTCTTCAATAGCACACCTGATTTTAAATTATGCATCACGACAAAAAGGGTTTTCTATTATCACAGTACTCCCATATGCACAAACACAGACACATATTCATATATCTGAGTCCCTGGGTTTTAGGCATAAAGTTTCTCGAGGTCCAGAAGCTCCCAAAAGCTGTTACCATTGATTGGGCACAGGTGTTAAGAATAATTAAAAATATAAGTGATATCATTATTCAGCCATCCGTCAGTGGAAATCACATTAAAGCAGAGTCACTTTCCATTAGGCTTATTACATTACTGCCAGTAAGGCCACTGGTACATTTGATTTTCTACCATTATTGGAACAGCTTCTTCCTGGGTCACTCCCAATTTACCAATAGCTGTAACTATTTCCAAGCACCACCTCCATTTCACATGTTTGGAGCTCCATTGTCCCTTCCTGCAGTGTACAGTGTCTTCCAAATGGCTTCCAGACCACTTCACCAGTCCGTGGGACAGCTGAAGCAGTCCTGGCCCTATGAGCCACTTGTGGATTTTCTTTGCCACATAAGCCACCATATGGTCAACAGCTACTGCTGGAGCCTTCTGCTTGTAGCCACAGGGTCTGGCCTCTCACACATCCAGCTTGTTTGGGTATTTTCCACTGTTTGAGCAGATGGAGAGCTGCTGCTACACTGAACAAAGCTGATTTCCTTAGGAACAAGAAAAAAGTTTTCTGTTGAACCTATTAGACATTGGTACATTTTTCTTTCTTGAAGTATTGTTCAAACACAATTTATTCACAGAAACTAGATAAGTGGTCCCAGCCGTGTTCTACCTCTAAATAAATACAAGCCAAACTATTTCACTCCAAATAATTACATTTTGTGCACAAAATCTGTTTTGTGAACCTATATTTTTTTCATTACAGCAACATCATGAAAATTCTGATTCAGATAAACAGAAAAATCTTTGTCAAACCTATTGAGAGGCAGAAAGATGAAGTTGCAGTTAGGGTAATGGGCTTCTGGATTTAATTCTTGGCTTTGCTGTAGACTTTCTGCATGACCTTGGCTAAATGAGTGGGAACCATCCTAAGGAAGCCCAGTTTCTGCTGCCATGCCTCCGTAGCCAGCAGTGCCTCTGAAACCCTAAATAAGCTGTAAGCCACAGAGGAGCAGATGACAAAACAAGCTTCCAAGCGTCTTGGTAGACTTTGGGCTACAAGGAGGAGGAGCTTGAAGATGCTATTACTGTCCAGAGCCTATTCCCTCAACAAGGACATCAGATTACTCACCACCCAAGCATTATCTTTCCTGGCAATTGAAATCCTATTTTGATCCCAAGGTTGCTCCTCCAGCTCATCCACACAATACTGCACCTTCAAGTTTCGGTGCCTCATCTCTCACCCATCTTTTCCTTCTCCCAATGACTGCCAGTAAATCCTCTTGCAGCATGTCCATTTTCTAAGTGGGTAGTTCATGTCACTGGGGCACCAAAGATCTAATATTATGTTCCTACATGCACAAAACAGCAAATTAAATATGATTATGGAAGCTGGCTTTCCACAGCCAACTGTCTATCCAAAACTAAGCTATTGCCAGCTATTAATGATATTGTGGCTGGCTGAAATTGGCTGAGGATATTTAACAAGATTACACTAACCACTTCAAAATTGGGGTGCTATTCTAACACAGGAACACTGTACCCTGACTGAAATTGTAAACCACAAAAAATTTAATAGTGTTGGCGCTGCATGCTATAAATCTTGAAGAAAACAGTTTAAAAGAACAATTTAAATGTAGCTGTCTACTCCTAGTTCTAGTATTTTGAAAGCCATGCATCTACATATTTTTCCTTATCTAATGCATTATCTATCAAGCTCTTGCCAGTCTTTAAGACCGTAGTTAATAACAAAATATCAAAAAATGTAAAGACAAATGCTTGAAACTTCTTGAGAAATGATAAAAACATAATAGATGCTTGAAGCAGCACACCAGGAAATTCAAAAGCATAGCCATTCACACAACAAACAATGAAGTAAGTCAGAAATCTACAATACTGAAACATCATTTTACAAGGGCATTTACACAGCTGACATCTGTTATCTTCAGTGGACTTTGGATTTCCTAGAAAGAGATCATCTCATTGTCAGGAAAAAGTCACTCAAGAATGCACTTACAAAAGAGTTCATCTGATTTTATCAAGTGGGGTACAAAGCTCCCATATTGTCTCTCTTTGCAGGCAGCACTATTTCCATGGTAATTCTCTTTAAACATTTTTGCTTGGAAACGGAGAGGATAAAAACATCAAGAAATACAGCATTACGAGCAGACACCCAAAGGGTGTGCAACAGCCAAAGGATGCATTTACTGGACAAAACATTCACTTGTACTGCAAACAGGAGGCCTTTCAGGTGATTCAGACAGTGCAGCAAGAACGTACTTGGAGCACATGTTCTCCCAGAAGGATCCGGGCAGCCTCCACGGGAGTGCAGCACGGTCGGAAGGCTGCGGAGCAGACACCAAACCTGTGCACCCAGCAGCCATTCGCATCGATGCCAGAGCCCTTCCCCGTTCGACATCTTTGCTGAGCGAGATTTCCCCTGCCCGCAGCAGCATCGCCACACTCCAGCGGTCCGGGACCACCCAGGCGCGGTCACCGGGGCAGCGCTGGACGCCGGAGTGTGCCCACCCTCCGTGGGTCCCCCACAGGGCCCCCGAGCCTCCTCCGTGCCCGGGACGGACCCTCAACTCTGCAGAGCTGCGGGGGCTGCCGGGCGCACAGCATCACACCTGGCCACAGGGCACCAGCCCCGGACACCGGACACAACCTCTGGATACAGCATGCCATCCCCGGAGCCCCAGAGCTTCATCCCCGGATACAGGGTACCATCCTTGGATACAGGGCACTGCACCATCCCCGGCCCCAGGGCTCTATCCCCGGATACCGGGTACCATCCTTGGATACAGGGCACCATCCCCGGGCACAGCTGCGGAGGAGAACGGGCTCAGGCCTCGCCCCCACATCCCGCGGGGGCCGCCGGGGTCCCTCCAGCCCCCGCGCCCACCCCCGGCTGCCCTGCGAGCGGGGAGAGGAGGAGGAGGATGAGCAGGAGGAGGAGGAGGAGCCGCCCCAGCAGCCGCGGCAGCCCCGGCCCGCCCGCCTACCTGATTTGGGATAGGTGACGATCCAGACGTCGCTGTCCCTCACCGGGAAATTGGCGATCTCCTCCATCTCCCCGCGGCAGAAGGGCGGCAGCCGCACCCCATTGTACTCGAAGTACTTGCTCTCGAACTCGCAGGGCGTGCTGGGGGTCTCGGCCTCGCTCTCCGCCATCCTCTTCCCTGCGGGCCGCGGGGCAGGCCGAGGTGCGCGGGCCGCGGGCGCTCCGGCGGCAGGGAGCGAGGGAGGGAGGGATGGAGGTGGGGAGGGAGCAAGGGAAGGGAAGGGAAG
>VXBQ01017760.1:0-11524 GCA_013400175.1 Phainopepla nitens | reverse complement strand
GGATGGATGGATGGATGGATGGATGGATGGATGGATGGATGGATGGATGGATGGATGGATGCATGGATGCATGGATGCATGGATGCATGGATGCATGGATGAATGCATGGATGCATACATGGATGCATGCATGGATGGAGGGATGGATGGATACATGGATACATGGATGCATGGATGGATACATTGATGCATGGATGCATGGAGGGATACATGGATGCATGGATGAATGCATGGATGCATGCATGGCTGCCCTGCCGGCCTCACCTCCCCACTCTTCTCCGGATGCGGTCGCGGCAGAGGCAGCGGGGGTGGAGGGAGGACCTGCCGCCATCCCCATTCGCATCCAGCCCGCAGAGGTGTGGGCACTGTGGCAGTGCCAAGGCCTCCGAGAGGGCAGGTGGGAGGCTGGGGAGCACAGGGGAGAGGGATGGGATGAGCCGTGGCCGCCAGGTGCACCAGGGGCTCATGCCCGCCCTTTCACGAGACCAGGCGTGATCCGCGGCGGGGGCAGGTAAGGCGGTGACAAAGGGGAGTGCACCTGCTTTGCCAACAACACAGATTATTTGCTCCTTGCACTACTCTTGTTTAAGCCCGCACCTACTTTCCACACAGGATGCTCTTTATCCTGGTTCCCTTATCCCAATCTCTTGGATGCCACCTGTGTGTATCCAGTGGGCTAACAGCTTTCATTACAACCTGGGGCATCTTCCAGGCCTCAGCACTCAGCGGTACCCAACATATCTAACCCTTAAAATGTGTTTGTGCTACCAAAACAAAGGTAGCACAAACCTGGTCTGGCATGAATGAAAAGCCAGCAGTATTTCAACAGAATTAAGACTCCCCATAGTTCTGGAAGTGTCAGTGAAGAACTTTGGTTTAGTTTATTCTTTCTTGTCTTATAACAGCTGCTTTATTTTTTAATTATGTATCTTTCTGTGATGGCATTAAAACATAACAGAAATTCTTTAAAAGCTTCAAACCGTCTGTAGCAGATTCATACATTTGAAAGAAATAAAATAAGCATAGAAAGAAGGAGCAAAGTAAGGGAAGAAGGTACAGCTGCTTGGAACATACATGTCTAAGTATGAGGGAGTAAATTACAACAGCTACTTTCAATTCAGTTTTCTAAATTTTAGAGTTTGTGTGTCCTGTTAACCTCTCTCTTCTACAGAAGCAGCCTCAGGAAAAGCAGCAGCTCAAATGGCTGAGCAGTAACTGCTTTCAGGCTTTGTAGATCTACCCACCAGCATGCATAAATCAACGCTTTTACTGTAGTTTACTTACATCTGTTCATACTAAAAATAAACTGCAGATATTAAAGCTATGGTTAGGGCAGGCAGGAAAAATATGTCAAAATCTAACCTCAAAAATATTATTTCATTGACTGGAAATGCTTTGCAGGGATGTGTTAGGAAAAAAAAATAATGACAACAACAAAAAACAGCACCCTCAAAACCCAACAATATAATGTTTTAAATGAAAGAGCAATTGGCTGAGAAACCAAGTCCCCTGGATTAACTGCACTTGGGATGACTGTCTCTGTGTTGCAGGTGCAGTAAGTGAGGATGCTGACCAGTAGTGCTCAAATTGCAGAGCTGATGTATGCATGTGGATATTAAACATCAGGGTTAAATGCCTGTGTGCAGATCACTGGCCTGGTGCTTACTCAGATCTGACAGCATACCTGAGTCACATCAGATCTGCTGGGTACTCCAAGACAACTGAACCACAAAATGCATGGAAACTGTTTAGGAATTCCCTGTTAAAACAGACTGCAGTCAGTAGATTCATCATTCACAGACAGGGTAAGACCCTCATTCAGGTACCCAAGAGTCTACGCGAACGACCTGAGGATGATCCAATGTTAAAGCTAAATAAAAATCAAATGTGCTGTAGCAGATGAACCATCCTGGAGTGTTTCTCTTAGCCTCGAGCTAGACAGGACTCATGGAGTGAATCAGAATATGCAGCTTGCAAAGTGGTGGAGGTGAAAAAACTTCAGATTCTCTCACAGTGATGTTAACTGGGACCAACCCCAGTAGACCCATCTCCATATAAAACTTGGCTAAGAGGAAAATAAGGAGTAGATCTTAGAAGAAGTATGAGACACTAGCCTTGGGAAAATGTCATTTTCAGGATTGCAAAAGTAGAATTTAACTCTGGAAAAAAGCCTGTCTGTTCCTCTGCAACTTTGCTATGTATTTCTGTGGTCTGTCACTACAGAGAGCGCTCCTACACCTTTCTACTCCTGAAGAGCTGGGAGGTGTCTTCCTGCTGCTGCTGCCAGATGTGCCCAAAGCTGAAGACACTGTAAAGAATGTCCCTGGCTTGAGATGTGTGCACACTGATGCTCATACAAAAATGGAGTTTCAGCTTTTGAAATACATCTGATGAACAAAGCTAAACCTGGAATATTTTGCCTTACCTTTGTATTAAAACATGGTAGTAGAAACTTGCATCAAGGCTGGAGGGGCATGTTCACAGAAAGATAAACTGCACAGGAAGATAAAAGCTAACTGCAGTTCATCTTTAGACATGACATCTCATAAAGACTCCTGTAGGTATTACATGAAGCTGATGTAGTGTTACCCTAATAACAGCATGTGATGTTGTATTGATGCACCAGATTGGTGTTTGCAAAACTCTGCTGCCTGCTGGCCACGGGCATTTGTTCAGTGAGGACACATGAACTTTCAGGAATGTTTCTCACTGACTCACATCAAATGTGAGCAACAACCGTGGGAGGTTTGAGCACATGATCCTAACACAGCATTTAATTCTTCTGCTGTCAGTGAGGCTGACGATCAAGCTATTAATCAGCACTCACCACCTTTTTTCTGTTTCTTTACCTGTAACCAAGAATGAGTGCTCTGGCTTTATAGCCAGGATATTAAGGAATATGATCCCTTTTCTGCTGTCTTTCTGATTTCTGTGTAACCTTAAATAACTCAGCCTCCCTTTGCTTTAATTTCCACCTGTCAAAATGGTGCAAGGATTGTAATCCACCTCAGGAGGCTGTCTGAAGATAAATCTCTTGCCTCCCATTACCTAATCACAAGATACATAGTCTTTTTAGGAGACAAAATCAATGCCAATCATGATTTCCTTGATGTGATCCTGATCATTGTGATCGGGATGCAAGGGTTTGTGTTTCTCTTGGAAATGTTCTTAGCTGGTGCTTGACAGAAGCAGTTGCTGAGTGCCCCAGGCTGTAGGTGACACTCAGTGTTACATTCAGGAGCAAAGCAAATCACTTGCTGTGCCAGCCCTGAGGCAGGTCCTTACCAGAGAATATCTTTCACAAATTTGCAATGTTCCTAAAGTTATACCCTAGATCATTTCACATTCAGCAAACTTGGATCATGACCACATATGGACATCACGAATCATCTTTACCCTTAACACCACCCTTCCCAACAGGCCAGGGAGAGATTTCCAGACAAGAGGAGCTTGTTGTACCACCAGCTTCAGCAGAAATAAACAACCATGTGATCCCTTTGCATCATGTATGTTGTGCAAGAGATGAGGGCAGGAATACAAAGAGATGAGAAATGAAAATACACAGCAAGTTGATTTCTTCAAGGGAAAAACTGGGGATGCATCAATATTTTCAGTGCCTCAAAGCAAAGATCACGTGAGAGGAAGCGAATAAGTCAGCACTGCTTTGCTTTCCTGAAAGTTTAGAACTGCAGTTTTTGTAGACCCCCAGCACAAATTGTGCAATGGTAGTTCTACTAGACAAGACGGTATGCATAGCTTAATATAGCATAGCTGTAAATATTTTCCCCTGTGGGCTTTATCCATAAAGCCATAAAGTCCATTCCATACTCCTGTGCTGCTGAATTTTTGCCTATTTTTAAAAGCAACTTTTATTGAGAAAACAGGCACATTTTTAATTTGGGATCATTTTTGTTGCATAACTGTTTATGGCTGGGACTAAGCCGTAAGGAAAAAAAAACTTCTAACTTATTCTTCTCTTGTTCTAATTGGAAATATTCATAATGTGCATAATTATAAGTATTTAGTGCACTAGGAAAGGCAGATGACTGAGTGGCTTTTGGACATGCTCATTTCTTTCTTGCTGCACAATAAAGGCTGTGCAGCTATCTCATGTGGAGCTAATTTATTTTTGAGGTACCTGATGTGACCAGCAATGATTCAGTACCACACAAAAAACCAAAACCAAACCAGTTCTGTGGGAGTTTCACGATTGTTATGATTGCAGCACCACAGGAACTTATAGGAGGTGAACTGGATGTGGCTGCTTTAGCCCTATGGGCTGAGAGTTATTTTTCCTTCTGAATTTACCTACCTCAAAGCAAGCTGCTTTAGAAGCAGCACAAATATCTAATGTTGTCCCCGGTGAGAAACAATAAGAAAACATTCATTTGTATTTGCTTCTAAAAGTCTGAGTTTGAGTAACTTTTCTTATTATGTAAGTGGATTGCAGACAGGGTAGCTGTTAGCACTTGAGGAATTGCAGCCTAGATTTTTCCCATGTTTTGCTGAGGCTTCTTGGTGGCAGCCACTGTAGTATTTTCAGGACATGTCTTCTTTCTGACCATGCGTGTTGCTCCTTGTGCAAAGTGCACTCCCTGGAGTCTTGTGTGACATGGGAAGGACAAGGCAGAGTCTTCCTCTCCTCTTACTTGTGCTGCTCTGGGCTGGAGTGGAGTTAGTTTCCTTCCCAGGGGCTGGAATGGGGCTGTGGTTTGGATCTGTGCTGCACACAGGGCTGATAACAGAGATGTGGCTGTTATTGCTGAGCAGGGATTGCACAGAGCCAAAACCTCTCCTGCCCCTCAAAGGCCTCACTGGGGAGGGGCTGGAGGTGCCTGGGAGGTTGGGAGGAGACACAGCCAGGGCAGGTGACCCTGTCTGACCCAAGGGATGCTCCAGACCCTGTGACATCATGCTCAGTGTGTGAAGGGCGAGGAAGAAGGAGGAAGGGCGGGGACATGTGGGGCAATGGTGTTTATCTTTCCAAGTCACTATTCCATGGGACAGGGCCCTGCTCTCCTGGAGGTGCTGAACACCTGCCTGCCCGTGGGAAGCAGGGAATTAATTCCTTGTTCTGCTTTGCTTGTGTGCAGCCCTTGCTTTTCCTATTAAGATGTCTTTATCTCAACCCATGGATTTTCCAGCTTTTACCCTTCTGATTCTCTCCACAGTCCCACTGGTGGGACAGTGAGTGAGCAGCTGCCAGGGCTTGGGTCTGGCTGGGGCTGAACCATGACATTATCACAAAAAGTCTGTTCAGTACGGAGCAGGAAGAGATGTGAGCAATGACTACAGCATCACTTGCATAAGGCTTGCATACGGCATGGAGGGAACAACAGTCACCCAGGAGTGACTGCTAAAAAAACCTCATTGAGCCTTCCCTGTGTGTAAGGCACCACAACTGGTTCTGTGAGAGCAGCAGTGTTACTTCACTGTGTCCTCACTGTGCCCAGGAGTCTGTAAGAGGTTAACAAACCTCATTCTACTGTACATTTTTGCATGCCAGGCTTCAAGCCCACTCTGCCCTGCAAGTTCTGAAGTGATCCACAAGTGGAAGAGAAGGCCTTTTAACTTGCACTAGCTGTGTTTGGAAATTAGGCAGTTAATCTTTCAGCTGCCAAATCCACAAGCTGGCTATTGCAAAGTTAAGAGATTCTTGGTTCCAGACCACCTCCAGCTCCACCCTGATCCTAATACTTATAGCTAAGAATATAGTTCTTCAGACAGTCAGTCGCAAGGACTGTAGTGCAGTATCTGCTGGCATGTGGTAGTACCATGATTATTCTGGATACATCATCAGCTGAAAGCACCCGAAAATAGTTCAGATGTAACGTGTCTTCTGCTACAAGCAGCAGTCATCTGCTGTGGGTGGACCCATAATGAGGAGAGAGGTCACAGGCTTTCAAGAGTATGTCATATGTTCAGGTATATATGACTTATCTTACCCAGACTCAGTAATTAGGCTGACAAATTATGTGTGTTTTTCTTACACCATACATTATAATTTCAGTTTGCCAAATATAATCTGGAGCCTTTGGAATATAGGTACCTGTGATTATTTCTAATTACTTTTATAATCACAGTTTAAGTTCTGAGTGCTAAGAGAGAACAGGTGCTGGGTTAACAAAAAAAATGGCTACAAAACATTAAGACTGCAATTTAACTGCTCAGTCCTGAGTCTTTTCTCATTCATTTTCATGGGACTGATCATGGGAATTAGGGATGGAATGTTAGTCTCTAAAAAGAGAACCAACGCAAATCAGAGATACTCCAGGAAAGAGAGTATTGTTCTGAAATTTAAGCATGGTAATGGGAAATAGAATTCTTAGCTTCTAATCCCAGTTTTGCTCTAATTTACTCGATGTTTCCACTCAAGTTCTTAAACCTTCTCTTTCTGTACTTATAAAATGTAGTGAATATCTTAGTTTTAGTGTCTTGGGGTCTTTTTAAAACACTTGTAGATGTGCTTATAGGTGTGGTTTAATGGTGGGCTTGGGTGAGAATGAAGGCCCCCCATGCTTCCTGTGGAAGCTGTGTGCTAGAAAATATAGGGGCCTGGAGTAGGGAAAATTCAGAAATGCAGCTCAGGAGTCTTCAGCTTCTTCCCCTGCTGCTGCACAGAGTGCTGGGGTCATTGGCTGGCTTAGTGGTATGGTTGTGATCAGCCTGGGATTTAGTATCCAGGTCTAGGGCCTTGCAGATCAATGCTTTTTTATTAAATTTGTAGTTTTGACTCTCTGATTTGTTCTTAAAAAAAACACAGTAGAGAATTTCTCAAACTGTCTTGAATTGCACTGAGTACTCATAACAAATGCAACTCCAGCTGTAACTGAAGGTCTGCTACACATAATTGAACATGTTCTATTAAGCAAAGTATTGAATAGCAGATAGAAATCAGGAAAGATTCAGCTCTCACTGAATCTTTGCCAATAGTTTGAAATGGGTAGCTATTGGCGATTGAGAGAGACGGGAACACTGACTCTTGATCAGAATTCCCTTTTACTCAGGTTTTCCAAAACCTTATATACTCTTTCAGGGTTAGTAATCATTTACTACGATCATTAGGTTAAACATCACACAGACAAACTTATACATTTTACAAACATCTCTTGCTTGCAGAGGGTTGATTCGATCTTCTCTTCCTGATGCCAGGCTTGATCCTCTCAACTTGCAATCTTCAAAGCTCTGTTTGCTTCTGCCAAGGCATCCTGGTTATCAGACTGGATATGCTAATTAAATTCACAGTATTCTCTGTGTAACACAACAGGTAGAAAAGGGGATTTCTTTGGATGCCTTCGAGAAATCAACATGAAGTAAGCCAAAAGCCAGTCCTAAAGGAGCTATGAGCTGATGAACATGAGACTTTCAGCTCTGTTAGTACAGATAAAAGCCTCCTGGTCAACTTAGCTCCAAGACAGTAATTAAATCCCTGCTGTGTGTTCTGAAAGGCTGTGGAAGGAGGAGTTTCTCCACCTGGAGACAGATCATCTGGAGAGCAGTTTACCCTAATTGTAGAAGCAACTCCGTGTGTTTTACGCACTTAGGACCTGTCAGAAGTAGAGAAACAGAACAGAGTTTCTCAATCCCAGTTATTCAAGCTAGCATGGTATGGGGAAATTTGCTCTATCAGTCTCTAAATGCCAAGCCAAAGCACCTTAACTTTTCATATTGCTGCTGGGAGGTTCACAGTGCCATTAGGTAGTGAGGTACAACTGGCACTGGTGTGCCAAGCATCTTATGCTTCACAATAGCTCTGTTGTCAGTTTTGAAACAGTAACTAGGAAAAGGAAAATGCACAGGGCCACTCTCTAAACTTTAACAACAGAGAAATTGTTCAAGTCCTGACCTATTTTCTTGCTCAGCTATGGTCTTCCATAGTACAGCTTGATCTTGGTTTTGCTCAGAATCTCAAGCTGAGTATGAACATGAGCTGAGTATAAGTTGCAGTTTCTTCACTTGTATTACTGTGAATTTAAGTCATCTAATACACATTATTGTCCCTTATGCATCTTGTTAAGCATTAATTTCCTACCTACTATGCTCCCTGAAAGGTGGTGGATGCCCCATCCCTGGAAACATGGGACTCTGAGCAGCCTGATGTAGTTGAAGATGTTCCTGCTCATTGCAGGGTCATTTGAAGATGATCTTTAAAAGATCCCTTCCAATCCAAGTGGTTCCATGATTCTGTAATGCTCTGGATTGCTGCTGAAGGCAAGGCTTTCCTCTGCAACAAGGGATGTAAAAACTTCAGCTGTGGTGGCACATTTGGGCAGGAAGCATGCTTTAGGGACATCTGCTCTGCCTTGCCCATGAACACCCAAATCCATTATCTGGCTTCGATTCTTATTCATAATGGAGGGCCTTATGCTCAAAAACCAGGAATGTTTACTAAGCTGCTTAGGTATTTACAGTGTGAATGGCACTGAAATCGAGAGGTTCTCCAAAGCAACACTGTGTGTTCACGCCAGGCTGTGCTGAACAAGTAGCCTGCATTATTCTTGTCTAATTTAGTTTTCAAATGGAGCACTATCTTTGACTGGAGTCTGTTTACTCCTTACTGATGTGACCTTTACCTGAAGAAAGAACTATCATTTCCAAGGGATGGGGAAAGAGCAGTAAATGGCTCCTGGCAGTTAAAAAGAAGTGTACAGTTTCTTACACTGCAATTTCACACAGTGCAATTTTTATCCACACACTGAAACTACAGTGACTGATGCTTCTTCAGAGGCTTCTTTCTCTGCAAAGAGGGTGGTTTCCAACAGAAAGCTACAGCTGTGACTCCCAGAGGCCATACCTAAATTCTAGAGACACATTGAACACAAACTGCATTGTTTTCCATTTATCTGTCACAGGGGTGAAGTAGGTTTGGTTTTAAATATGGATTTGATTAAAAAGGAGGCCTTGTAGCCTAAGTAAATTACATATGCAAGGAGAAAAACAATAAACAGGAGAAAGAGTGGCACTTTGACTATAAAAGGGAAAACTTGTTTTCCTCCCCAGTTCTAGGTGCTGCACGATCCAACTTTTGTAACTCTTGCCTAAACTGTTCTTTAATTAGACTGTTGCATTTACAAAAGCCAGGCACATGTCAAATGGGGTTGTCGGAATTTAGCAAGAAATTCATCCTGCCAGATTTTGAAAATTTGACCTGAAAGGGGGTGCTCCTTCTTGCCCAACAAATTAAGTCCATTCCTAGTTCTATTACATCTGCTGTTGATTTCACTTGATTTATACCAGCATTACATTCCATGCTGTTACATGTAAATGAACCTGGAAAAAGATTAATAAGCTAGGACAATTTGGTTTAATAGGTGTGGCTTTGGAATTGAGAAACTGGCACCCACATTGCCGTTGTATGTACCTTCCAGCTACTCTGAATGTAAATTCTCTGTTGGGAATAGGACTGTTTTAGTCTGTGCTAAACTGGCTTTCCAGATTGCTGCTGCTGATGGCATCACAAAGGAAAAAACTGTAGGGTAAAGCAAAGTAATATTTACTGGACTACTTGCCACATTTTAATTGTAAATACTATAACACCATCCACTTTTTGCTCTATGACAATTTGTGTCAGCTAAATACTTGAGCAGTATGTTTTTCCCCCTGTAAATGTCTAGTGAGATATTGCCCATTAGATTATGGCAAAACTTAGTTTTAAGTGCAAAACCTGAAGCAAAAAAGATCTGTTTATGTAATTCATTGGGTTTTGCACAAACTGTTAGGTCTTAGTCTGCTTTTTGTTCCTTCTCTGTAAAGGAAGGAAAAAGAGAATGAGAAAAATAGAAGCTATATTTTGATGTTGCACTAATAATAATGAATACAGAGGCAACATTCTGTGTTCCTTTGAATCTGCTGTTACATAGAAAAATCAAACTATAGAAACACAGAAGATAGACTATAAGCCAAACAATGTCCTGAGATTTTAACTGGATCTTACAAATTGCAGCAAGAATTTTTTAATTAGTATGTAGATTGTACTTGCAGATTCAAATATGCTTGAGATACATGCCTCAAAGATCTCATGAAAATTACATTATTGAATACAATGTTCTCCTCTGCAGCCTGTTCTCTGGTATTTTTAAGAGTTGTTTCAAGATTTAAAGGTCATTTTATACAGTCTTTCTCTGTATTGTACCCTTTTCTAATTGTGAAATGTACATTTGACAAGCTTGGTTGCATTGGTTGCTGCTTTGCAGCATTCCTTTGAAGATGTAGCTTATTTTGTCATTCCAGGAAACTACAAATTAATCAAACTTACTTGACTTCAGGAATGCTTTATGCAGACAAAAAAAATTCAACAGAATCAGGACTGTCTCAATCTCAATTAAAGCAGACATTTGTGTACATTAAGTTTTAACCATTTCTGTTCTGAAGCAGTAACAGCACATATCTCAGGCCCCACAAAAAGCTGAGGAACAGTTTCAGATGGCTGTTCCACCACACTTTCTCTTGGTCAGTTATCTCCCCGTCTCCTTCTTTGCCCCAAACTCAATTGCTCATTCTTGCTAATTTGCTTCTGTGCCAGCTTCTCAGTTATGTTGTTTTGGCTGTGTCTGTGGCTCAAGACGATGATGATCATCTGATGATGTATCATGCTGATCAATGGCACAAAACAGATCACGATGACAGAGGATAAGCTGCAGTCTCCTGTCAGATCAGAGAGTTTATTGGGAGGAGGAAACAAAAGGTGTTGACAGCAAGGGCTCAGATGAGAATGATTTTCTGTTAGGGAGTTAGGCTTCTGATAGGCAGAATATCAGTGGATGAAATACAGAATTTTTACAGTCCAAGGTTTAAGAAAAGCAAAAAAATACCTGTATTAGGAACATTCTCTCACAGAACTGGTCCCTGTTGGAACTGCAGAGCACTGTTTCTTTAACCTAGGCTCTGTGCACTACTGATGGGCCACAGCACAGGGAAACCCACAGAAATCTGGTTTTCTTGGAGAAGATTTCATGTCCATTCTATTTTGGGAAAGTAAAAGGATTTTATCATCTAATACTTAATTAGTATATGGTGACCAGGATGAGAATACTGAACAAATTCCTGAGGTCCATTACGGAGCAGCATGTTGTGGATTCAGTCCAGAGATCTGGTAAATTTTAAGGACAGCTTTGGTCTTGTTTGATTTCTCAGGAAGGGAAAAGGAATTGTCTTGTAGATTTAAGCGGAAGACTGAGACTGAAGCTCTGGATTCACTAAAGCTGTCAATACAATAGATAGCAAGGAAAGGAATGGATCCATCCCCTCAGTAGGGGACATCACAGCCAGTTCACAGGACTGGGAGTTGAAGGAATGTTTTATCAGTTTAAATTGCATTTTGAAAGGCTTTTTGGGGTCTTGGGCTGTGAGAGGAAATTGAGGTCTCTAAAACTCAGGATGAATAAAGTGCTTGTGAGCTGTCTGGGATGTGTGGTGGGAAGGATTTGTACAATAGGCCACCATCTGACATTAGACCTCTTAGACTTCTAGGATTCATTGATGAGTGATTAATGGCTGGACCTTTCCATAAAACTAGGGGGAAAAA
>VXBQ01017758.1:3250-16662 GCA_013400175.1 Phainopepla nitens | reverse complement strand
AAAATAAAACAAAATGAAATAAAATAAAGAAAACAATGTTGGAAAGGGTTCCAGTGCCCAGTGAGGCTGGAAAACTCCGAGGTGCCAAGGGAGAGTGTGCTCCTAGAGAAACGTGGAATTAGGGAAATGTAACGGATATGAAATTTCCTTTTTTTAAGTTTCCTTCCTCAATAATTATTCCCATTCTGGGGGTGGACAGGCCCTTCATTGAAAGCCCTTTGCAGCTGCTCCAGGGTGGAAATGCTCCTTGTGATCAGCCTGGAAGGCTACAGCGAGTGCCTGTTCCCTCAGATCATCTTTAATCTAAGCCTGGCTCAGCTGGGCAGGGCTGATAAACCCCTCTGCCCCTGACAAGCGGGGCTTTAATCCCTCTTTTCCAACCCCTCTTTCCCATTTGTCTCCCAACGACCCCGAGGGATTAAAAATGATCCGTCCCGGAGCTGGGGCTTTGCTTTTAAACTTCTCTAAATCCTGCTTTGAGCCTGGGCTCCGAGGAAAGGTCAGCAGCTCCCTCCCACGACATCCTAAAGCCTGGGGTTTTTAAGGATTTGATTTCCTGGCCAACCATTCCCAAGGAAATCCGTTGCTGGGTGAGGGCTCTGGGACTGGGGAGGGATGCTGCGTGTGGGAATCCCTCCTGAGGAGGCTTGGGAGCAGGAATAACAAAATCTGATGGCTGGATTTGGGATCTGGCCACACTCTGGTGATGTTTGTCTGCAATCATAGAAGCCTGGCTCAATTCCCCAGTGATTTTGGCCTGGTTTTCGCTCTAAAAATAAGATTTTTAGCCCAAATTTAAGCTAAATTTACCAGGCAAGTTTTCCTATTCTCCACCTGGGTGAGAGAGCCATAATGTTCATCTCTTCCACCTCTGGAAAATCCCACTGGCAAAACCAGGTTTGGGGTTTTTCCTGGGAAAAGGAGGCTCCTCTGACCCACAAATCCCAAAGAGAACCTTTATTTCTCTTATTTTCCCACTCTTTATCCCGTGGCTAAAGGATGAAGGAGTTCAGGGCTGCTCTGGCTGAGGTTCACAGACCTCCCAAAATATTCCAAACTGCAGGGGAAGTGTGGGGGGTCCTCATGGAAAAGGCCACCCTGTGGTGGGACCTCTCGTGGTGGCAGTTGCTCCATGTCCAGCCACAGCTTCTGGGACAAGCAAAGACATCACAGCTAATCAATCCTTAATTAATTAGAGCAGGAGGGGTTGGGAAGGATGTGGGAACAGAGCTGAACTTCCTCAGAAAAATTGCTGCCTGCTCCTGGCGAGCTGGAAATGGGAGTGTGAGGAAAAGGGGTGTCACAGCCTGAGCCAAAACTTGGTTAAAATCGCATTTTTCCCTGGAATAAACCACCCAAGCTGGATAAAAAAGAGCCTTTACACAGCCCCAAGCAGAGCAAACCCACTCAGCTTTGCTGCCTTTGTGTTAAATTTGGCTGATAATGAAATAATTCCACTTTCTAATTGTCCTCCTCAGCTTGAGATTGGTTTTCTGAATAATCCTTGGCATTTTTGGGATCGACACTGTTTAATCCCAACAAGAAATATCCTCAATTGCTCAGCCCCAAACGCCTCTGGGATTGCCAGGAGATAAAAATAATAAATTAATAACAATAGCAATAATAGCAACAAGGACAGCAACAACAACAACCACAATAATAACAATAATTTTAAAAAACATAATAGAAATATAATAACAATAATAATGTATCAATGATAATAAAATTAATAAGAATTTATAATAATAAATTATAATAATTTATTAGCAGTAATAAAATTAATAATAAGTTAATGATAATAATAATGTTGTCTTAGTGTGGCACCAAAAGCCATCCCAAATAACGCCACTATTTCCGGGTTTCTATCTTGATTCCTATTTTAATTTTATTCCTATAAAAGGATTTTTATCCAATTGCACTCAGTATGCCCCTGTAGCCCACACAGCCAGGAGAACCCAAACATCCATGGAATGATGGAATGATGGAATCGTGGAATGATGGAATCATGGAATCGTGGAATGTTTTGGGTTGAAAAGGAGCTTAAATCTCATCCCAATCCAGCCCTGGCATGGGCAGGGACACCTTCAACCATCCCAGGCTGCTCCAGCCTGGCCTTGGACACTTCCAGGGATCCAGGGACAGCCACAGCTGCTCTGGGAATTCCATCCCAGCCAGGAATTCCTCCCCAAAATCCCACCCAAATCTCCCCTTTTCCAATCTGAAGCCATTCCCTGTGTCCTGTCCCTCCAGGCCTTGTCCCCAGTCCCTCTCCAGCTCTCCTGGAGCCCCTTCAGGCCCTGGAATTGCTCTGAGCTCTCCCTGGGTCCTTCCCTTCTCCAGGGGAACATTCCCCAATTTCTCATGGGAGAAAAGGCAAGAAAAACATTCAGGCAGATTAATCAAATATTCCAAAACTTCGAGGAAAACTTTGAATTCCTGAGGACGGAGCATTGGAATGGGGGGGTGAACGGGAGGAATGGCACCACCCCGGGTGCTCTGCCTCAGGGAATTGCTCTCCAAAATCCCTTTCCCAGTGGGAAGACACTCTGGGAATGGGAGCTGAGCTCCAGGAACTCCAGCAGCTCCTCCTCCACGTCCCACCAAACCTCTTCTCCCCTCACTGATGGAATTCTTGCGCATCCTCACTCTCCAGGTTGGAATAACCACCCCGGCAGGACATTCCAGATAAAAGGTCTGTGCCGACACCTCCTGCAGGGAGGAGCAGGCAAGGATCGGGCTGGGAGTGATAATTCCCCAGGAGAAACCCCCGGGGGAAATCCTGGCTTTTCCTGGAACGGGCTGTTTCTGATCTGCACACAGATCTGGTGACCTGGTCACCTCCCAGTGGTGGCAAAGCCTCCTCCAGGGAGTCCAGCTCTGTTTGGATTTGTTTTTTTGGGAAAAAAGATGCCTGGCACTCCCAAACCCACAACAAACAGAGATAAATGCGTGGTTGCTCCCAGGAATTCCGTGGCTCTTGTTTGCTCTCGTTCAGCTGAGCTTCCAAACTCCCAAATTACTGATGGAGACACAAAGGCTCCCGTCCAGGGGGTTCCAAGGAAAAAATCCAGGGAAATGTTCCTTTCAGATGCCTCTCCTGAGGTCCCAACCCTGTTTGCTCGGGAGATAAATGGAGATTTATCCATTCATGGGATGCTGACAAAGGGAGATGTCTCCATATCAACATCTCGTGGAGAGCCCGCCCCGACTTTAAATTGCAGCCTTAAAATGCTTGTTGGGTTTGATTTTTTTCAGATTTTTTTTTTTTCTTTCCCCTGGCGCGTTTTCAGCTGCAGTTGGTTTTTAACGAGGAGATGACGCCGGTTCCCTGCCGGCAATTAAAGGATTTGTCCTTGAGGAGAGGAGTCGGGATCACAGGGATGGAGAGGAGGGAAAAACAAAGCTCTTCACTCAGGGCTGCACCAACACCTCCTGATCCACCCCTCCTGCTTACAGCTGAATATTTCTGCATCCTTCACCCTCCCTCCCTCTAAAACAAAACATCCCTGGAGGTCTCTTTGCTGCAGCTCCAGGGCTGAGAAAATGGAAATATTCCTTCTCTTTGGGAAGGCTCTGGAATGAAGGATTTCATCTCTTTCCTGACTGAGTGCTTTGAAGGCTCCAATTTGTGGTGATTTAACAGCACTTGAGAGGAGGAGGCCAATGAAAAGCTCATTTGAGGTGGGAATCACAGCAGAGTTAAATTTAAATATCAGAATGGAATAAAATGATGGAGGGGAATATCAGGAAATAGAAAACAAACATTTCCACTTGAAGGCAAAACCAGAATAAAAACATATCACAAAAATAATTCAACTCTGCTTAACCAAAGCAATGTTAGCTCACAATTCCTTTTGTTTAGGTGCTGTTCTTACATCCATAAATCCAGAGTTCTCCTCAGCAGCAGCAGAAATATCCCCTCAAATTCTCTCCCAGGTAATGAACGGGTTGGAACAACCTGACAAAAATAATTCCAGCCTTCCCACAGGGATAATGTGCCCTGATAACACCGTGCAAAGCCCTGCAATTCTGCACAGGGAGAAATCCCTTCCGAGGAAAACCGAATTTATCCCTCGTGGTGGCTCCCCTGTGGTGCCCCTGTTGGAAAAGGGATGGGTTTGGGGCAAAAACTTTGGATTTTTATATCACACATATGATTTTACATCCTATCCCTATGCTGAATTTCAGTGGAAGTCGCAGCTGGTGGCGGCTGAGGTTAAATCTGGAATAGCTGCTGCCAAAAAGAGAGGAATTTCTCCAGGTTCATCCACAGCTAATCAGGAGCTCCCACCTCACTGGGATTCCCACCCAGCTGCTCCAGAGATGCCTTGGCTTGGTTCCATGAGGGATCAATCAAATCCCTTCCCTGGGATGTGTCTGATCAGCTCCCTAGGCTGGGCTCAGAGCAGCTGAGCCTGGCTTGGCAAAGCCTCTGCTGGGGCTCTGCAAAGAGCAGTTCCAGCCTGGCAGGGTCCCCTGCAATCTGGAATATTTTGGGAGGTCTCTGAACCTCAGCATCCCGTTTTTGTGAGGTTAAAAGGAGCTGGACCATCTCACAGGACTCAGGTGGATGTGATGGACTCCTTTTCCAGGCAGGATTTCATGTTTCCACTTCCTTTCTGCCCCCAGCATTCCATCCCATCCTTAAAATTCTAATTAAACCCCTCCCTCTCTGGCATAATTGGTGCTAAACCTGACTTGAGGTGTAGTTAAACACTTCTTGTCAGCAAAGACGGTGCAATTTGGCCACAGCAGAATTCAACTTTATTTTCTATGGTCATTATAAACATGATTAATTATGGATTCAATTCCTAAACCAATTCCTGGTGGCTGCAGTTCTCCAGGTCCAGAACTGAGTTATCCTGGGAAAGCTGCTTGCAGCAGCAGAAGATCCTGGAACACTTTAAAATGGGAATTCTGGTAGTTTGGGGGAGAAAAAATCCCCGAGTTTTCCCAAAGCCAGAATGCCAAAAATTCCCAGGTGTTTCCAGCCAGCACCACTCCCAATTCAGGATCAAATCCTTTGCTGTCCCTGTTGGAGTTTTTCTAATTTAAGGGTTGTTTTTAAATATTACCAGTTGTAAATTGGAGCTGGAAAATAGAGGAGACCAGGAATGATGTCCCAATAATCTGTTATCCACCTCTGTGGGGTTTTGGGTTAGTTATAGGATGGCTCAAAGGATCCAAGCAGGACCATGAGGATGTGCACAGTGACACCATCAAGCTGGAAAAAGAAAATGGATTTTCCTCGATTCAATCTCATTTTCCAATATTTGAACATTGAGGATTGGGGATTTTTTTTCCTCACACAGAGGAAAATCTGTGGGATTGGATAATTTCCACTATTATTAATATTAATATTAATATTAATATTAATATTAATATTAATATTAATATTAATATTATTCAGCCCAGGTTGGGATTGATTTTTCCCTGCAAAGAGCCAAAGTTCAGGAGTGAACCTGAACAGGCAGCTCCTCCCTGGCCATGCAAGAGCAGAGCTTTGCCCTTTGGAAAACGAGACTGGGAATGTGCAAATCCTTGGAGCTTTCCCCACCAGAACAACCCAGCCTGAGGGGTTTGATCCCAGCAATTATGAAATCTTGGATTTTATTGGCTTTTTATGCAAAACTCCCACTATTTTTTTTTTTTTCCTAGAAGGCAAGGCAAAAAAAGAGAAAAAAAATGAGATTTTTCCTCTGAGGAGTGAAACTCCAGCCCTAAGGGGTCACACAGGGGTGCCTTTCCCTGAGAAAGTGCAGGATTTTTCCCTGTGGTATTCCCACCAAGGTTTTTTGGTCTGCTTTTCCCAGTCTCAAGTGGGGGAGGATTTGCTGGAGCTCTGGCATCGCTCACTCCCCGCTCTGGTTCGTGTCTGGTTCTCGCTGCCAGCCCGGCTTTAATCCCCAGCTCTGGGAGGGATTATTACATTTAGGCAGGAGTGAAATAAAGAAGGAAAGAGAAATAATCCCCTCTGAAAGGAAAAGAGCAGCTCACCAGGCTCTGCTGGCTCCGAGTGAAGCCCATCCCGGCGGGATTTGGAGGTGCTGGGAATCACAGGGGCGTTGTGGACAGAGGGGGTGATGCCTTAAGTTTTAGATTTTATATTTTTTTGGACTTTGTGCTGTTTTAATGTGCAGTTCTAGGTTTCATATTCAGGGTTGGGGAGCTCTCTGCACAGAGCAGGGAGACCAAACAATTCCTTTCCAGCTTGGGACCAATGAGGAATTTTGGGCTCAAGAGTGGAAACAGCAGTGAAGGAAGAGAGGGAACAAGGAGGATGGAGCTTCATCACCTGCAGCTGGAATTGGACAATTCACTCCAATCTGCTGATGGACCCAAACCTATCAAAGTGTGAGGCCTCGTGCCCAGGATCCATTTTGTGCCCATTTGTGGGTTTGACTTGGGTGCAGCCCCAAGGGGTTCCTGCCCTGCCCAGGCTGGATCCTTTCAATAAATCCCTTTCTATCCTTTTATTCCACCTGGTCTCTTTTTCCAGGGCAGCCTTTCCATGCAAGAGTTTTTTAACTAAAAGAGGAGAATTTGGGGTGGGATATCAGGAGGGAATTCTTCCCTGTGAAGGTGGGGAGGGACAGGAATGGGATTCCCAGAGAAGCTGTGGCTGCCACGTCCCTGGAATGTCCATGGCCAGGCTGGAGCAATTTGGGATGGTGGGAGGTGTCCCTTACAACTCCAGTGGAAAATAGACCCCGTGGGGAATAAAAGCTCCAAAGGATATAGATTATAAGTGTCTCTTTTATTCCCTTCCTGCTGGGCTCTGTTTGATGGAATGACAGATACCTGCGAGAAAACAGAGAATGAGCTCCTGGCACCATCCCAGATCCTCTCCACGTGCTGGAATTCCTGGGGCTGAAACCAGAGGGATCCTCAAGGAAAAACCCCGCAGCACATCCCCTGCACCGATCAACCTCTGCCCCCTCCCAGGCAATCACGATCTGTTTGTTTGTTTGCTTCGAAAATTCAGTTAAAATATCCCAGGCAATTATCAATTATTCCCAGGCATTTCCTCCCGGAATGGCTTTGCCTGGTGGGAAAACGCCGCGGAGGGAAGAGACTTTGACTCTGTCCTTGCTCCAAGATTCCCCTTTCATCAGCCCCGGCTTAATGAGGCTGGGTTTAAAGCAGGTGCTAAGTGCAATCAGAGCAGCTTTATTAGGACGGGAACTGTCTGGGGCCGTGCTCAGTTAACCTTTGCCTGCGTGCATGACTTGGCTGATTAATTAATCAGCGATTGATAACGACCTTTGATAACGACCTTCAGCTCCCAAAGATGAAGCCAGGGGATCGGCACTTTCTCCTTTCAGGCGCCCACACAATCATTTCCTGGCGCTAAACTGGGATTTGGAATGCGGAGGGAGGGATGGGAATATTTGCGTTTAACAGAGATGAATATTGATGATTCAATCTTTCAAGGGATGTGTGGTGAATTCGTAGACGCTCTGTGCGTCTGTAAAAACGAAAATGAGGAAGGAGACAGCGGCCTCGAGTTGTGCCAGGGGAGGTTTAGGTGGGATAATGGGAGGAATTTCTTCCTGGAAAAGGTAGAGCTGCCCAGGGCAGTGGTGGAGTCCCCGTTCCTGGAGGGATTTAAAATCCGTGTGGATGTGGCACTTGGGGACATGAGGCAGTGGTGGCAGGGCTGGGAATGGTTGGACTCAATGATCTGAGAGAGCTTTTCCAACCTTAAAGATTCTGGGACTTTTTGGGATGAGACAGGGATGTGAATATTTGTGTTTAACAAGGATGAATATTGAGGATTCAAGGGGCCAAATGAAAATGAGGAGGGAGGAAACGACCTCCAGTTGTGCCAGGGGAGGTTTAGGTGGGATATTGGGAGGAATTTCTTCCTGGAAAAGTAGGGGGTGGAAAAGATGGGGTGCAGTCCCCATCCCTGGAGGGATTGTGTAAGAAACAGAAAATTATTTATGGAATCACGGGAAGGTTTGGATGGGGACTGTGAAGATGCTGATGAAGATGAAGACTGATGAAGATCCTGTCCCACCCCTGCCCTGGCAGGGACACCTCCCACCATCCCAGTTTGTCCAAGCTGGCCTTGGACATTTCCAGTTGCACTTTTCTGGCCAGGATGGGAACAGCTCAGAGTGGGATCCCAGGAGTTGTGTTTCCCTATTTCAGGGCTCTCCAGGAGCTCAGGCAGGGTGGGAATCACCAAGAAAAGGTCATTTCCAGAGAAATCCTTTAAAAACCACATGGGCATTTCCTGACCCAATTGTACACATAAACACCCATGTGAACATCCAAATAAACATCCATGTGATGTTTATCATGTGAAACATCCATGTGAAATCTGAAACAATCATGTGAAATCATCACGACATCCATGTGAAAATCTGTTAGAAAATACCAGCTCTACAGAGATGGGGCAACTGAGAGGTGTTTTAAAAGATTTTATTCCATTTTCAGTCTCACAGATGGGTGAGACAAAGAAGATGTTACATGCAGTCAGAAGCCAAATTATTTCCTGGTTCCAATACATTATAAATGTTTTTCAGCCTGTTAGCTTTTGCCACACAATGCTGCTCACGCTTCTAACACCAATCACTGCTGTTTTTACCCCACGTGCTCTTGCTACAATGCATCTTTCACAGTTCTAACTCTCCCAAATATCTGCTCTGTTTGCAAGGCCATATTTTGAAACTTGTTTCCAGTTCAATTTCTCTCTCAGCAATGTCTGTTCTATTCATGGCCTTTCTAATTCAGCACATCTTATCTCAGAGTTTGCACACAGATGTACAGGGCTGTGGGAGCTTTCAGTCAGGCTTTGGGAATCCTCTAGAAATCCATTTCTCACAAATATCCATGTGAACATCCAAATGAACATCCATGTGAATATCCATATAAACATCCATGTGACTATCTATGTAAGCATTCATGTCAACAACCAAATAAACATCCATGTGAACATCCATGTAAATATCCAAATGAACATCCATGTGAATATTCATGTGAATATCCATGTGAATTTCCATGTAAATATCCAAAATAACATACATGTGAATATTCATGTGAACATACCTGTGAATATCCATATAAACATCTCTGTGAATATCCATGTGAACATCTATGTGAACATCCACGTCAGCATCCAAATAAACATCCATGTCAACATCCACTTAAACATCCAAATAAACATCCATGTGAATATCCATGAGAATATCCATGTGGATATCCACATCAACATCCATAAAAATATCCATATAAACATCCATGTCACCATCCACGTGCACATCCATGTCACCATCCATATCACCATCCATGTCTTCCCTGCCCAGAGCGTATCCATGGGGATCAGCAGGAGTTTGGAAAGTACCTGGAGGACTCCTCGCACTCCAACAGCAGCAGGACATCAGAAGTATTTTCTTTTCTTTTTTTTTTTAATGAAATCTTTTTCCCCCTTTTTGCCCCCTCCCAGGCCAGCTGCTGCCCGTCCATCAGCGGCAGGGCTTCCGTGGAATGAATGAGGATGATGGATGTGGCTCCGTGTTGTCATTCCAGCTTGGATGGGGCTTGGAGCAGCCTGGGCTGGTGGAAATGTCACTGCCCATGGCACTAAGTGACCTTGAAAGGTCCCTTCCACCCCAAACCATCCCTGTGCTGCTCTGATCCTCCCGGAAGGGGTTAAAGCTGGATCCCAGTGGGAAGGGAGATCCAAAGACACTGCTGGGCCCCTTCCCAGAGCCAGAGGAAACCTTCTCATTAATTCTCCCCAAATCCAGATTCTTGGCTTGAATTTAAACTGCAGAGCCAGGCCAGGCTCCAACCCAGGCCCAGCTCGTCCCTGGCACTCAGGATTATCTTGGAATAAAGGACAATGACAGAGGGGAGACCTGCCTTCCCTCCTGGAGACGTGTCTGGCTGCAAGGCTGCCCCTCAGTGCTGGTGGCACTGATTTCATTGTCCTGTCACACCAGGAGGAGGATTTATCCTGGTTTTCCGTGGCAGCAGGGATGCTCCTTTGGGCAGGGAAAAGCCTCCTCCAGCATTGCTAACGGAAGAGTTGGAAGGAAATTAACTCTGTAAGTTTTTTTTCTCCTTCACTGCTTCATCTCCTCCTGTCCCTGAAGGTCTGGAATGACTCTGGGAGGCTGCTGGAAGCAGAGCCCCAGCTCCTCTGCTGATTTACAACCAGATTGTGCCTGGAAAAGGGATGTTTAAGGAAAAGCATGGATAGGGAAGGTCTGGTTTTCCCAAATGCACTCAGAGGCTGCAGGAACACGGCCACACACAGCAAAGCCAGGCCTGGGAAGGGAGGTGGAGGCGCCCAGGCTGCCCCAGAAATGTTGATTTTTGTATGAGCTGTGAGTAAACACAGAGATAAAAATGATCTACGCGTCCCTGGGAAATGCAGCTCAGCAGGAAATCCAGCTACTTCCTACCTGTGCTGGGGAAAAGGAGCAGAAAAATGGGCAGCAGGTCTGGGGAAAGGGAAAATCCACCCTGCCAGGCAGAGCAGCATCAATCAGCTTTTAATTTCAGCTCTCCATTAGTTCATTTATTAGCTCACTGATTAAACCCAACGGTGTGGGACTCCTCTCCCTCCCAGGAATAAAAATAGGGACCCCTGTGAGGCCAGTGATGTGGACACCACCTCTTGCAGCAGGAAGGTGGCTTTTCCCTGCTCTGGAGCTAAAATAAATCAGGATTAATTCCTTTTGGAGCTTCCAGAGCCAGATGCATCCTGGCCATGCCTGTGCCTGACATCTGCCCATTAAAGTTGTGCAGAGATGCAGATCTGTAAATGTAATTATACAGCTCAGCTCTAATTTCCAACTCTCATTTAACAACTGACTTAGCAGCATCCAAACAGTTCCAGTCCCATGGTTAATTCATGAGGATGCACAGCTCCAAAATAAACTCAAAATCCTCAGAGATTCCCATGAAAAATTGGGAAAAATTCCAAAGGGAATGTGGAGTGAGGGGGTGCTGGTCCAGGGGCCAAGCCTGGCTTGGAGCTGCTTTCCCAGAGAAAATTCCAGCCTGGAAGATTTTTCCCAGAGAAAATCCCACAGCCTGGGGAGGTGCTGGTTTGGCCACCTTGTCCTTGTTTTAGGAGACCTGGGCAGTGAATTCCTGGAGATCCATTTCTCTGGAGATTTTGGGATTATGAACCCAGTGAGATGTGTTGGTTTTGCCATCAAACACAAACCCTGGCTGTGCTTGGGTGTGTTCCTGATCCTGCCTGATGGGAAACGCTGCCCTTTGATCCCTGGGATCCAGCTCGGGCTGGGAGCAGATCCAGCTCTGGAAAACAAGCCAGAGTTTTACACCTCTGAAGCTGAAACACCTTTATAAATCCTCCTTATCTTCTACATCACAGAAAAAAAAAGACTTGTTTGGTGCTGTTCCTGAGGCTGCACGGTAGAATCCCAGAATCCCAGGATGGTTTGGGATGGAAGGGATTAAAAACCCATCCCATTTATGGGCAGGGACACCTTCCATAAACCAGCAGGACCCAAAGCCCCTCAGGTGCAGAGCCATTCATTTATTTCCTATTCAACACATCGATGCATTTTTCCATGTTAATACATTTTCCCTCAAGAACGCATCCAGCTATTTCCATTTTCCCCATTTAATGCGCTCTCCTGCTTCAAATCCCTCTCCTATTCCAGTGCATCCTCCTAATCCAGCGAATCCCCTCCACCTCCAGCCTCGCAGAGAGGAGCTCCTGCTGCACCCAGGACAAGCAGCCACCCCGATCCCGCTTTTTTCCAGGATCCATCCCTGCCTGGGGACCTCTCCCGCATCTGCTCCCGGTCCCACCCATCTCTGTTTAATCTTCGGGAGCTGACTCACCGGGAAACGCCGGCCTCATCTGCCGGGAATGTTAAACAGAGCCTTTTTAAACAAGGCATGGAAGAAAGCGACCATCTGGCCGCAGGGAAACGTGCTGCTTCCCTCTCTTTCTGCTGGAAAAGGGACACAGGGAGGGAGGCAGGGGGCACCGGGGCTCCCCCACCCGGGTTTTGTCCCCAAAGCCACTCCAGCTCGGATGGAGGGGTTGTCATGGCAATAATCAAACAATCCCGGGGAATTTGACGGGGATTAAAGCCCCAGGAGTCCGGAGAAGGGAGCCAAGAGGTGCCCCGGGAGCCGCTGGCACCTGCGCTCCGGCTGCTCCTGCCACATCCCTCCCTGTGGGATGGGATTGGGCCTCTCCCCCATTCCCAGGGAATTCCTGGCTGGCCAGTGGGTCAGGAGGAGGCTGTGCCTGCTCACTCCGTGCTCTCTTTGAGGGTTAAAGCCAGGCCTCGGTTTTCCTTTTTGCTTTTTTTATGTAAGAACGGGAAAGAGCTGCTGGAAAATCCCAAGCGATGGATTGTGGAGCGGCCATTGAGTGGAATCAGCATTTATCCTTCTGCTGGGATCAGGGCCTGAGGAAAAGCACCATCTCAGCAGCTCCTAAAACCAGATGGAGTGGGGGAACTGGCTCTGATTTATCTCTGGGCTCACCCAGCCCATCCCAAACCCCAAGTCCCAAACCGCGGTTCTCCCACCTCTCCTAGAAGGGACCTGCCCAACCTGCCCTTCATTCATTTATCCCACAGGCATTGCTGCCTTCCCTGTGATGCCACAAATCCACAGGGAAAACACCCAGAGCTGTCAAGAAACCATAGAGAAATCAGAAGGAACTCTGCAAAACGCTTGGGAAAAGAAATCCTTGCTTTTCCTGGTGCTGCCAGGGTGCCACAAGGAGCTCGGGAGAGGGGAAGGAGCTGCTTTTGCTCAGGCTGTTAAAATTCCCAGCACACGTGTGGGGTAGACTGAAGGGCTGAATTTATTCCAAAGGCTCCCTCATTCCTTATATCCATTCAGAATTGGCTCTGGAGACACATTCAAGGTAAAAACAGCCAGAGAATTCAGGATAAAGGCAAATAGTTTCATCTGCTTTTCCTCAGGGATGCCATTTCAGACAACCCTGCTCCCATCTCATCCCTGACGCCTGGATTCCAGGCCTGGAATTCCAGCCCTTAGAGCCACCCAGGGCGTGATCCCTCAGTGCTCCGATGAAAAAATGCAGCTGGAAAAGCTGTTTTCCAATAAATGGCACCAAAATCCCCTCAGCATCACAGAGTGCTCGGGTTGGGAGGGATCTTAAATCCAATTCCACCTCCTGCCCTGGGCACGGACACCTCCCACAGCCCAGCTTGCTCCAAGCCCTGGGAGAGGCCTGGAAGGAGATGCCTCTGGAAAGGTGGGAGGCAGAAGGCAAAATCTGGGAGAAAAAAATTCCCTCTGCAAGCTGCTACTGGAAATTCAGAGCCTCTGCTTAGAGGAAAAAAAAAAGTCTAGGGAAAAAAAAATCAACTGTAAGTTTCTAATGCTGATCTGTTGGAGGGCTTCATTCCTTTTTTTTTGTTGTTGTTTTTTTT
>VXBQ01017733.1:239-13735 GCA_013400175.1 Phainopepla nitens | reverse complement strand
CCGGTACCCACTGGTACCCCAGCAACTGTGCCAGTATCCTCCCGATCCCAGCTGTGTACCCCAGTACCTGCTCTCCAGTGCCCTCCTGGTCCCTGGCACCCCAGCAGTGTCCTGGCTTGCACCGCCAGTACTGCCCCAGCCCTGCCCTAACCTCTCTACCCTCCTCCCGCCATGTGCCCCAGCTCTTCACCCACAAGCGGGTGAAGAGCTTCACCCCAGTACCACCCAAAATCCACCTCCGTCTATACTGGTGCCCCAGTTAGTGCCTCTGTGCCCCATCACTCCCCGATCCGTGTCCTCCTCCCTCGCCCCACACGTCCCCACCCCTCCAGCCACCCCGGCTGTCCCGCAGGTACAGGCGCGTGCGGAGGAGCTGTCGGAGCTGTACCGAGAGCTGAGCCAGCACCCGGGGCTCAGCACCGCCTGCCTCGGCCCCGACCTCACCACCCAGTACGGGGGCAAGTACTGCAGCCTCTACACCGGTACGGGGACGGGGAGGACGGGGGGCGGCGGAGGGAGAGGGATCCGGGGAGTCCCTGCCTGCCCGGCGGGGATGCAGCCGGTGTCCTCACCCTGCTGCCCGCAGAGTGGTCGCAGCGGGACCTGGCAAGGGCTGAGAACATCAAGTTCTGCCGTCAGTACCTCATCTTCCACGATGGAGCCTCCATTGTCTACTCGGGGCCCGCTGGCACCTGCTCTGAGATCAAGGGCGAGTAAGCTCCATCCCACTCCCCACAGGGGTCCCTCAGGGTAGCCATGAGTGGGAGGCTGATGGGCACTGACCCACTCACCCACAGGCTGCTGAGCCGTGAGTCCCCCAGTGGGACACTGAAGGCTGTCCTGCGCAAGGTCCCTGGCAAGGAGAAGGAGAAGGAGTTCCTGGAGGTGAGGAGGGGTCTGGGGGAAAATGGATATTCACTGGGGCTCTGGGCTGAAACCACACGGTGTCTTGGGACTGTCCTGGCATCTCTGCCCCCAGATCTGGGATCAGAACAGGAAGGTGAAGAGCATCGACCTGACAGCGCTGGACAAGCATGGCAGTGTCTACGATGATGGTGAGGGGCTGGCGATGCCAGGGAATGTGGGGTTCCAGGGGACAGGGTGGCCAGTGCTGACCTGTCCCTGCAGACCAGTTTGGGTGCCTTGCCTGGTCTCACTCGGAGACCCACCTGCTCTATGTGGCGGAGAAGAAGCGTCCCAAGGCTGAGTCCTTCTTCCAGAGCAAAGCCCCCGAGCTGGGCACCTCTGATGAGGACACGGGGCACCCCAAGAAGGAGGATGCACCCGTCAAGGTGGGATCTCCCTACCCTGGGTCAGCCGGGGGCTGGCTGTGGGGCTGTGAGGCTGACCAGGCTGTGCCACAGGGCGAGCAGTTTGTGTACCACGAGGACTGGGGGGAGACGCTGAGCACCCGCAGCGTGCCCGTCCTCTGCGTCCTGGACATCGAGGGCAACAGCATCTCGGTGCTGGAGGGCATCCCCGAGCACCTCTCTCCCGGCCAGGTCAGGATGGGGAGCTGCAGGGAACCAGAGAAGGGAGGTTTCAGTAGCCAGCAGCATTTTGAGCTGCTTATCTCCCCTCTCCCCCCAGGCTTTCTGGTCTCCTGAGGACACCGGCGTGGTGTTCGTGGGCTGGTGGCACGACCCCTTCCGCCTGGGGCTGCGGCACTGCACGAACCGCCGGTGAGTCCCCGCAGGGCACCCACCCCACAGCCCAGCCCTGCTGGTAGCACCCTGCACAGCTCCCACCCCACAGCCTGGCCCCCCAGCCCTGCTGTGACACCCCTCTGTGCTGGCAGGTCAGCGCTCTTCTACGTGGACCTGACGGGAGGGAGATGTGGTAAGCAGTGCACGCCCCGATCCTGCTGGTGCCCTGGTTCCCCTGCAGCCCCTCACCATCCCCTTGTGCCCGTGCAGAGCTGCTCTCTGAGGACACCAGGGCCGTGTGGTCACCGCGACTCAGCCCCGATGGCTGCCGCATCGTCTACCTGGAGAACGATGTCCTGGGCCCCCACCAGCAGTGCAGCCGTCTCCGCATGGTGAGCAGCATGTGGGGGACACTGGCAGGCACCAGGGAGGTGCCAGGGTGCCCACACTAGGGTGGGGCAGGCAGGAGGGCAGTGGTGTCCCCTCCGTGGGCTGCAGTGGGGGCAGGCAGGCTGAGACTGCAAAACTTGTCCTATGCCGTGTCTCCTGCAGTACGACTGGTACACCAAACACACCAGCACGGTGCTGGAGGCTGTGCCACGGCAGGCATGGGGTGAGTACAGCTCTGGGGGTGTGTGGGGGGGACTCAGGGGGATGCTGAGTGCTACCACTCTCATCACAGGTGCCTTCCCGGGAATCTACTGTGGCGCACTGCCAGGGATGTGCTGGGCGGCCGACAGCCGCAGGATCCTGCTGGACACGGCCCAGCGCAGCCAGCAGGTGAGGGGGTGGTGGGGGACACCGGGGGGGCCTGGCTGGGTCAGGGCTCCACTGGACTCTGCCCTCATGCCCCTAGGATGTGTTCGTGGTGGACACGGCAACAGGCACCACAGCTTCGCTGACAGCTGGTGAGTGACGGGCCAATGGGGCCATGCTGGTGCCAGGGGTGGGGAGAGGGTCACACCTGCAGGTCTGACCCCCTCCTCCCCAGATTCCCCCCAGGGGAGCTGGTCTGTCCTCACCATCGACCGGGACCTCTTGGTGGCCAGGTTTTCCACCCCTAGCTGCCCCCCCATACTGGTAAAGTCATTTCTCCAGTGCCCACCAGCCCCTTGACACAGGCACTGACCCCTCTCCTCAGTGCCCACCGGCCCCGTGGCATGGGCACTGACCCCTCTCCCTGCACAGAAAGTGGCAGTCCTGCCCACCGCCGGCCATGAGGCACAGACACAGTGGATCTGCCTGCAGGATGCACCCCCCGTGCCTGGCATCAGCTGGGCCATCCGCACCCTGCAGCCCCCACCGGAGCAGGAGAATTCCCAGTACAGTGAGTGCCCAAGGTGGGGTCAGGCTGTGCTCCACCATCCTCACTGCTCCCTGACACCCCCCTCCCTGCCTCCACAGGGGGCCTGGACTTTGATGCCATCCTGATGCGCCCAAGCGAGAGTCCCACTGCCCAGAAGCCCCCCTTGGTCGTGATGCCCCATGGTAAGAGCTTGTCCCCACCCCACTGTACGCCAGCCAGGCAGCGTCACCCTCCCTTTGCTTTTGCCTTTTGCAGGGGGTCCTCACACCGTCTTCACGGCGGGGTGGATGCTGTACCCGGCGGCGCTGTGCCGTGCGGGCTTTGCCGTGCTGCTGGGTGAGTGACACCAGGGCTCTGGGTGACACAGCACCCACAGAGGGGCCGGAGTGGGGGCACGAAGGAGGAAGGGCTCTGACGCTGCTCCCCACGCAGTGAATTACCGCGGCTCACTGGGCTTTGGCCAGGACAGCGTGGCCTCCCTGCCAGGCAACGTGGGCACACAGGACGTACATGATGTGCAGGTATGGCGTGGCACGTGGTCCTGGGGCACCTGTGCTCCTGCAGCTGTGCTGACTAGGGCACGTGGGGCTGCCTGCTCAGTGGGTGTTCCCCGTGGCGGCAGCTCTGCGTGGAGCGGGTGCTGCAGGAGGAGACGCTGGATGCCAGCCGGGTGGCCCTGGTCGGTGGCTCGCATGGGGGCTTCCTGTCGTGCCACCTCATCGGGCAGTTCCCCGACACCTACCGCGCCTGCGTGGTCCGCAACCCCGTGGTGAACATCGCCTCCATGGCGACCACCACCGACATCCCGGACTGGTGAGTACTGCTACCCCCAGCTTCCCAGGCTCCTTGCCATCCCGGTCACACACGTGCCCCCAACTCTCTTGCCCACAGGTGCCTGACAGAGATAGGGCTGCTCTACAAACCTGATGCCCTGCCAGACCCAGCCCAGTGGACAGAGATGCTGCACAAGTCACCCATACGCTATGTTGACCAGGTGTGTCACTGTCCCCATCCCTGTCCCTGTCCCCACCAGCAGTGCCAGTGCTGAGGCTGTGCTGCTTCTTCAGGTCCGTGCACCTGTGCTGCTGATGCTGGGGGAGGACGACCGGCGTGTGCCCCCCAAGCAGGGTCTGGAGTATTACCGTGCCCTCAAGGCCCGGGGGGTGCCCACACGGTGAGTGCGTTGCTGGGGGCTTGAGCTGTGGGGTGCAGACACAGCACTAATCCCTATTTCCCCTCCAGAGTGCTCTGGTACCCGGGGAACAACCACGCGCTGGCTGGCGTTGAAGCCGAAGCTGATGGCTTCATGAACATGGCACTGTGGCTGCTCAAGCACCTGCAGTGTTAAGGCTGCTGACCCCTGCTGCTGGCCCAAATAAACGATGTAGTTCAGCACCCCAGTGTCTCTCGTGGTAGTGCTGGTACCAGTGTCATCTCTACTCCTGGTGCCCCAGGAGGTGGTGGCCACGGGACCTTTCACCTGCCCAGATGAGCGGCTGTGCCGCCGGGGATGCGCTGGGCCGTGGGCAGGGTGACCCGTGCCCGGCCGTGCGGGGCAGGGGGGAGCGCTGGAACCGGCCGGGCGCTGCCGCCGGGCTGCTCCCGCCTGCTTTGGCAGGCGTCCCACTGCAAGCGCCGGCAGCCGAGCCGGGCAGAGGACAGTCCCATGGCCACGGGGACCGAGAAGGGTGTGGAGGTGGGCAAGGGGGCTCGGGGGAACTGTGTGGGTGGGCACAGTCCCGTTTCGGGGGGTGGGCACGGGCAGGGGAGTGAGCTTACCCCCGTCCAGCATGCTCCTTCCCTCATCCAGGCGGCCCGGGGCCCCGCCGCCTGCTACCGCGAGCTGAGCCGGTTCCCTGCCGTCACCCGTGCCGCCCTCAGGGCTGCGGCTGGGGGCCAGACCTTCCTGCTCTACACCGGTGAGTGGCGGGCTCGGCACCCGGCCTTTGGCCCGCGGGACCGATGTGAGCGGCGCTGACGGGCCCGTCCCTCAGAGTGCAGCCGCCCTGACCCGGCCCGCCGGCGGCTCCTGCGCTTCGGCCGCCACTACAGCCTGCGGCGCACCGCCGGCCGCGAGGGCCTCGCCGTCAGCCGGACCGCGCTCAGCGCCGAGATCCACAGCCAGTACGGCACGGGCGGGCTGCGCGATGGGACGCTGTGCCTGTGGCATGGCCGCTGCCTGTGGCGTTGGCGGTGCCCGCAGCGCGCGGCCCGCCGCAGCCTCCGTCCCTCCCGCCCTCAGGCTCCTCAGCCAGGACTCGCCCACGGGGCAGCGCCGCGCCGAGCTCAAACGCTGCCGGCGGCAGGGCCACGAGCTGCTGGAGGTAACGCGGCTGTCCCGGTACTCACCGGCGTGGCTGCAGTGCCAGTGCGGGGCGGCGGGCACCGTGTACGCGGTGTGCCGGTGCTGACGCCCGTCCCCCCAGGTGTGGGACAGCGAGGGATGCAGCCACAGCGTGGATCTCACGGCGCTGGGGAAGCATGGGGACGTCTACGCGGAGGGTAGGGCTCCTTCCCCATGGTCCCTGCCCACAGCAGGGGTGAGGTTGGCATGGCCAGCAGCCCTGGTGGCTACCTGGTGCCCAGCTGGGCCTGTGCCAGGCTGGGCTTTGGCACCCTCCTGCCATACCAGGGCCCTTTGCCTGCCTGGCCTGGTCACACTCGGAGACACGGCTCCTCTATGTGGCTGAGAAGAGCCGGCCCAAACGACAGCCCCTCTGCCCCTGGGATGTGCCAGGAGCAGCCCGGCCGGCAGCAGAGGATGAGGATGAAGAGGTAGGTGCCCCATGAGTGTGTTCAGTGCACCCCCAGGCATGCCATACACACTGTGAACATGGCACATGCCCCTTGGGCACACCATGCACCCCTGAACACGCTGTGCACCCCATGAGTGTGCTGTGCACCCTATGAGTGCGTCATGGACCGAGCTCCATGCTTGGGGCCACCGGCCATGGCGTTGATGGGTCTGTGCCACAGGGCAAGCAGTTTGTGTACCATGAGGACTGGGGGGAGGCCCTGAGCACACGCAGCGTGCCAGTCCTCTGTGTCCTGGACCTGGAGGGCCTCAGCCTGTCAGTGCTGGAGGGAGTCCCGGAGCACCTCTCCCCCGGCCAGGTCAGGATGCGGTGCAGGGAGCGCCCCAGGGGACCCAGCCTGGGGCTGTGGGATGAGCCTGACTGTCACACAGGCCCTGTGGTCCCCGGATGACCATGGTGTGGTGTTCGTGGGCTGGTGGCACAAGCCCTTCCGCCTGGGGCTGAGCGCCTGCTCCAACAGGAGGTGGGTCCCAGCCAGCCACCAGCACCATGTCATGGTGCCCATGCAGTATCAGCACAATGGGGGTCCAACCTGACCCCCTCTTTCCTCCCAGGTCAGGGATTTTCCACTTGGACCTGGCCAGCGGGTGCTGCGGTGAGCGCTGGGGCCCTGGGGGGTGACCTGAGGGTCCCTGGGATGCTGACCCTTTGCTGCCCACAGAGCTGCTGTCAGCAGAGAATGGTTCTGTCTGCTCCCCTCGGCTGAGCCCTGATGGCCAGCGCCTGCTCTACCTGGAGGGGGGTGTGGGGGGGCCCCACCGGCAGTGTCTGCGCCTGCGCATGGTGAGTTGGGCCTCACGGGCACCAGGCACGGCTGTGCCCCCTCGTGCTGCCAGCACAGTGCCCAGCCCAGGAGGCACAGCCTATCACAGTGCCTGGCTGCGGTGGGGCTGTCCCCAAACCTCCCTGCCTCAGTTTCTCCTGGCATGGGTCCGTCCGTAAGCACTGGCTCTCCCCAGCTTGCCTGGCAGACAAGGCAGACGGTGACGGTGCTCGACGTGGTGCAGGAGCCCACAGAGGGTGAGCCAGGCATGGTGGGCAGTGCGTTCTGATGGGGGGCTGGTGCCACCCCCTGCCAGGTACCCATGACCCCAGCTCACTAGCCCAGCGCTCTGCCCCACTTGCAGCCTTCGCCGGGCTCTATGCAGAGGTGCTGCCGCCGCGGTGCTGGGCAGCCGACAGCCGGCGAGCCGTGCTGGGCACCCCTCAGCGGAGCCGCACGGTGAGTCCGGGGCATGCAGGGCCAGGGACATGACCCACACACCCCGTGGTGACACCACTGCCTGTGCTCTGCGCCCTGACAGGACCTGCTGCTCGTGGATGTGGAGGCGTCTACCGTCACCAACCTGACAGCAGGTAGATGGCACCGGCCACCCATGGTGCTCTAGTGAGCAGCACTGATCACCAGCATGTGTTCTGTCCCCAGGGTCACCTGAAGGGTGCTGGGAGCTGCTCACTCTCCAGTGGGACCTGCTGGTGGCCACCTGCTCAGCCCCCCACCACCCCCCCAGCCTGGTGAGCAGTGCCCTAGTGCCATGTGGCACAGTGGGATGTGGCACAGCAATGTGCAGCCAGGCACAGCACAGTGTGGCACAAGGAGGCATAGTGTGATGTGGCACAGCCAGATCCAATATGCCACAGCCTTGGCATGGCACAGCCCCAGTGTCATCCATTGCCTGTGCCCAGGTGGTGGCCGTGCTGCCGCCAGCGGGCCAGGAGTTGCCCCTTAGCTGGGTGCCGGTGGAGGACACCCCAGCAGTGCCTGGTGTCACCTGGAAGACTCTAATGGTCCAGCCACCCTGCAGTGAGCAGGGCCTCGCTGCACAGGGTGAGCCCCTGGGGGCCCCTGCTGCACCTCGGTGCTGCCTGGGTGCCAGAGACCCCCAGGAGTGGGGGGTGGGCAGGGTGCTGGGTGCCCAGGGTGGTGGTTGCTGAGTGGGACCCCTTCCCTGGCACAGACACCCAGGCTTTTGAGGCCCTGCTACTGAGCCCCTCAGATGGCACACCACCGCACCCCCTCGTTGTGTGCCCCCATGGTGAGTGAGGGGACAGTGGGGACACCCTGGAAGTGCTGGTGGCACCCCAGGTGATGCCCCTGCTGGCCTCAGGTGGCCCCCATGCTGTCTTCGATGCCCGCTGGCGTCCGAGCATGGCTGCGCTGTGCCAGCTGGGCTTTGCCGTGCTCCTGGGTGAGTGCTGGGGAGCTCGGGGACATGTGGCCCTGTGTCCCAGTGGAAACATGGCACCCACAGCCCTGTCTCCTCAGTGAACTACCGTGGCTCCCTGGGCTTCGGCCAGGCCAGCATCAGCTCCCTGCTCTCCCGTGTGGGTGAGCAGGATGTGGCAGACACCCAGGTGAGGGGTGCTGGGCTGGGGGTGCTGGTGGGATGCTGCTGGCAGGATCTGGTGTTTGGGTGCCAATGGTGGGTGCCCCACGGGTGCAGCTGGCAGTGGAGCAGGCGCTGCACAGAGAGCCCCTGGACCCGCACCGCCTGGCCCTGCTGGCTGGCTCCCACGGAGCCTTCATCGCCCTCCACCTCCTCGCCCGCGAGCCCGAGCGCTACCAAGCCTGTGCCCTGCGCAGCCCTGTCTCCAACCTGCCCGCACTGCTGGGCACCTCTGACATCCCTGACTGGTGAGTGTCACCCCCCTATCCTGTGCCAAGCCACGCCATGTCCCTGTGACACCTACCAGTGTCTCTGTGCTGCAGGCGCTACACTTCCCTGGGGCTGCCCTACTCCTTTGACCGAGTGCCATGTGCTGAGGAGGTGGCCACCATGCTACTGCGCTCGCCCATTGCCCAGGCAGCCCAGGTAAGGCTGGTAAGGGTCAGGATGTGTGTGGGGTGCCAGGTGTGGGGTGTCAGACACCCACTGAGGGCAATGCTGCAGGTGCAGACACCAGTGTTGCTGTGCGTGGGTGCCCAGGACCGGCGCGTGAGCCCCACGCAGGCGCTGGAGCTGTACCGGGTGCTGCGGGCCAGGGGTGTGCCAGCACGGTGAGTGGGGTGCAGCTGGGAGCAGGGAAGGAGCTCTGGGGTCCTGGATCTTCCCATCGTCTTCCCATCCTGTCCCTCCCCACAGGCTGCTGTGGTACCCAGAGGGCGGCCACGCGCTGACTGGTGTGGAGACGGAGGCCGATGTCTTCAAGAACTGTGCCCACTGGCTCCTCCAGCACCTGGGGCAGCCCAGGTGGGATGGGAAAGACCGGCACAGCCCCTAGTGCCCACAGTGGTCCTGGGCTATGCCAGCCCCAGGGTGACTGCTGGCCTGGGACCACACCAGGACCAGAGGCAGATGGAGTGAGTGCAGGTGGGGGCAGGGACACGGGTTGGGATTTGGCGTTAAATAAACATGAGACCCTGTGCAGTGCCAACCCCTGTGGCCAAGGCTGTGCCTTTATTGTGCCGTGGCAGCTGTGCCAGGCTGGGAATGCCAGCTCAACCCATCTTCATCACCTTGTAGATCCAGTCGACATAGAGGGAAACACGGATGAAGAGGGCGGGCTGGTCAGTGCGGGCACAGACACGGGAGGGGGTGATCACCCCCTCCAGCACCCAGCAGTCAGCGGTGAGGCAAGCCAGCGGTCCGCCATAATCGCCCTGTGGCATGAAGAGAGCGGTGTCACCCTGGTGCCAGCACCTGCCACCTCCCTGGGGTGGGTCCCAGCCCGGCTCACCTCGCAGGCACCCACGCCAGCACGCAGCGGGGCAGTGCACAGCTCGCTCTCCTTCAGGCGCCCACGCAGCGCCCTGCTGCACTCGCTGTGGGCCAGCACTGGCAGCTGTGCCACATTCAGCACGCTGTCGTCTGCCGTGCCTGCGGGCAGAGAGCACGGGGCAGCGGGCATGGGAGGCAGCATCGGGCATGCAGGGAAACAGGAATGGCATGGGCAGGGAATGGAGTGGACAGGAGGATGTCGTGGCAGCAGGACGTCATTGCAGGGCGATGTGGAAGAGAGAAGTTGTGGAGGAGGGATTCCAGGGACGGGGTGATATCAGGGGCAAGGGATGCTGTAGGCAGGGAGATGGAATGGGCAGGAAAGCATCACAGAAGGGAGATGCTGTGAACAGGGGTATGCCAGGGACCTGGGGCTTGCTGTGGGCAGGTGATACTTCAGGCAAGGGATGCTGTGGGCAGGGAGATGCCATGGACCTGGGGATGCTGTGGGCAGAGAGGATGGAATAGCATTGATAGGGGCTGTATTGAACAGGGAAGCCCCCAGCAGGGGCTGCCCGTGGCAGGTACCTCTGGTTTCCCCCCAGCCGGCGATCTCGCAGACAGTGCCCTCAGGCACAACGTAGCGCTCGGGGGGCAGGCAGATCAAGGCCACACGCCTGGTTAGAGTAGCTGGCCTGTGGCAAGAGGGGCAGTGGGACACAGTGCCAGCCTGGCAGCAGTGGAGCATGGCAGAGGCCAAGGCACGGCCACTCACCTTGCCAGCTTCAGCATCACCAGCTGGGACTCAGAGGGGCCGCAGACGATCCTCATGATGGGGATGGTCTCTTGGTCGGGGTCCTCAGGTCCAGGGTCCCTGAAGAGCGTCCCCAGCTGCACCTCATAGCCCGTCAGGTCGGCATCGCTGTGGAACAGGGACATGAGGGCACAGGGGGTTCCCACCACCCCACGCCCCAGCCCCAGCCTTACCAGGAGGCGAAGCACTGGTGTGTGCTGATCACCCACTGCTCCTTCACCAGGGATCCCCCACAGAAGTGCACGCCAGCCCTGTGGGGACAGGCGGTGAGCTCTGGGGTTCACTGAGTACATGGCAGTGCAGTGGGACACCCACTCACCGGTTGCGGATGCTGACAGTCCAGGGTGAGTTGCCAGGCTGGCCGCCAACAATGCGCCCCTTCTGCTGCGGCCTCTCGTCCCGCTGGCCACACTGCTCAAATGTCACTGCATCTATGGGCAGGGTGGGCATCAGCCGGGGCTGTACCACCAGCACCCACCCCAGGCTGCCTACCCACGACCCGTGGACCCCCACCTGCATTCTCCATGATGGAAGGCACCGTGCTGCCAGCTGCAGACAGAAAACAGAGGGTGGCACTGGCACAGGATCCAGCCACCCTTAGGGGACCAAAACTACCCTCTGTGTGAGGCCAGGGTCCCCTCTAGCTCTGCAGGGATGTGGGTAGGGGCTCACAACAGGGCTTGATGGCACAATAGTCAAAGGGGGTACGGGGGTCCATGGTGTAGCACCAGGGGCCGTGGCTGTCGTCATCGGGGTTGCGACAGTAGTTCTCCTCCAGGTGTGCCTCAGGGTGAGTGGTGGGCGACATCCTGCCAGGAGGCAGTCACCCCCACTGTCACCATCCTCATCCTCATTTCCATCCCCTCCCCAACCCCATCTCCATCCCCATCCCTGTACCCACCACACCCCTTCACACACTCACTGGGGCACATGGGGTGTCTGGGCAGCCCAGGGCTGGCAGGTGATTCCCTTGCGTGTCTTGCTGACGTGGCCATGGTAGTGCTTGCCGTGGCCATGGTAGCACTCTGGGAACAGGCAGGGAAGGCTGGCACTCCTCACAGGGGCACCAGGGTGGGCACCCAGGGACGGGTGCCTGGGGTGACTCACCTTGGGCATCCTGCTCATCAGGGCAGCGGCGGATGTGGAAGCAGAAGGCGATGCGGACAGTGGGGCGGGAGGTGAAGCACCACGGAGCCTCTGATCCATCAGGGTTGCGGCAGTAGTTCTCCTGCAGGTCCCTGGAGGAGGGGCCGCATGGCTGTCCCCCCTCAATCCCACACTCACAGGTGCTGCCCACCACCACCCTCCTGGGGTGCACAGCCATCCCCTTACTTGCACGGGTACTTCTCGGGCACAAAGTGGTGCTTGTGGGGCACCTGGGAGTCCCAGCGCTGGCAGGGGATCCCCGAGACAGTCACGTTCACACGGCCACGGTAGCCTTCGCCCTTGCCCCTGAAGCAGCCGTTGGTGACGTTGACAGGCCGTGGACGTTTTTCTGCTTGTGTGGCCAGAGAGAGGGGCAGAGTAGCAGGGCCAGGGGTGGCACCCAGGACCCTCGGGCCCAGCTGTGCATGCTGCTGGCGGGGACTTACTGCAGATGCGGATGTGGCAGTACTCGCGCTCCCGCCCGGGGTCGGTGGTGTAGCACCAGGGCCGCTCCGAGCTGTCAGGGTTGCGGCAGTAGTTGTCATCTAGCCCCTTGTCAGGGTACCTGGGCCAGAAACAGGGAGCAGCAGTTGAGGTGGCACCATCACCCCAGCTCTGGCACTCAATCAGGGCACTGCACTGCTGGGGGCTAGTACTTGTTGGGGTGGTAGGGGTGCTTGTGTGGGTGCTGTAGGTCCCAGCGCTGGCACTCCGTCCCTGATTCGGTGTGGTCCACGGTGCCACGGTAGTCCTCCCCATTGCAGGTCATGCAGACAGCTGCCAACAACTGCAGAGCTCAGTGTGGGGGAAACACACAGCACAAGGTGACCCTGAGATGTGGCACTCACCATCTTCACACTTCTTTATGCCACAGCTCTGGTGTCGGACATTGGGGTCAGTGGTGTAACACCACGGGCCCCGCTTGTCCCGATCGGGGTTTCGGCAGTAATTCTCCTCCAGCCCATTGCGAGGGGATGGCAGGAACCTGCTGGCAGCAGAGTGGGTAGGAGGGCTGACAGGAATCCTTTGCCCTGCAGTGGGCACACCCAGGATGATGCGCTACCCCTGTCAGTGCCATTGCCCTCAAGCTGTCCCCATTGCTCCTGTGCTATCCCACACTGTTCCCACCCCATTCCCCATTCCCCATTGTCCCATGCTGCCCAGGGTAGGTGCCACAGGACAGCCAGGGACATAGGGGCACCTGTGGTCATGCGGCGTCGTGGCTTGCCAATGCTGGCAGCGCAGTCCCTTCTCTGTGGTGGCTCGTGTGCCGCGGTAGCCGGAGCCATCGCCCACGATGCAGTCCCGCAGGTAGTCTGAGCAGAGCCAGGCACCTCTTCAGAGCCCCAGGGCCAGGTCAGGGCACACGGGCGATGAGGAGTCCTGTGCCAAGTGGCCTGTGCCCAGTCTGTGGTGTCCCCATGCCCACCCATGGCACCAGCCCACCTTTCTTCTGGTACAGGTCATAGCGGATGTTTTTCTGCAGCTGGATGCGGGGTGAGTGCTGGGTCCAGGGCAGCAGCTGGCACAACTGGCTCTGCTGGTCATGGTGGAAAGCCCTGGGAGGCACAGCAGGAGTCTGGCATAGCCCCGGGTGAGGCCAGGGCCCGCGGGACCTGGGTCACACACGTGAGCGCCCAGTATCCAAGCGCCGAGTGACCCAGGGTTGTGGCCCCTGCACTCCCACCTGCCCCGCGGTGGCACTGTGTCCTGCTCACCGGCAAGGCAGGCTGGCGGCACAACGCTGGGCACATTGCTCCGCAGTGCCCTGCTCCGGCAGCGGAGGTGGTGGGTCCACGGTCACCGCCAGCAGCTCGGTGGCTCGCAGGCGCTGGAAGTCATTGAGGGGTGAGCGGTGGCCTGGGGAGTGTGGCAGGAGCTCAGTGTGCCCATGGGGGCACAGCCCAAGCACTGGGGCCCTGAGGAGTGTCGGATCCCTGCCCCATGGAGCATAAGATCTCTGTCCCACAGAACACGGGATCCGTGTCCCATGGAGGAGGGGATCTCTGTCCTATGGAGTATGGATCCATGTAGTATGGAGCAGGGGATCCCTGTCCTATGTCCTGATCCGTGTGCCCTGGAGCAGGAGGGTCCCTGCCCTACATCACC
>VXBQ01017726.1:15184-28619 GCA_013400175.1 Phainopepla nitens | reverse complement strand
TGGAGCAAAGCCTCCCCTCCATCATCTCCTGTCTCTGTCTCAGGGTCCCTGATTCTCTTTTGTTTTTAATGCCATAGTTATTTTTGTTTGTTTGCCTTGTTATACACACTAGTAAAGACCTGTTATTCCTATCCCCATATCTTTGTCTGAGACCCCACTTAATTTCAAAATTATAATAATTCGGAGGGAGGGGGTTTACCTTTTTCATTCCAAGGGAGCCTCCTGCCTTCCGTAACAGATACCTGCCTTTTCAAACTGAGACAAGGAAAAAACCTCTCTCCCAACCTTTCATTTTGTTTATCTTGGCATAATGGCTTTGGTTCTTAACTGAGAAAAAATGACAGACTGTGGCCACTGTGTTCTTGTTAACAGTAAGGGACAGTTCACTTTGCATGTGATGGATGTTTTACAATTACTAATCTTTAAATTGCAGTATTGCAGCTGGAGAGAAATGAAGAAGCTACTCAGAAGATAAATGAATACAGCAGTTAATTAAAGATATCTAGTTTCCACTTGAAGCACTTCTGTGCTTTTAGGAGGAATTGTAGGTGAGGGGGAGGTAAGCTTGAAGAAGCATAGGGAAAGAACTTTGAAGTAGCAAAAAAGTACAATTTCTGAGTGGTGTAATGGAGGGGGGTGTAATGGCAAATTACAGCAGAGTCCACTAAGGAACGTCTTCATATGTATCTCAGTGAGATCACGGTTCAGAGGTAGGTACTGTATTGTTTCACACAGCTCAGCTTAATGGGGGCGGGGAAAAAAAGGTAATTTGGCAAAAAGTGAGGAGGAAAAGCTGTTGAAGTAAAACAGAATGAGAGGAACTTCATGTAAGATCTACTGTACAGATCCTCTGCCCAGAAGTCAATAGACAGTTTACTAAGGATTTAAAAAACAGCAGGCTCAAAGACTCTGTTGTAGTATCTGCCAGGCAAAACTACATGCATATTATGTCAGTCAAAGAAAAATATTCTGAGCACAGTCATCCAATTAAACAAATTACCTATTAGTCACTTGGATGTCAGGAAATTGAGGTAAGCTCACCAAAGACAGATCATGTAAGAAGACACATCATCTAAAGAAATGGATCTCAGTGCTTCATCTTTTCCTCTCGCTAGTTCAATTTTTCAGACTCAAAATTAATTTCAGAAAATTAGCTTTTTGTCTATATTTCTAGATATTTTTCTGACCTAGATGCAGGCTTGGGTGCATTCTGCTGCCAGGCAGTGAGATGTTCAAAGTCTGGGAAGAAACCATCACTTATTTCTTTCTGTATTGGAGACACTATAGGACAATGGGCCCTATCTGAGGATTAGCTGTGCTCTGCAAGTACATAGCTCATGGCTGAAAAGGAACTGGTGGTAATTTTTACTTCTTTGTGACATCAGGAGCTATCAGGCAGAAGGTCTGTGGGGTTTCCTACTTTGGTCTGGTTTTCTTGTTCTCATTCTTGCAGCATATCTTAAAGAACAAAACAACATGCTACAGAGGAGAATCAAAATAAACCAAGCAGATTTTTGTATGGCCAGGATAAATAATTATTAAAAATAAAGGATTTTTTCCTTTTTTTTTTGCTTCTTTGTTTGTTTGTTTTATTACCCTCTTTTGTCATGTGTTCAAGGGGAAAAAAGTTGACAAATCCCTGCATTTTGCAGTTTCAGCAGAACCTCTACCAGACAAAGAGGCAGAGACAGTGCAGAAACAGCTACATGTGTGGGAGAGGAAAATGCTCTTATCTTCTGGCTCCAGGATTTCATTTATTCACGATTTTTTAAAATATGAGTAGTATTTAATAATTTACCAAAGGAAACTTTTTCTTTCTCCTTTTCTCTTTTTCTCTTTTCCTCATCATCTCTTTTTTTCTTTCTTTCTCTCTTCTCTTCTCTTCTCTTCTCTTCTCTTCTCTTCTCTTCTCTTCTCTTCTCTTCTCTTCTCTTCTCTTCTCTTCTCTTCTCTTCTCTTCTCTTCTCTTCTCTTCTCTTCTCTTCTCTTCTCTTCTCTTCTCTTCTCTTCTCTTCTCTTCTCTTCTCTTCTCTTCTCTTCTCTTCTCTTCTCTTCTCTTCTCTTCTCTTCTCTTCTCTTCTCTTCTCTTCTCTTCTCTTCTCTTCTCTTCTCTTCTCTTCTCTTCTCTTCTCTTCTCTTCTCTTCTCTTCTCTTCTCTTCTCTTCTCTTCTCTTCTCTTCTCTTCTCTTCTCTTCTCTTCTCTTCTCTTCTCTTCTCTTCTCTTCTCTTCTCTTCTCTTCTCTTCTCTTCTCTTCTCTTCTCTTCTCTTCTCTTCTCTTCTCTTCTCTTCTCTTCTCTTCTCTTCTCTTCTCTTCTCTTCTCTTCTCTTCTCTTCTCTTCTCTTCTCTTCTCTTCTCTTCTCTTCTCTTCTCTTCTCTTCTCTTCTCTTCTCTTCTCTTCNCTCCATGAGGATTATTCTAGGAACAACGTATAAGAGAAATCTAACTGTCAGTAGAACTTTAACAAGGAGGAACAGCTGCATTTTACCATTCTGGATAGACCAGAGCTATGATGCTGAAGCTGTGACCAAACCTCAACTCCTTACAAAGCTGAACCAATAAAACTGCCTTCATGTTAGCCAATCTCTTATATGCACCTAACGAGACCCAGGTTCTGTGCTCTGTTGATGCAACAGTATCTCAGGATGAAGTTCAAATAGTCTTAATAGGATAGAGAATTTCCTGAGGCCAAATGAAAAAGATAATTTTAATTTCATATACCTCCTGGTGTCTTCCCATGGAAAAGGAAGAAAGGACTTCCGAGGAGAAGGACATCAAGGGATGGAACATCACTTCACTGTCTACAGATTTTGTGTTGGCTTTTGTGCAAACAACTTAAAAATATCACAACTTCCTTTACTGGTGTCTCTTTCCTCACCACTTCCAGATTCTCCACATTGCTCTGACAGTGCTGGTAATGTGCAATGGTATCTCTGTGGGCATGTCCAAGTATTCCTGTTCCAGCTCCAGGTGCTGCTGTTAGATTATGTCAGGAGAAAGGGAGTTATTTTAGGTGCTGATGTGCTAAATTGATACTTCAATGCTATAAACACTCTCAGGGAGTTGTGGCTGTCAGATTCAGACAAAATAAGGCTGGAGTTCAACTGGGATGACTGGTAGTTCTAGTCAAATTAAATTATTGAAAAAAGGAGAGCTATAGGAGCTAGGGCTGGCAGTCCTAATTTCAATTACCCATGATTGGACTACTTATGGAGATTTTGTGAACTTGAAATTCACATATGTTCATTGAATAATGCAAATATCATCTATAAGGGTCTGAGAAGCTGTCTTTATGAAAGTACTTGCTTGCCAGGTTAGCAAGCTGCTGCTGAACCTGCATACTACTCCAGAACACAGATTATTCCTGTAATAAGAAGCCATTAACTTTTGGATCTCAAGGCAGCTCAATACCATTTTCCAGAGAGTACAGAGAGTTTCTGGGTTTTCACTCTCCCTTATTTATGTAGCAGACTCTAGTCATGCCTCATATCTAATATGATAATTTGTGAGCTTGATGCACATGAAAGAAAGAAGCAGTCTTATCTATTGCCAAAAGCTTTAATATATCTATATGTTGCTTCCTTTTCACACAGTATTTTACCATCCCTGCAAAGAGTTATGATTTTAGGATTAGTTGCCCTGGAGTAGTCCTAAGGAAAGAAAAATTCTCTGCTCATACTGTAGTATAACCTTTACTATGCCAGTTTGATGAGAAATAACTTCTATAGCTATAATTTCAGGTCAAGAAGTCTTATTTGCCATTGACCATCAGAAGATGATATGGAGAAGTGGACACATCTCTTGGCCAGTGTTTAAGCTCAGAGTAAGAGAACATCTACAACATGGAAATTATTTCTTCACTATAATATTAATTTCTTAGTGCTTTTCATCTTCAAGAGATGAGAAATGTGAATTAGCAGTGTACCTTGAACACTGCAAGATACAACAGAATCACTGCAGCACAGGGAAGTGAGTAAAACATACAATGTAACTAATCCTCATGATTGAAAATTGCATTGTCACTAGGATCACCATGACTTTTGTGTACAATCTTCTTTCCTTTACAGACAAAACAGCCATACAGCATCATGTATTTTAACTGTATTTTCAACCTTGGTACATTTTATGCATATTTCATCTCAAGTTTGTTTAATCATGGTGTTATTCACAGAGATTCAATAATTAATTATGTATTTGGACAACAAATAGAATGTACAAATATCGTCTCCAGAAATGTGACTGAGTTATCATTGTACCAAGAGGAGAAAGTCTTTTGAATGCAAAAGGTTTTTCTGACATTTTTATGGTCAGTTCTAAAGGGTTTTTGAATAACAAAGTAACACCAGGGATTTGAGTCATGCACATGGAATTGTAATTCACTTGTATTCACTCTGGGAAAATAATATGACCAATATTTTGGGTACAGAACTTCTTTACTGTGTGACTGAAATGTCAACATTATTACTAGTCCTCCTGGGATAAAATGTCTGTTTGCTGGTATTGCTGAAATTCTTGAGGTTACCTTTGCATGTGCGAGGACTACATGCTCGGCCTGTAAAATCTCTGTTTAAACACATTGTACAGTACTGTATGAACTCATTTCATTTTTCTTGCTGGCTACCTTCCTCAGGACAAAACTCTAAGAGCACCCGCCTCAAATTATGCTCAGAATGCACTTTAATCTCAAGCAAGACATTTCCCTATTTAAAAGCTTACTCTTAACTGGATAATGCACTGGACTAAGAAAACACAGAGACAAGGCTGTCTAAGTGCAAAGCATGTGAGTGTTTCATCAGAAATATTAGATACAATTCAGACAGATTAATTTTACACAGAACTATTTAGCTGAACCTTTTCAGGCATTGAATTCACAGGATCAGCCTGTTCTTTAGCATTATTAAATGTAAGTGCCACCACTGTGAGAAGATCTCTGTGTCTTGTGGACACAAGTGTATGGAAGGTTAGGAACAGCACCTTTTCAGAGAGAATTGAGCAGCTTTTGCCTGTCCACCCTGCTCTATCTTGTGGTGTGTCTGTACAGACCTGCTGGGAGCAGTGGGTGGAAAACAAGCTGCAGGGCACACTGGCAAATCTCCAGCCCATGTAATAGGGATGAGCCTCAGGAGCTGATCAAGTTTTTGAATTTGAACAGTACCTGGTGAACAAAAAACCAAAAAAACAAACAAAAAAACCCCAAAAACAAAACCAAAAAAACAACCAACCAAACAAACAAAGAACCCAAAAAACCCACACCCACAAAAACAAAAAATCCACAACAACAACAACAACAACAAAAACCCAAACAAAACCAGAACAAAACAAACAAAAAAACCCCCCTGAAGTCAGACATATCGTAATATGCTGCCTGAAGTGAGATCATGGCAAAAATATTCTGGGCCACAATCCATCTACAAAGTGCTATAAATAAATCATGTAGGGTTTAATTCTGCTCTCCATAGCTTGCTTCTGTGTCAATGCACATGTTTCTCTCAATGTGGTTAAAATATGCATTCTCATTTATCAGTAACACCTCATATAAATTTTTCCTCCTGGATATAAGGTAATAAATCACTTTGCTGTCTTTTAGGATGCTGCCTCATAATTAGAGCACTGCTTCTAAGCCAAGATACTAAAAGTTAACTTTCTTTAATCTTAAAAGGTCCTGGTAAGGTACTCCAAGTGCTTAGTGTTTAATATGGGTGTTTGAGGACTTTAAGGATCATGTGCTGGTTGGTAGTGGCGAGTGTAGGCAGTTTAGCTTCTCCAGACAGGGAACTACAAAAACAGGAGGTTTTGAGCACAAGTAGATAAAACAGGCCTTCTGAGTATGTGATTGGCCGATTAGCTGATCACAAGCAGAACTGGTAGTGCTGAATTTATATACCCAAATGACATGTAAAAATTCATAACACATGCAATCTGACGTATCTCCAAAGGACTGAAAGCGCTCCTCATTTCAAGAGCATGATGGCTTCATAAAGAAGACAAATTACAAACTCCCTCTGTATTTCAGAGAGAGAGAGGAAGACAGAGAGGAAGGATCTTTTATCTTCCCATTTATTTAATTTATTTATTTATCTTAATTTATTTAAGTCTTCCCATTTATTTAAGTCTCTTCCCATTTTATTTATTTTTCATAACAAAAATGCAAGCTCTCTAGCATCCTGTTTCCCTTTTTGTTCATCTCAACCTGGTGAGGATGTCCTTGCCTATTTTTTAATTACATTTCTCGTCTAAGTTAAAATATCAAGTGAGATGCCCACAAGGCATATTTTTCTTGGCCATAATTTGGATATAGTAATTGAAGCTGTTAGCTTCAAAATGTCATGTAATGTTATAATCAGTCACTTTTTCTGTACACAACATAATTGCTCTTTCTTGGAAGTAAATAGGATGTCATATCCTGTCAATTTTACTTTCAAATAGCAATGACAAACTATTTACTGAATATTATAAATCTTTATGCAGCCCTTTACCAGTCAGTCAGAATTAATTTTATTTACCTATCAATCCTTGAAATGATAAGCAGATGGAAGAAAGCATGCTGCTGCATGTTTGCATGTCAATCACTCTTAACAACATTCAAACCTGTTTATTTTTGTGATATGTTTATTAATATTGTTTTGCATGTACATCAATTCAATTAAGTTAATGAGTGCACAACCTATTCCTGCAATTTTCTTCAGGTACTCAACATTTTAGTTACTTTCAGAAAAGCTTTCTCCTAGCATCATTGTATCATTATAGCGGTGTCAGGACTTTTGTCATAAATCCTATTTCTCCAGCATTTTTATCAGCTGTAGATAATTATTTCTGTGTTGAGAATTTGCATTTAAGTTTTCATCTGTTTTTTCTCATCAAGAGAGGAGAGAGAGAGAGAAAGAGGGGGAGAGAGAGAGAGAGGGAGAGAGAGAGAGAGTGTATGCGTGTGTGTATGCGCATGCCACTTTTCTTAAGAAATATAGAGGTGGAGGTGAGAAATATAGTTAAATGTTTACTTCTCCGTTTTTGGTAGAAAATAACTTCCTTCTTAGATTTCACAAGATAATTCTGGACACAAATGAAAGACACAGGAGCTTACTCTCTGCAGTTATTGAGAAATGTGTTATTACCACAGCTGCCCTCCCTTTTCTGTATTTTTTCGTTGTTTTGCCATGACATTTGTAGAGAACATGAGATAGATCTGTGAAACCACTTACACTCAGTGCAGGAATTAACAAGATCATGATTACTGATAGAAGATGTGGGATTTGCTGCCTTCTGGTTGAAAAGCGTGAAGAACTTGTTACTCTCTTATTGCAGCTGGCTGCTGTAGGCATGAAGTCATGAAATCAAAGGTAGGTGGAACTTCCAGCTTCCATGGCAGGCACATAAAGAGGCATCAACTTATACCTACTGACAAACTCCACCTCAGGGAGGTGCAGCCCCCAGTCAAATCTCTAAAATTTAGAGAGGTCGGTTTACACACATATCCTCCACTTTAGACTCAAAGAAAGAAAATAATGAAAGCTTCCTTTGCAGTATATAGATTTTTTTTTTTTTAATCCCATGTATGTGCTCTTTATTTACTGTGCTGGTTTCTGGAAGCCTAGCTGTGAATTTTAGATTCGATTATTGGGGCTGGATGTCTGAACATAGGAGCTTCAGGCTTTGGCATTGCACCATACAAGTCCTATACTGAAACTAAATGTAAGAGCTAAATATCATGTTGACCTCTTTGAGAATAGATCCAGCATTTCCACAGAGATGGTTTCTATAGACAAAATAGTTCATCTTGAAATGTTCTGCCTGCTAACAAATTCCCTTGTGGTGGGTTTACGGATACCATACTGAGGTTCTCCTTGCCTGAGATTGGGTTTCTTTGTGAAAATTTCCATGACTCACTCTTTTAGAGGTGGGAACCTTAGACAAATCTTCTCAAAGCATATTAATTCAGCATAATATGATGGTTAAAGGAGAAGTAAATTAGGCTAGAAGGAAATCTGGCAGCAACCCTACTCTGTTGTTTTTTGGTTTTGGGGTTTTTTTTATCATTATCTCATATTTGAACCTTGAAGTTCTTACATTAGGACAGTATGAAATTTTGCTTATCCACCAACTTTCATCCCATATTCTGTTAGAAATCCTGGGACCTGCCCAGAATAGAATTAATTTCCATCATCCTGGCTTAACAGATGAGCCATTTTAAACAGAGGTAGCAGTGGTAACAGCTGTGGTATCCTTGAATCAAATCCTGGATTCAAGAATCCATTTTAGACACACACACAAAAGCAACAGGACAGGCAGAGGTGAGGAGTGTCTGTTTCCAGAGCTTGAGGGGAGAGATAGGCAGGTTAAAAAACTGAGCTGATTGACAAATCCATATCAGTAAAAAATATAATTACTGTCCTTGAACTGCACAAGTGTGAATGTGAGCACATAAACCAAAGAATTGGTAAGTTGACTCAATCAGAAATCCTTTCATCCTTTAACCACAGGAAACTATAAAGCGTATTTTCTATGTATCTGTGTATGGATGTGTATTACTGTGTATCAATGCATCCATTCATGTATTTTTCTCTGTAAGAGGCTCACAGTACAGAACTCCACAAAAGCATTAAGAACATAGCATTTAGCTTCATGGGTCAAAAGAGATAGGGCTGAAATCAGAGCTACATACATAAAAGCAATGGGGTAAATTGAGAGAAATCTTTCAATATTTCCATTTTCCTAGCAGATGGTAGAAAGTACTTAGACATGATGACTCTTCCTGGATGTGCTAGCATATGCCCATACAGAAAAGCCTCGCTCATTGCAAATCTCTCAGGAGCTATCACAAACAAAGCACATCAATTAACATTTGCTTATTATGTGACTGTGCACATGTGGCAATTTTCTGTTTTTCTCTCATACATTAGGCCCACAATTTAGTCTGGATGAGAGCTACACCAGATGAAAGTCTCGGCGCTTAGAGTACTGCTCTTTTCCTTTTATTTTTAAATAGGAATACTTACTGCTTATCTATCTCACTCTTTCTCTCTCTCTCTTTTTTTTTTTTTTAATATATTTTATATTTATCCAAGTTTTTTGAGGCTTTTTGCTAAACCTCTCATCTATAGCAGTTATTTTGGTGTGATCTCAGAGTTTGAGGGAGGTGGTAAAAGCCATGGTGGTAAAGTTTGAGGGAGGTGGTAAAATGCCTGGCCCAGCATTACAGCTCATTGAGCTCTGGCACTGGTCAGGCTTTCAAGTAGTTTCTACCCATATATCAACAACTCACAGCAACCTGAGACTTGCACCTGCAGGAAGGCACATGTGTTTGGAAAGGTATAATCCAGATTAAAGGCAATTAATATATTCCCAAAGACTAGAGATTGCTGGTATACAGTGCAGCAGAAACTGCACATGAGGGTTTGTAGAACCAGCCTCTTATGAGCGCAGGAATAGAAGGGACAACTGAGGTCATGTAATTCCCACAGTCCCAGTCAAATGTGCAAAAGATTGAAATCTATCCACAGGACATATGGTCTATGGACCTTGTGATAGTGTCAGAGCAAACCCTTATGGGCCCGCAAAATGTGCATTGTTACAAGAGCACATTACAAAGCACAGAACTCTCTAGCTATGTCTCGAAATACTGAAATTTTGTGGTAAGCATGTATAAAAGTCATGCTTTATGTCTGCAGAGGGTTGTTTCTTCAAGGAAAGGGAAAGGAGACTGCCATAGCAACATTGCTGATTTTATTTCCTTCCTCAAAGGTGAATATTAGTTGCAGTTGCCCCTCTGCATCTCCCATACCTGCAAACAGCACAGTGTGCATCCCTTCTGGGACCCCACTTGCACTGCTATCTCCATCTCTCTCTCTGAAAAAAGGTGGTGAAAAACAAAAGCAGTAACATGTTAAATCAAGCCCAGTATTTCAGCATAAAAATTGCATCTGAGTGCTGCAGCTGAACAATAAAAAATGCTTGCTACCATTATGGTTTGGAACATTCTACCAGATACTTTTTGTCAATGAAAGTTTACCAGGTTAGTGAATGTTTGCCATATGTTTACACTTTGCATCTGCCACAAAAACCAAGTGTGATGCTTAGAAAGATGCAATCACCAGGTGGTAATAGACACAAGGACCTTTCTGCTGCCTGGGATCTCTGTAGTCCATCCCTCCAAGACTCTTCTTACAAACAACATATTTCTTACACCTCAGCAATGCTTTCTGCAAGGAAAAGCTGCATGTTTCATACAGAGACATCAGTAGTTCAAGGGCAAAAATTGCTTCCAGTTATATTACTGGCCATGAAAGCTCCTCTAAGCTGCTGGTGGAATGTTGATGATGCACAACTTCTGTGTTGAGCAATGTGATTAAGAGCTTTGAATAATATGATAGAAGTGAACATTGTTTTAAGCCCACAGAAGGCATATGTAATTTTTTGTGTCATTCTTCCTCAAGCTACTATTTTGACAACCTATATAAAAACAGGAACTTGCCAATGCAGTAAGGTTTGCACAGTCTTACTAGTGAGAAACAATTTTTACAAGAAAATTGATGTAGACGATAGAAGGATATGACCTTCCTTTTTCTTTCCTGTATAGATTTCTCTCATGCTTCCCATTTCCTTACCATCGGCATGGGGAGTGGGGAGGATCCTAGTGTCACCACAGTGTTATTTCTGCAAACAGTTTATTAACAAAACAAAACAAAACAAAAACCACAAACAAACAAAGAAAAACAACCCAGCAAAAATCAAAAAAACCCAAAATAAAACCCCACAACTGGCAGGTAGGCTGAAGAGGGAAACAGACAGACAAGATCAAAGAGGAGATTTCTCTATTTACAATAACCAGAAGAAAGAATTCTGTGTTAACAGAACTTTAAAATTACTTCTTTTGACTAATTGGTTTAACTCCTTTACAGTGCCTCCTCATTTCCAGTTCTAGAAATACTGTCTTTTAGTCAAGGATTAATTTTGCTGACTACTGGAAAGCAGAATCCCCTTTTCTGAGCTGCCTGATGCTCAAGCACATTTCCACATGCAAAGAGAAGAGTAGCCATTAAAATATCACGCCCATACTGAGTGCAGGTTTGAAAGCTTCAGGGAATGCAGACAGTGTACTAAGTCAAACACCTGTAATTTGTGCTCTTTCACCTTCCATGAACTCACGAAATTGCTTTGCCTCTCTGACCAACCTCAGAGCTTTGACCACTTGAGCAAAGTATTTCCCGGAAGAGAAAAAGAAATGGAAAAAAAAAATCACTATATAGGAAGATAACACGAATATGCTTCGGTGATGGCATGCAATATTACTTGGAATTTCATTAGTGCCAAACATAGGAATCCTTATATTAGCCTATGGAGAAAGAAATTACACTCATGAGCATTTTCCTCTTCGTAGGAAGAGGTGTGCACAGCAGCCTCAAGGGGGTCTCTTAGGGGTTGTCACAAATCCACAGCCCACAAAGGGGTGATACATTTATGGGTCCGTTGACTTTCCACAGCAGTCTCAATATCCTTCAAAGATAGTCTTGGGAGCCAGTCACACAAAACCCAACATGACTGTGATGCATTTTGTAATCCTTGGGTGTAGCCTCAGTCAAGATCTCTTAATGAACTGAAGGCATTGATTCCATTTATATGCCTGAATGTTCTTAAGACTAGCATATTTCAGAGTATAAAAAAGACTGTCATGCTGAAATTTGAATATTACTTTTATAAGCAATAAGAAGTGCTTATCTCACCAAAAAAAAAAAAAAATTTCTCTATTCTTCAGAAAACACTAGGAACCTTGTCATATCTTCTGTTAACTACCTATGAGCATATCCAGCTAATCACTTTAACACCGCTAATGAGTTCAGAACTAGTAGGGGAACAGACAATATTCCAGGCAAAGAAGTATCAAAACTATGTAATTAATCAAGAAGATTCATACTGAATGGAATATGAACCAGACCAAGAAAAAAGTAGCTTTCAACAAAGATAAAGGCCTGTGAAGAATCCAAGATCCCTATAGGAACCGTATCCAGCTTTCAGGAAACATGTTTCCATGTGAGGAACATCCAAACGAAAAAAAAACTTTCAGTACGAGCACAGGTGGGGTGGGGTAGAAATACAGAGTCTCTCTCCTTTGTACAAGCCTGCCTCAAATACCCAAATGCCAGTGTTCTCATCATTCGCACTCTGGGATCAAATTCTTATATCCTGACTTTATTCAAATTTTTGCTGAGATTGGGTAGCTGGCAAACATTACAGGAAGCAGTGTCTTAATACAACACCCTAGAATGTCAAAAAGCTTCTGCATTACAGTCTACTGACCAATTTATTCATTCAGGATGTGAAGGAGAATCATCTTCCATGTGGTTTTTTTTCAAGACAGTGTAAGACTCCTCCTGTCTCCAGCTGACATACTTGCAACACTTCTCTGCCAGACAGACAACTTTCTGCAGGTCCAAAAGAAAGGAGAGGCAATGATAAACCCAGATCCCCTCCGTGTATCTAAAAACACTACACAAATGTTAACAGCCAGATATTGACATCTCACCTATTTTGAGTTACATTCTCATTGTATTATCAAACAAAGAAAAATAGCACACTTGTTACACTTGATGTGTATCATACAGGGAGGGAGTTATCTATATTTCTTTCAGAACTGAAACAGGACAGTCTGGTCTTTTTCTGAATAGAGGGCTTTTCTGAATTCCAAATAATTTTACTATATTGCCCACACAATGTGCTGGCTTTGTCCTTTTTTATTTCTGTCAGTGACTTTCTGTGTGTGAGAATCTACTTACATTTTAATAAGAATGGGATTTCCTAATACTTAAGGATGTGAAGAAAAACAGGATAAAATATGGTGAGAAAATGGTCCTTTTATATATGCACCTAACAGATGAAAAAACCTAGGCACTAATCTGCACCAATACGTGTGGAGGACAGCAAGTGCAATATTCACTGCTGCCCTGTAAAACTCTGTAGGCAGGGTGGACAGTATCTCCTTCCTGGACGCAATCTAGTTTTCTCTTTCATGGTAAGTGACAGCCCAAGATGGTCTGTCCACTTGTCCAGCTTTGTTTACATTGTGCTAACAGTAATATACCAACTTGTTATAATAGATTAGGAGTCAGAATTTAAAAAGCAGCAGCCAGTGGCATCTCTGACTTGATTCTTAAAAATTACTGCTATATTTGCATTGCCTTTTAGGCACAGCAGAATAACATGCTTTTCCCAAGATGCCACACTGCAAGCAAGTAGGGCTGGAGTTGCAAATCATTCCCATGTCATAGTTCAGACATCTAGCCAAAGGCAGCATGTAATTTTGGGAGCCTGATATTCCCATATTGTCCTACAGGCTAATCTCCCTGGCTGGGCCCTGTCTCCCAATTCACTAAGCAATACCACAAATCAAGGAAATTAGATAAAGCTCTTCTTGTGTGATAGGAGATAAAGTCCTGATTTACAAG
>VXBQ01017720.1:18694-28890 GCA_013400175.1 Phainopepla nitens | reverse complement strand
CGCCCGCGCTGAGGGGCCGCCATCGCCGCCATGTTGGGCGGTGCCGGGGGCCCTGCGGAGCTGCTGCTGCTGTGTCGGAGCAGGGCCGGGCTCTCGGGGCCGGGCTCTCCTCCCGCCGCTGTCGCTGGTTCAGAGCCGGGAAGGCGGCGGGAGGTGCCGCCATTTCGCGGTGTCGCATGGCCAGGCACAGCGGCGGGTGGAGGCGGCCGGGAGTAGGCGGAGGGGGCGAGCAGCGGAACGCTGCTCAGTGTGTCAGTACGTTTGGTATCCTTCACCGAGATGGGCGGCGGGGCTTTGGCCACTTAATTTTCTTCTACAAAATAACATAAAAAAACAGCAGTTGAGAGTTGAGTTCAGTGACTTGTCCAAGGGCACGAGCCGCTGCGGCGCCAACATCCAGGCGCTGCCCCGGCGGCCCAGTATGCCCGCTCCTGCTGCTGCCCCAGCTCGGCTCGGGGTGACTCTGCCCTGTCTCGGGTACACAGCACAGGTGCTTGGCTTTTAGGTGCTTTAGACAGGTAAGTTATGGTGCGTTAGTTTGCCACAGAGTAACGTGAGGAATGGAATAGAAAGCAAAGGATGTGTCTTGAATGAAAACAGCCCGGTTTGTAACGCAAGTGCTGCCGTGAGAGATGATTTTTATAGCTAAAATTCCCCTTGGAAGCGGGGCGTGGATGCAGTCATGCGGCTCTAGGGAGCCGTGGCGCTGCCATCCCTGCTGCCCGGGAGGGGTTCCCGAGCCCTGCGTGCCAGCAGCGTGTGCATTCCCTCAGCGAGCTCAGCCAGCACGGCCGGTGTTCTGCAGGAGCTGAGCCTCAGGATCCCGAGATGCGCCCTCCCGGCGAAAGCAGCAACTTCTGTCTCTGGAATAACACCAGCTGAAGAGATGGGGCTGAAATGGAGTTCACGCAGGGGCACGGGCAGCAAGAGGAACAAAGCCAGAAGCCTTTACATCAGCTGCAGGAGAGGAACAGCTGTGTCCTGCAGGAAGAAGCTCTAGTCCAGACTGACTCAGATTCATGTCACAGCTCCATGCTGTGGGGTTTTTTTTCTGTTTATAAAATACACACTGCTTAATTCAGCTACTATTAAAATGCTTTTTCCAAATTGTGGTTGTAGGCAACTAATTTTTGAAAGCAGCTTATCAAACAGGAGTTGTGGAATAAATCTCAGTGCTGTTAATAGAAGTTCCAGAATACCAAAAGATGAAAAGATAATCAAAGGAAGGACATTTTAAGAGGATTACAGGGAAAACGAATCTTGTTACACTGCAAACCCCTGTTACATGCACAACACAAAAGAAACTGTAAAAGTGATTTCTGTTGCCTAGCTTGGCAAGGAAGGGAAAGTGGGGAGGTCTGAGATAGTCAACAGCTGCAGCAGAACTTGGTATTAAACTTATTCCATTTTATGTTTGGGTTTTAGTCTTGGTAATACCAGGTGGAAAATGTCTTTAGCTAAATGAGTTCTTCAGCTCAGTTAGGCTCGTTGAACTGATGAAGTTCAAGAGGCAACACAAGTCTCTCCAGTCCCCGTTCTGTGCAGCCGGAGCTCTGGTGCCCCACAGCCCATGGCGAGGGAGGCGTCAGGGGACTCTCCTGTGCCCTGCCCAGCCTCATAGGCGTGCCCAGCCTTAGGGTAAATGGCTAAAAGTCACCTTTGTTTCTTTGTTAAGTACCACAACCCCGAAGAATGTATTTGCATCCTCTGCCAGCCCTCTCAGGGGACTCTATGTGCCAGCTCACAAGACCAGCACAGAATCATTCTTTTCTCTGGGCAGGGGATACAGGAAAAGATTAAATTTTCCTGAATTGCTACACAAGGCCTTGTTAGATTAAATGTTTCATGTGCCATCCTCTTAACTGCTACATTGTTGTTCAGGGTTCTTTTAAAATCAGCACTTACTATGAAGAAATCCAAACTTTAGTTGGGATATAACCTCTGCTTTCCCAACATAACCTAAACCAGAAAATCAACACCAGATGCCTACAATATTCTTGACATTTCTAATACAGCTTGTGATTTTCCAGCAAATAGACTTTATTAAAAAAAAGAGAAAAGATAGGCATCAAGAAAGCTATGAAAAGACCTCCCTGAACTGTTGGGTCAGCAGCTTCACTGTGACAGTCAAAATAAAACAGTCAGTACACTGATGGGGGTGTGGAAAAAAGCTTCATGAGCTCCTGACAAATCACACACACTGTTCTTTCAGAATAAGAAAAATTCCAAACACAAAACCCAGAGAACGGATTACTGCCGTAGCTCCAGGCTGCTTCCCATTCCCATTCAGATCTCCGGCAGAGCCTTTTACAGGAGCTAAAAGGTGTATTTTAGCTAGCTTGCAGGTCAACGTTCCCAAAAAATTTGGCACAAATTCTTTAAGATCTTAATTCTGAAACCAAGACTGATGGATCACAAAGTCATATTTCTTCCTTGGGGAGTCAGGCACTGAAACCAGGAGTGGAAGCTGATGAGCCCAGCATGCAGAACAGCTGCAAGGCTAAAAGGCTGGGGCAATAAGGGGGGCACTTCTGAGAAGAAACAAGAACTCTGTCTCAGCTGTGTCTCCTGCCTTTGCCACCTCAGGCACAGAGGAGACAACAAGAAAAGCAAGGGCTTGCAGTACTTGGGGGCAAAGCCCCACTTTTATCCAGAGCTCATGTCAGCTTACCCCAAATCCACATGGTGCCACAGGGGGTCCCACCAGGAGGCTGTGACCGCAGCAAGGTCTGGGAGAGGAGACACTTCTCTTACATGGGCCCAAGAGGGGATCAGGGTGTTAATAGCACTGAACAGCTCCCTGTGGCAGTGCCTTAATCCAGGTTCCTATAAAATACAGTATTAGCCACAAGTGACTGCTGCAGAACAGTCCCAAGAGCAGGCTCTAGTCCCATCCGAGGGGAAAACTCAACAGCTGCAGATGAAGGGAAGGAGAACCTGGGCCCACTGGTGTCAGCGTGCTCCTTGCTTTCCAACAGGAATTGTTTAGTAAGGATTTTCTGAGTTGGAAAAATTTGCAATACAAAGCCTCAGCCTAGCAAGTTTCTTTTAATTTTTAAATGTACAGCATTTTAGTTCTACAAATGTAAAAAAAATTAAAAACAAAAAAACCTTTACAATGTTTGGGGGTTTTTAGCTTATAATGATCACACCCAACGTGATTCAATGCAATCTGGTGTGCAGTTCCTGTGGCCCGATTGCTTTGGATGATGCAAATAAAATGGCCAAGACATTTAGCTCTGAGACAGCACCTGCAGGAACTGCTCTCTGTGGCAGGAGTTCCCACAGGCACTGCACACAGGGGCAGGAACTGCTCTGCAGGTCACAGGTAAGGAAACACTGACGGTAGCTCACACCGGACGAGACACACACGTGTCAGCCTGCAGGGCCAGCGCTGGGGCCAGTGCTGCTGCTCTGCTTGTCAGCACTGCCCCCAGCAGCGCTGAGGCAAGGCAAGGCTGTGGCTCAAGTTACAAGCAAACAAGGACACAGAGTTTAAGTCTCTGCTTTGAGGAAGTCCCATCCTCTGGCTGTGCCAGATTCCTCATTTAAGTGAATTTTTAAGTTTCACTTTAAAGTCCAGTTTGAGCTCCCATTAACACAGCTGCACTAACACTGTGGCACAAATAACAAACTGTACCCACGTTACTTTGCATTCCCTTGCCCTGCCAGGTCTGCACACCCTGCACAGCACAGAACATAGAACATTCTTTATGCACTCCAGGACCACTGGAAGTTACTCCACAGCTTAACACATTGCCTGGACTAGAGCACAAGCATCACAAATCTATAAAAAAGCAGCCCCTGTGGTGGTGTACAGGAATAAATTAACCAAAAAAATTTAGTATTACCATTTATTGGTGACAAACACTACGTTTTACTTACATTCCATGGGGAGAAAAAATTCCAGCGTAAACAATGAACGGAAGCAGTACTGAACTCGCGCGGCTATCGTGCTGTACCTGGACCAATGCAAACCTCAGCGCGCACCCACCGTGCGCAGGAACACAACATCAAAAGCAACACAGTTATATATAAACATAGGTAATTTTTTTCAGCCCTACATGGAGATGTAATTAAACTGTATAAAGCACTCAAGGAAAATCAATCTGCAGTTTAATATGCACTACATTGAGATCATATCCTGTACTGTAGTGAGCTGTGAGCCACCAACACACAGCCCCTAAAACACAGCTCAGAGATCACTGAAAGTCACGTTGCATTCAAGTTTCCCTACCCCACACTCAAGAAAACTAGAAATTAACCAAAAATGATCAAACCAAGTTTAAAATTCCTAAAGTGTTTAAATTCATTCAACCATTGGATAATTAGGGGTTGTTTGCGAAAATATGGGGCTTTTAAAAATGGTTGGACACAGCCTGTTCCAGCTGCTATTCCAATAAAACCAAAATAACCACATACATGGATATGATCTTCCCAAGTTAGTTCACAGGTAACATGTCAGTCTCAGAAGACAAAGTTTCTAAACTGTGCTATGGTTCTAGATACAATTAAGAAACTTTTAAATGAAAAATTTATAGTGTCATTTCAATCAAAACAACATAATGAAACTAAAAATGTATCACTGTTTGAAGAAAAAGCAACAGTTATGATTTAGACACTACAGTAGGCTGTAGAGACTGTAGCACTCCAACAGTTAGGTTACATTAAGAGGAAGCATTTGATTTTCTCTGGTGCTTTCAGGTTTGGGTTCAGTCAAGAGCCTGTTTCAGGCAGTGCTGTCCAGTGTTTGTCCCAAAGGGTTTGCGCTCGCCGGTTTGAGGAGAGGGTCACTTTCCATTTCTTGTTTCACGCATCTAAAATGAGAAAACACCTGTTACTTAGGAGACAAAACACTATTTCCACAAATAAGATGCTTTAAATTGGATAAAAATAATTTGATGTGCATTTAACAATTTGTTACCATATAACTGCCCCAATTTTTAATCAATTAGCACTTTGTTAATCCCACCACTGTTAATTTGAGAGCTTATTATCCCAATGAGAGGCTCAACTTTCTCTCTCCCAAGCCAAGGGAATAATTTGCACCCTCTCCATGTTCCTGCTGAAAATGAGCTCTGACACCTGCATATCCCTTTACCTGTGACACACAAGACTGCAAGAGAGAGAATCAGCTGGAACCCCAAGCCCACTGCAGCATCACACTCCTTACAGGGAAATGGGAAGAGGCAGCTGAGCTGAGGGAGGCCAGAACTGTCACACTGGGCTGGGGTCACACCACAGCCACCACACTTCAGCCACTCACTCCTGCTCAGTGCTTTGCCTTTGACACATGAAAGCAACAGGCTTGATCATCCAACCCTGCCCCCGGTCCTGCTGCAGGGCAAACAGCCCTTGGCATTTCAGCCTTGCTGGCAAATCAAACCCCTCACACGTTACTTGACTAAAAACTCTCACAGGGTTAATTTGCATCAGTGCAAGGGAAGTTGGTGGGAACCACTCACACAGACATTGGTCCATTTCCTGTCCTTGGCATCTCTGTGGTTTGTTGGTCCAACTCAGACAGCAACTTTAAAATATTCAGTGCAGCCTAAAGAGAAGAGAGAACACTCAGCAATTCAGCCTCTGGCCAGTTTAGTAATTTAGTGAAAGCACACACTTAACCCAAACAAATTTTCTTCTTTTGGCAATATTTTTAAAGATTTTTTTTGAAGTTACATAGTTATGGTGGAAAATGCAAAGGTGTAGAATTTCATCTCACCCCAAGCATCACAGTTCCCAATGAAACATCAGCCCATTCTGATATAATAAGGAAAGAAGCTGAGATGCTGTTAGGTTTATACATTCCTTTCTGTGCATTTACTGTCATGGGCTCATGCAAATACTATCAAGGTGAAGCAAATGTGCTATTTGTAGACCAAAACTGTGAATATATTTTCTGCATATTAAACATTATTTAGATTAGTTTCTGATATTATTAATCATTATTTCTTCAACCTGTGAAATATTAGACAAAAATTAGCCAGGGACCTGTAGAAGATTCGATTGCTCCCAGAAGTGATATAAAACCTTGGTCTCCCCTCAGGGAAGGCCCAAAAGCAGCATTTCAGCAATGGTCACCATACCATGTCGTGGCAAGACTCCACATCCTTTCCAATGCCATGACTGATCAGCGGTGGCTGAGAGGAACAGTTTATAAGAGATACAAACTCGTTCTTGTTATTTTTCGGAAAGTCTTTATATTCAACCTGCAGAAAAAAGAAGGATTTATTTCTTTTCAGTAAACCAAGTACAGGAAGTATATCACAACTGTTACAGATTATTTGCCCATATATGAAGCTGAACCTTTCTTCTCATCATTCTCTCAGCCAGGAGAACCACTCTATTTGAAGTTTAACCTAATTTATAATGTTTTTTAGTACTCACAAGAGTCTGGCAAGGCTCCTGAATGCAAGTGGCTACTTAATAATGATTGTTACTAGAACCTTTACTCTGAGCACCGCTGTCTGCATTTCAAATTTCTATATTATGCTTTTTGACCCACTGCACTCACCTGTCATAGGAATATAGGAACTTAATACAATTCTCATTCAAGGAAGCAAGCGTAAGAAAATGCAGAGCTTACAGCAAATATTAATGTATGACAGATTAGTCATTTAGAAAAAAACTTATTTCACATCAGCCAAGTTCAAGTCCACACTGCCTTCCTACATTGGGACCATTTTCAGAAAATGCTTCTTTAATTTTGTTGTTCCAAGACCTCAGAGTAGCACTGAATTGGGGCTGAGAATGGTACAGAAATGCACATTTGAAAATTGAATTTAAAAAGATGTGAAATTTGGTACGTGTCCAGGTAAAGTGACACTGTATATGAATTTCAGAAGGCTCAGAACTCAGTTCTCCCCCAGCAGAACTAAAAAGCTTTGGAACAAACACAAGGTTCGACCAGCTTGGATAGCTCTGGATAGTCTTGCAAAGCTGACCACTCACCTGGATTCCTTGCACGTTGGAGAGATAATCCAGCTGCTCGGAGGGCCTGGTCAGGGGCCCGTGGGGGAAGTGGCCTGAGGAGCTGCTGCTCTTCAGAATGGTCTCAGCAGTGGGAGAGGTGCCCCCGTAGAGCAGCTCCCTGGCGATCATCGCCGTCACCGTGGCCTTGGCGGGATTGGGAGCTGCCCGGCTGAACTCTTTGGTGTGGTGTCCTTGGCTGGCTCCTACAGCCTGTGCAACCTCAGGGACCATGGGGAGAATGCCAGCAGGAAGCTGCTGATGGCTGAGATAAGGCATCCTAAACTCATCTTCTTTACTACCTGGGAGGAGAGAGGTGCACACTGAAGAGCTGCTGTTTGAGAGTCCTCCTGCAGTCACAAAGTGAGCAAAGTCACTTTGGATAAAATCATTCATTTCAAATTACTTTTGAAATACTAACAAATTTGGTTAGCTCAATCAGCCTTTGGAGGGTCAGGGCTTCAGCATCCACTGAGACAGTTTTCTTACTGAATTACTGACTCAGTGCAATACCTGCTTCTGCCAAAGGGAACACCTTTACCTCCAGGAAGAGTTTCTCCAAGTCAGTCAAGCTCACAGACACCTCAGTTGCAACCATATTCTAGATACATCTTTTGCTTTCAGAATTTTTTATTCCATTACTTAAACTGTAGGAGCAATTAATGAAACCACAGAATGGCCAGAGCTACCATTAAATGATGTAAAGAGAGTGACAGTCCACAAAGTTTAAATTGTCTGTTGTGAGAACAAGCAGATAGGAATGGTAAAATGGAACGTTAGCACAAAAAGGCAAGACTATTCACAGCAAATGTCCAACCACAGTCAACTGACAGCAATTTGCTGACATTACAGTTAGATTAAAAAGGGATAAGAACAGCTTTTTAAGGGGAACTCATACAGAGCTATGAATGAAACTTGCACAGTTGTGCTCAAGAAAGGTGGGGAAGACAGTGCCACCAAAATAAACCAAGGGGTCATTTTTATGGCAGAACAGATTAATGAAGCTCTGCAGGGTTGAGCTGTTTCAAGTCTAAGGATGAAAGCAAAAATTTGCAGATAGAAGAAAACAGGGGTAGCAAAATCTGAATAGGAAGTCAGGAAGTTTACCTAAGATCTTATGGATGCAGTAAAATAGTACTAAGGTCCAAGTCAATTCCAACTCACTATAATTTAAACAGTAAAGTTATACTTAAACACAAAGTACCTGAAACATGCTCTCCAGAATAGCAATCTGTGGTGATAGACAAACTTTCCATAATGATTCCTGCCACCAGATGACATTCCAGAAAGCAATGTCTGTGTCCAAGGTGGCAAGGTTTGGGGTGCTTGGGTTCCAGCCTGCCACCACAACTATTCACTGCCTGAAACAAGTGCAGGCACAGCTCCTGCTCTCAGCCAGCAGACACCAGGCACAGACTGAGGTGGTTCTGGACAAGGTCATTTCTTCCCTCTCCAACTCTGTCTGAGGCTGACCAGCTAGTACTGACACCCTTTCTCATCTTCATGCCAGGAACAGGGGCCCCAGGAGGAATAAGCTCTTTGGGATTTGAACCAAACCTTTCCAAGGGCTCCATCTGGCTTGCAAGGCAGCAGCTGCACAGCTCTGCTCATCCAGAGTGCTAAATGGCACTGCTGAGGGGACTGGGAACAGACCTGACACCCCCAACAGGGCCCTGCTGCTGTCACCAGGTTACTCACTAGCTGAAGTCTCTTCAGAGCCCGGCTCAAAGAAGGTTACTTTTCTTCCATCACCTGGTTTCTTCACTGGGGTCTTAAAAATAAAAAGGAAAAGAACTCAAACACACAGTATCCCTTTAAAACGATTCCCCTCCCCAAATTTTAACGTTTTCAAGATGCAGGTGATCTGATCAGTCCAAATTTTACTGAAAAAGTTTTTATTCAAAAACATCAGTAATTACATTGCTACCAAGAGAAGAGAAATTCAGTGATTCTTATTCATTGAAGGCCTGAAACTACCACATCCCAGAAAGGTGGTATTAGGAACACAGCTACTCAGAACTAGATACCAGAAAAAAGCCAGGTGAACTGCCATTAGTCACTGGTACTGCTGAGGGGAGCACCCTGGACACAAATGAGCACACACATGAAAAGGAGAAAACCAGCCCTGGATCTGCTGTTTGAACTCCCTGTCAGAACTTGAATCACCAGCAGAACAAGGCTCCTTCCTTAAGGGACCCACCAAGAGACCGGTAACAAACTTTTCACTGCAACTGTGACAAAACTGTAACACTATTGCTACCAGAGCCCTATAACCTACAGCTCCACAAGTTCCTGAGGCCAACACATCCATTATCACAGGTTCTGAGACATGTCATAAAGCAGGAATACATCCATTTATCCTTCTGAGGGGACTTTGATCTACTTGAAAATCCAAACGCTTAATGCATCCAAAACACTGGACACTGAATCTTTTTTCAGAGAGCAGTCCCCTCAATAAAATTGTTTCCTGGCTAGGGCAGAAGGAATGAACTTCCTACCCTGTTACCCCCTTGCAAAGCTGCTTCTGTTCAGCTCAGCCTTTGCTGCAGCATTAACCAGTTGCTGCTTCCTCCAGACTCACCTTCTCTTCTGTCTTTAATGCTGGTTTTGGAGGCTGAGGTTGAGGGACTTTGAAACCTAAAATTTCCAACATATTTTCAGCTGCATTGCGTTTAGCAACCTTTTTGTTCGTGCCCAATCCTTCAGCTGTGTGTATACCAACTTTCACCTGGACAGAAGAGGAAGAAAATTCATTTCTTAAGCAGTAATATGGGGATTCCCTTATTAGTGATCTGTGTCTCCAGCACGCTGTGAGTCACAAAATAGTTCAAGTGATCATTGCTCTAAGCAAGTTGTCATTTATCACCAATAACCATTGGCCTTCAAGCACAAAAAAACCAAACAAAAGCCACACAAAGAATTGTATTTCATCATCTCACCCTGGGTACCCAGGTTAGTGTTAATAAATCCTACATTACAAAATACAAGCAGCTTAGTATCTCTTAGCAGAATATTAATACTCCTGTTAATTAAAACATCAGGCAGTTACAACACAGATTACTGGTGCAATTTTTTTTTTTTATTTTAAATGACTCAGATCACTTTTCTTGAACCTTTATCTTCTGTGAATGTAGCCCATTAGATATTTTGTTAAATCATGTCATAGAAATCCATTAACTCTGTATATCATCATGACAACCTGACTGCCATGAAAAAAAAAAAAAAAA
>VXBQ01017720.1:0-18334 GCA_013400175.1 Phainopepla nitens | reverse complement strand
AAAAAAAAAAAAAAGAGATGCCAGCCACACCACCAGGTGTGTGCACTGGTGACACCCACACCACCAGGGGAGAGCACTGGGCACAGCCACAGCACCAGGGCAGGGCACTGGGCACAGCCACAGCACCAGGGCAGGGCACTGGGCACACCCACCTGCATGACGAACTCCCTGCGCCTGGGCAGCCCACGTTCTGTGATAAGCATGTACTCGGGTTCCTTCTCCTTCTTGGCCTGCTGGATCTGGGCAAGTCTGCTGATGGGATTCATTCCTTGGCCGTATTCTGGACTTGTTTGCAGCTACGTAGAAACGTGTTTAGGAAATGAGCCAAACTCTTTGAATATTCGGTTTAATAGATAAAATGCAGCATGCCACTGAATTAATTCATCTCTAGATTTTAAAAGTACTGAAATAAAAGTTGCTTAATGAAACACTGTCTCAGCCAAAGAGAAATACTGAATTTATGTGGCTCCACTGTCACACTTGACCACACGTAACCTACCCTGCTAATAGCTTTACAAATTCTAATCCTGCTGTATTAGGAGGGACAAGCTTGCAGGAGAATTTGTGCAAGCAAAATCAAGCAAAACCTGAAGCTGTAAAGTCTGAGGCTTGAAAGTCAGAGCTTGATTTTTATGTGCTGCTCATTCCTTCATAAGGTTTCTCTTTCACCCTGAGTTTACTGATAACTGCTATAAAAATGGTGTCAGACCCCATCAGAGCGGGAGCAAAGTACCAGCTCACTCGTTGCACTGGGGGGCTGGTAAAGGCTGAGCAGCTGGAGAGTGATTATAACTGACTCAGAAAAGCCTCTCTGATTATTTGCACAGTCAAAATCCCAATGTTTTCCCCCTTACCTTCACTATTGATTTTGTTTTCTTTTTGATTCGTGGCTTCATTTTCTCAACCGTAGGAAGGGGTGGCAATTTTTTCAGCTCTTCTAGGACTGCTATTGCAGCATTTTTCTTTGAGATTTTCTTGCTCTTTCCTTCACCTTCACCCATGAATTCTCCAACTGACACCTTGGTTACAAAACTCTTCATATGGGGAGGACCACTTTCCTTGGTCACCTGTTTCAGAGGGAAAAACTGAGTGAAAGCGTGATAAACACTTATTAAAAATGGCAGGGCACATTGTTTATAGCAAACTTCTCTCAAGAACTAAGGATAAAGAGATTTTAGATTCTCATACAATCCAAAATCATACTCACTCTAATAACATATTCCCACCCAACTAAGCATATACTTTTAAAAGATCAGATGCAGCAAGAACTAAACAGTATTTACACAAGTCATTAACCCATCTTATTTAATTTACTGATTTACTGTTTCAATATAAAAATAGGACTGTTCTATTTCACCAGTGTGTACTTCCCCACAGTTAACAGCACCTCATTAAATGTATCATGGTACAGCAATAAAACATTACAGAGAAATCAACTCCTTGTGAGCCAGCATTTTAGTCCAGAAATTCTGATTTCTGAACTCTGAAGAATTCTGGAGACATCTAAGACATAGCTGCCCTCTACATATTTAGGCTTTTAACTCCATTCAGAACACATCATACTCTAAAATATCCATATAGTCAAAAAGTAAGAATTAATTAAGAGCTTCCACCCATAATTTGCTTTGTGTGACAGTGTATTTTTACCTGTGATTCTCAGGCTAATCTGCAATAATTGAAAATTTCACGTAAAATTTCGTAGAACAGTTTTAGAAGCAATTTAGTTACACACACCATTGCATTTTCTTACTATAATAATTCAGATACTTGGCTTAAATTTTATTCAGCCGGCTCAGGAAAGCAGCATAATAAATTAATATTTTAGTGAAACAGATGCTCCTGTGGAAGCTCCTGATTTAAGATAACTGAAATGATCAAGGAGGGGCAAAGAGGCAGCAAGCAGCCAGGCCAAAGGGAAAGGAAAGTCAGATGCACATGAGGTCACCTCATGGCAAGAAAAGAAACCTACTTGTAAGATTCTGCACTCATGGGTAGTCCAGATCAGTGCTTAATTAAGCAAATACTTCCATATGTGTCTTTCAGAGTGAGCTCTACTATTTTGCTCTGCACTTCCATGTTCTAATCATTAATGCAGGATTGTGTTTTGGTTCTTCACTCTAAGAACTGTAAGAAGTTTTTTTTGTTTTTTTTTCAAGAAGCTTGGAAAAAAGATTGCACAGACAACCACAGCATAGCTGTTCACTCCATGTGATCATTTTAGGGCATGAATTTGTGAATTTTTCTTTTTTCTTCCCTTTACCATATAAACTCCATGATAATCAGGGTGACTGTCAAAGGTTAAAGTGTATTCACAACTAACAAGATATGTTAAAAGTCAGTTGTTTGAGATATCTAGGAGAGATTCAACTTAATGTGTACCCTTAACAGTCTAATAAAAACAAATCTAGAGCTTGTAAAGTAAACATACCTCAAAATTCACAGGCAAGTTCCTTTTAAGTGCAATCTCAAAAACTTGGCTTATTTCAGATTTATTGAGATTTTCATCATCTGGTTCTTTTCCGTTAACCTAAAAGAAGCATACTCTATTTAAAATAAAGATCCTATTAAATTGAATTTTATCCATTCAACCACTTTACTGAACTCTCCAAATTTTAAGTACTCTAACCTTTACTGCCATGTTACATGAATGTGGAGAAATGCAGCCCACATAGTACAGAACTGAATCTTAAGAAGCTCATTAAGGTGTATGTGTAAAAGCTTTCAAACCTTCATATTTTCATGTGCTTATCACAAGAAAGAACAAATGGAATAAGGGCAAATAGGTTTAAAATGTGATTACAGAAATCAAAATTGAAGTGCTAAGTGCACTGATTTCCAAATGGAAGTACCTTTATGAAATACAATTTTCATATACTGATTGGACATTTGCACCAAAAGCACAAAGACAGGATCAGGTAAGAGAAAGGGCAGGAAAAATAAAGATTCTGAGAGTGGGACCAATGTGAATGAGGGATGGCTGACGAGCCCTGGCACAGCCCTGTCTTTTCACATGCTCCTTTGTAAGTGCTTCATCTGCAGCCGTTTTCTCATGTCAAGAACATCCTATCAGGAACTGGCCCTAAATCAAATGCTGGCCATCTCTCTGAGAGCTCAAACCTGCAGGGACAACAGTGCCAGTGAAGCTTTCCTAAGGCACATATACATATCTGCTGGTAAAACTCTGACTGGGACTGCAGAAGTGTCTTCAACATGAGCTAAGGCATGTCAACAGCAACCGAGACATTTTAGCACTAAGTGTCCAGCAGTGATATTGGGCAGATTATGATAAAGATGAACAGCAACAAAATCACTGCTTATATCATGCCACAGTGCTAGTTATGCAATCAGGTAATAAAAATTATTTAAGTATCTTATTGGAGCAGCAGCAGGGGAGCTGAGCTAGAGAGCTTTCACAGATTAAAACTTGTTGGATGGCAGCAAGCATCCCCCACGGCTGCTACTAACAGGTTAGTTTAAAACACAAAGGATTTTTTTATCCCATCAGTTTTCCTCTCCTGTTAATTTCAGACAGATTCTAGTTTTTCAAATTCCAACATTTTTCTTTGTGAAGATGACCACGACTTCTCTTTATTGGATTAAATTTTGCCGCTTAATATCCTCTCAAGAGAATACAAATAAATAGAATGAAATTATCTACTCTATTGCAGCGTCTGTTCTTAACACATTCCAAGTCTGTGTGCACAGTGCAAAATGAGGGTTCTTTTCCTCAATACCTTTACAAAGAGTGAATTATTAGCAAAATAACCATTAACAAACTATAGTCATTTTACAGATTATTTTGCCTCTACTTGAGTTCTGGATCAGTTTACTTTATAAATCAAAAATAATCACATACATACACTCTCCCCCTTTCCCTGCACACTTCAAGGCAGATGATGCCTAAAGTTTCCTTTTGAAGTGTTTTGCATGTTTGCATTGACTAAACTCTCAAGAATTATGTGCCTCTAAATCTAGCATTTACTATTCTTAGCTCTCATCACATTGTTCAAGCAAATTCCACAAGTCCTGTACTCCATTAGGAGGGCCTTGCCTCTTCCAGGAACTCCTTCCAGTTCCCCTCCCTTCCTCAAGACTGCCTGTGAGCAAAGGAGGAGGTGCTGCCCAGAGCTGCACTGATGAACCACAGCCATCAGGCTGAGCCTGTTCTTCCACACTAAGGGTATAAAGAGAGCTGATATTTACCAGGTGAGTTGGCAACAAACACAGAAGCAAATTTTGAGGCAAAATTAGAATTCCTGCCTAGGAATCATGCTAGGAAGCCCAGGTTTCCATGCTTCCTAAGCTTTAAGTCAATGCTTTATCATCTGTCTTTGAATATGCTGAGTAAGCCCACCCTGCTCCTTCACCAGCACGTGCAAGCCCACCACACTGAGGGTCCCTGGGAGCTCTCCACCACAGCCCCTCCCAGTGCTCCAATGCTCAGCTCAGCTCCTCAGGCAGGGCTTGCTCCAGACGAGAGCCAATACTGTTACACATTTTTCCCTGCCACTTGCTCCTAGATTTGCAGCCCAAAAAGGTGTGGAAAATGGTCAATCTCTCAAAGTCTAATCATTTTACTCAATGATTTCTTCTTAGAATCACAGAATCATTTAGGTTGGAAAAGACCTTTAAGATCATTGAGTCCAACTGTTATTATGCACTGAATATTTTCCAATTTAAAAATACAAGAGTAAAATTCCATAAAAGCAAAACTTTGTAAAAAATCCCCCAAATAATAAAAACATGTACAAAATTACTACTCTCCCTTAAAAGATGTGACTTCAAACATCAGAATATTCTGTTTAAACAAGCATACACACAAACGGGATACACCAAAATAACTACATTTAAAAGGAAAATCACTGGCACATCAAATGACTGTTAGAAAACACCAGGTTTATGTCTGCTTCTGGAATCTTCATTTGCCTCTGTTGTATGCAGGCATTTTTAACAGCTTCTCTCATGACCTCACACTCCTGTACCCCTTCAGGCCCTTGCCTCACTGGATGCAGGAATGAGCTGGGCTCACCCAGCACCACAACCTCCCTTATTCCACCTTCATCTTGGCTACGGTGAAATGCTGCTACAGAAACAATTCCCTCAGACATTCCTAAAACTACAACAGTTGAAAGCCACAAATATAATTGAATTTAAGTGCCAAACTTTAAATGAAAATTTGATTATCCAAGTACTTGTTATAAACCAGCACACCCTGTTCCAAAGCCCACTATCCTTTCCCTAAGCTGCATTTCCTACTGTTCCTTCTATAGACAAGTCAAATATAAATTGAAAAATAAAATGACAAATGCAATTTTCTCAGGGTCAAGACACTATTCAGGTCCTGTTTTATTAATAAAATAATTCCCTCTTCTTGCAGTCTCTTGCACCATTTACTTCCTCTACCTCTGGATTTACACCCCTCAAGCAGAATGAGACATCCTACAACAACTGCACTTTGTTGCGAAGATCTCACATTATCCAACTCCAAAACACAATGCTATACACTTTCAGTAAGTGACCTGTACTGAAGCATTTCTAAAACAGTGAACAGAGAATAATTCAGTGACATGTGAGCCCTGCAGAGCTGCTTCCCTGGGTCTGTGCTCTCTGAGGGAGAAAGGCCCACGAGAGCAGCTCATCTGTTACAAGGGCGGGTGCAAGAAAGGGATGTTCTGCACCACTGACACAGAACAATATCCCAGAATCTGGGGTTCCCAGCACTGAAGGGGAACATCCTCCTCTGCTTTGGCCTCTCCTGCTTGGACATCAGCTGGCCCCTGCCCACACTCTGCCAACCCCCAGTTCAGATTTCAGTGCAGGGCTCAGCCCAAGTCCCAGCTCCTGTTCCCAGTCATCACTCTCTTTCCCCAACAGCATCTGTAATCCCTAGGAGCCTCCGTCTTTCAGCCTGCATTCCTCCAGGAGAGCTTTCCCTTACCTGAAGTACCTCCATCAGGCCTCCCAAGCCTCCTCCTGAACTGTCAGATCCAGTGCATTTGCCCAATCACCTGGGCAATGCTCCCTCCCACACAGAGTTTGAACTCTGTGTCTCTTGCCTTCACATTTCCTCAAGCCTCTTGCTCTGCCATTCCTGGTAGTTCCCAGTTATTTTCTTCTCAGTCTGAAACCCCTTGTTACCTTCTTGTCCAGTTCTTCATTTTCCCTCTTTCTCAGCACACAGGCAGACTCCATCACACTGCCCAGATTCAAGTTACAGCTCTGTCTGCACCCAAAGCAGCCAACACACACCAAGGGGTACAGACTCCAGCCAGCCCAGCAGCAAAGAAACCCCTGTGCTCACGGTGAGACCTTCTGCCTAAAGCCACCCAACAAAAAAGCACCCAAAACACAATAACAGTATTGCAAAGCAAAGTGCTGGGCAGCCATAAATATATGAAGGGATAAAAATTGACTTCTTATATTCCTATTAAATGTGGGTATGAGTCTACTACTTCCATGCATTTCCTGCTCTTCTAAAACTTCCATAGTTCTTTCCAAAATCATGTAGGAATTTGTCCCAGGAAGTAAATCTACGCCTGAGTTTTATGTTGCCCATTTACACACTTCTTCAGAAGTTTGTGTATGATCTGTACCTGGTAAGATATTAATTCCTATCTATGCTTCCAGTGCTCATATCTGACAGAGGTCTACAGCATTGCTGTGGAAAAATATGACAGTAAAAAAATTAACATAACTTCATCTGGGAAAATTCTAGTTCCATAGAAATTTATGCTTTTAAATCAAAGCATTTCTATTGACACAAGTAAGTCACCACTGCTACACAGAATTAAATTTCCCAACTGTCCCCTTCTTCTCAGCAAGGAAAAACATCTACAATAATATCCCAGTTTATTCTAGCAATTCATGCTTACAACACTAAGATTAATTCACACCTCTGGTTTCTCAGGCAAGGGCTCATTCTGCAGAACTTTCAGAGCTTTAGCAGCTGCATCATGCTTAGCAGCTTGTCTTGTTCTTCCTTTCCCATGAAACTGCTGCCCGCCAATTGAAAGCTCCACTTGATAAAGTAAAGGCCCAACAGGAAATGGGTAAAAGTACCTGCAAAAAGAGAGGTAAATAAGTATCTGTTTGCTTTGTAGGCCAAGTCATTTGCTTAAGTCAGATGTGAGTCAATCTCTTGGATATCAGTAACCACACAAGCCCTGAAGCACTAGTTCTAAAAAGCCAAATTTTGATTTTTAAAAAAGAATTTAGCGAGCTACCTTTGAAACAAATATTGACATTTCTTGCTTTACAGTAGGAACACATTTCTGACCAAGTGCCACACAAAGACAACGTAACCGCACTTCCACGGACTTGGCAGGCCACGAAATTTTGAATTTTAAGTTCCTATGCCTATATAAAAATCTTTAAACTGTAACTTTAATTTAAATAGTTTCAGAAGAAGCAGGGAGTTGAGGGCAGGGTTCAGGGGGTGAGGGGGAGCTGAGGGAGCTGAGGGCAGGGTTCAGGGGGTCAGGGGGAGCTGAGGGCAGGGTTCAGGGGGTGCTGAGGGCAGGGAGTGCAAGGCTCCTGCCCCCCAATCCAGCACCTACCGGGGGGGGTAGGTGCCACCTCGCATGGTGTAGTTGTAGGTGGATCTCATCCCCGTGTAAGGGTCGATGGGTTTGTACATGGGCTTCTTCCCCAGCTTCATGCAAAGGGCATTCAACTCCACTGTGGGAGTTACACTGTCTGCAGAGAAAGGAACAGAAAGGGTTCTCCAGCTGTCACAAGGAACTGAGACAATTTCAACTCTTACTGCTGCCTCACAGCAGAGAAAAATGAGCTCAACTTTTGCCACATGCAGTATCACAAATGACTGAATTCAAAAAGAATATGTGTATATGATGCACATTCAAGCAGCCTAGTACAGTTGTGACAAATCCTGTCACAAAAAAAAGTGTATTTGCTGGGAGCTCTTTTTGGATTTGTTTTGGGGGGTTTTATAATTTTGTTTTAATTTCTGAAGCTGTTAATTTACCTACATTTACAGCATATCTAACAAAGTGCAGAAAAGTAATTTTCTGCAGTAAAGAAATTCCTCCAAATATACTTTTAAGTTACCAGACATGCTACATTCCTTCTGAGTCTCTTGCTGACTGAGAACAACCAAACATTTCTCTGTCCTCAATGACCTAAGAAGGGTTTCTATGACTCTTCACTTTCAAATTGAAATGGGCCTTGTCAAAAGGCAGGTAAATTGCTACTGAGGGCTAAAATATTTCCCTCAGTGCTGGTATTGTGGGCAGGAAGAACTGACTCCCAGTCCATTCTCACTGGAGAAAGAACAGTCAGTCAGTGTCATTTTTTCTACCACGGGTCTCACTGGCTCAGAAATCAGCTGTACTCCAGTACAAGAGGTCTGGTGCAAGGTAACTGCCAAAAGAAAATGACCTGTGGAACAGATGTACAGACAAAATCAGAACTTGCTAGCTGACACTGCCATTGTTAAACAGGCAGAATCACAGTTTTTACTCATCCTTATGCAACTTCAATACATACCAAAAGCAGAAAGGTGTACTCTCTATATACATTATTATTTTAAATCAGTTTGTTGTGGCATGTACCTGGATTCTTGCCTTCACTACGAGATGGACGAGCTGTAGGCTTAGGGAATTTTGTCCCTTCCAAAGCTTTGGCAGCTGCTGCATGTTGGGCTTTTTTAATACTAGTTCCTTCAGCTTCCCAGTGCTGGTCCCCAAGAGTCAGCTGCACTGTAAACACCTCAAAACCACAAACAGGTATCTTGTAAAAAGCTGCTTTAGAATTCATGGAGTTAATTAGACCCTCTTACACAAAACAATGAGTCTTTCAGTGACGCACAAGTTGAGAATATGGTAATCCAAGCTCTCCTTAACTCCCATTCATCTCCAGACTTCCATCACTTCAGACATCAACAGGGTTTTCCTGATTACTGAACTGAGAATTTCACAACACCTGTAGCTGGCAAGTATCCTGCATGAGATCTGACAGGCTAAAAACTCAGAGTAGTGTGGGGAGAGGTGACAGCCCCAGGAGAGCTGCTGTTCCCATGTTACTGCACAGCACCCTTCTTTGTGACACAACTCTACTCTTGTTTTAATCCTCTGAAAGGTTTATTAAAGATATTTTTCAGCAGTTTGAAGAAAGTTAAGTTCACACTGTACTATAAAACCTTCTACATGCCTTCTACCTTCTACAGGTGAATGAAATACAATTGAACAGAACACAGATGTTCTGAATGTTATTGCAATACTTTTTGCAAATGTCAGCTCCTTCACACCTTGAAGCTCATGCGACATTTTGGGAACCCAACTTTTTACCTCCCAGGTACCAGCTTCACACTTTCCTACCACTGATGCTCCGGGGGGCTTCCCTTTCCTCTCCATTACCCTGGATTATCTTGCACCAAAAGCACACACATTGCCTTCCCACTGCTCAAGGTGAAGGAGCATGAGCAGCAGCAGTAAGAAACTGGAATGAACATTTACCTTAGAATGAGCTGGGCCTTGCTCACTCAGAAGCTTATACTCGGGCTGAATCTTGTTGAAACGGGCTAATTCATTCACAAGACACATGGGGGTTTTCTCTTTGGGGTTTGCCATGTTTGAAGGAGCTGAAAGGTTACACAGGATCAGATAAATGACTGGTAACTGTGAACTCCCTTACAAATTTTAATTAAAAAAAGAAATCTCAGTGGCTTAGCATCTAGCTGTCTGCAATGCTGGAACAGACAGCTTTGCTCACTGGCCAAACTGGTAACAATCTATTGTACTTTGGGATTTCCAAGCAATGCTCATGCCTAAAAAGCACCATCATTAAATTCAAGGTTCTAATGCAAGCCAGAAGGATGAAGTTAGAAGACTCCTGCACACAGCTCGCATCTTATCTAGTATGTGTCAAGGACCAAACCCTTCAAGTATTCCTCATTATCACTTGCTTTGAATAATATCAAAAACTCAGTTTCATTTTCCTTCTCCTGTTTTCCCTTATTAGCTAGTTTTTATTACCCTTTTTGTTTGTTCTATTGCGCTTTGTTAGCATAATATATTTACCATTAAACTGGTCATAAAAGAACTAAAGGTAACAGAAAGAAACAAACTATTTTCAAACAACATTTTTTCGTATTTAAAACGAGCTACTGGTAGAAAAGATCTATAGTAATGTTTCAAAAATTTAATGTCATACAATGAAAAATATTCTTTCCTATTACAAACATATCAATTAAATGCTGGAACTTTATGCAAAAGTATGCTTCTACCTGTCTCCAACAGATTTCATTCCATAGGGAGCTACTGCAGTTGCACAAATACTACTTTTAAATTATGCGTAGGTGCAAGTCATCAGGAATATGTCATGACAAACTATAAGCATTAAAAATATATACAGTTACTGAGCCTTTATCTTACCTGCAGCTGCATTGGTGGATGTAACTGAAGCAGAGGGCAAAGCAGAGTTCTGGATAGGTCTGCCTGCATTTTCAGAGGGCAAAGAACTGGTAGTAGAAGGAATACTCAAAGGCTGTGAAAGAGATGGGTTTTTATTCAGTATCTGGCTCCCTGCAAGGGCAGCAGAAGGATTCTGAATCTGAACTTGAGACATGTTCACTTCCAGCCAGAGCAGATTACTGTAGGCAAACAGCTTTGAACGCAGACAAACTCCAATTTTGGAAGCCAAACTGCTGACCTAAAATGTAAAGATGAAAAATAGATTATACTAAATATTTAGCATTCTCTAACAACCTACTGAAATTATTCCTCCATCAGCAAAAAGGGAAACAGAGTTCAATCAAGCACCCATTGTTCCCATTTTGTCCAGTCAGTCACTCACACACCCAGTTTGCACAGCACAGTTCCACCGTGTGCCCCATCGTGTTCCACACTCCCTTCATTCACAGAAGGGTACTACAGAGGCTTTATTTATGATTGTTCACTACTGTCCATCTCCTTTCACCATGACTGAATCCACTCAGGAAGCAAATCCTGTTACTTACACCCAGAGCCACTGGTTATACACTGAACAAAGAGCAGCTTCCACAGACAAATTACATTTCATACATTCTGCCATTTGAAGTCAAACTTTTTCACTTGGTGGGCAAGAAATAAATGCAGTCTTTACAAAAAATAAACTTTTTAGAGAATACATCCTTTATTATTATCACAGAGTTTTCCCCCAGGATCACCAAGAATGCCAAGCTACCTATGAGGGGAAAAAGCTGGAGTCCAGTGCTGAAGTAGCTCTGTCTGGGAAAAGCAAAGTTGTAAGAGTTCATAAACTGTATCAGCTACACGTATTCTGCCATGTCTCAGTCACAGTTCAAGCATCAATTTAGAGTCCCTTGGCCCTGCAGCACCAAAAACAAGTGCAGGAAGCGCTCATGGGCACCTGTGGCCCTTTCCAAACCTCTCAGAGTCCCTTTCCAAACCCCTCAGAGCACGGGACGTGCCCCAGTCCATGGACAGTGCTGGGACACACTCCCTGCACTGACAAATCAGTATTAGATTTCTCTTACACATGCATGCAAAATTATCTTCATGTTCAGCCAGTGGAACCTAAATAGACACAAACAGGTCAGCTGCTCATATCCACTTACAAGTCACATATCAATTTATTTATTAAAAATACATTTTACAGCCAAGTAAATCAATTTTACACACAAAGGCTCTCACACCTGCCCACACACCAGTCACCTGCAGATCTGATATGGGCAGCAAACAAAGGTTTATTCTTTTCTAACTTACAGGTGAAAAGGAGAAATCACTGCTCCAGCTACCACCAGGGGGCTATTAGTAGCAACACAACTCCACTAGTGCTCTGTGAGCTTCAAATTCTGAACCTGTGAATGGATTTCCAAATGTGAGAGGAGCAGCAATGAGTCAGAAGGAAGTTTTTAGCTAGTTACTGACAAAACAAGCCTAAGAGGAGAATCTAGATTAATCCGTTCATGGACAGAAAGACTTAATTATTTATTAAATAAGAGGTAAGAAACTACTGGGAAACAACAGATACACCACCAAATCTATCATCTGGAGTATTTTTACTTTGGAAAAAAACATCACAAACATGTCAGACTTATCATACTACCACCTGGATAACTCTGTTTTTACTAGAGAGCAAAAATAGTTCCGGTCTCATTAGTCCAGAAGACACATATGCAGATTATACTCAAAACAAATCCTGTATTTGACTACTAAATTTGCAGCAGTTACACACTGGGTGCATTGTAACTGTGGCATTAAAGAGTCTGCCTGAAGGACCTCTAAGAAATTGTGACACAAAGAAGAAAAGTATTTAGAATAAGACTCCAGTGTAGTAACTTTACAATCACTAAGTTTCATTCCCAGGAGCATCATCACTAGAATCACTGAAAACTTTCAGATATAACACAACAGCAATAATTGCCTGGCGAAGACTATACCAAGGTCTTGCAGATGAAGAAAAGCAATGAAGTCTTGCAACAAGAAAAGCACACGCTCCCTCCCTGCTGAAGTGCAATGTCTTTCTAAGGAACTGAGGTTGCAGTTTTCTGCCACTCATTTTGAGAAGACAACACTAGAAGTTGTTACTTTGATGTCAGAAACATCAGGATGTTTGAGATCATGCTGGAAAGGAAGTCTGACAGTGTTTTCAGAAAACTTCTCCAAGCAGTTGGCTTTGGAAGCCAGGCCCTGCCTTTGCCTCGCTTGCCATTGCCTGGTTTCAGGGAGCCAGGGTTCAGCTGCAGAGCACAGAGGTGGCAGTGGCAGTGCAGGGACAGTGCAGGGAGGAGCAGTGCCCCAGCCCCAGGGCTCAGGCTGCCCAGGAAGGGGTCCCTGACAGGACAACCCAGCTCGCTTTGCTGTTCCCAGCCCAGTCACCGAGGAGCTGCGAGCAGGGCTCAGCCGGTGCCCAGCTCTGCCCAGCACAGCTCCTCTGCTCACAGGGCACCCAGGGCACGGGGCAGCCCCTCTCACAAAAACCTGAGGGACTCCAGGACACTCCCCCTCACCTGAGACAAGCAACTCCAAAGAACAGTCTGACAAAACAAACTGCAATTTGTGCTTGCATTCACAGCTACCTGTGCAGGCAACAATCTTTTAGTTGATTTGTGGGAAGTATTTCACTCAGGTAAAAGAACCCACTGCCCATCACTGCACACTTAACTACAGGTTATATGGGGATTCTGAAAGGGTTTACAGTGCTTTTACAAAGAAATATGCTCTTTACCCTATAACAGGCTTATAAAATTCTAACTATCCAAGAAAAAAAAGCACTATAGCTGAGAAAGTTGAAGCTAACAACTCACAAAGGCTGAATGAGTGGATAGAGGAACAAAGATGCCAGAATTTCAGAGCATTTTTTCACATAATCAGGAGTTAGATACTTCAAACTCTTCAAGACACCTACTGGTGCAAGGAACCGATCCCTATTCAATATTCAAGGTGTTGCTGGAACTGAAGCCCACTCTGATATCCAAGAGAGGTGAAAGAACAAAGGTTTTGCTCACACAGTCTGAGCCAGCAGCTAATTACAGATCTGCTCCCTTCCCACCCTTCCACAGCTACTTTTGGCTAACTCATCCAAGAGTATCTGAAGTGTTACCACAACAGTGTTGCACCAGAAGGTGATCCCCACCCAGGGCTGGCTGCCCTCAAACAACCCACTGACCTTCGGCAACACTGAACTTCACTGATTTCCAGAGGGCAGGAAATTTATTTATTTCTTTATTTATTTCCTTTTGGAAATAAATGCCTGGAACATTCCCAGAAATTTTGAACACATTAAAATGCAAAGTTCAGGTGTCACTAAGGTAACCAAAGAAATGCACCAAGATGTGAGCATGGCCAACCCACTAATCTTCATATACAAAAGAATGCAACATTTTTAGATAATAGTTTTCTTGGAGGTTTCTTTTGTGTTATAATTCACACAGGAGCTACAGATAGAAGCCAGAGGACCAAACAAAAATCAAACACGTCCTATGAATAATCATGCTTTACCCCAACTTGTCATTTTTTAATACGATGCAAATAGAAAGGTAATAAACTTTAAAGTTTCAAGTAAGTTTCCAGTACCTTTAGGAGATCCAGAGAGTGAAGATTTGTATTTAGTTCTAAATAGGATATTTATGATGGAGAATGCCTAAAAGGAAAAACAAAGAGTTAGCATTTTGCTTCCTAAAGGCACAAAAAAATTCTTCTGTAGACAATCTCTCACCCTACACTGAGTTTGCCTCATCTATTCCATCACGAGGACTTGCATGACCCTTCCACTACCACCGACAAACTGCTCAACACAGCTGCTTTTCCAAGCAGAATTTCCAACCTGATCCAAGAATCTTCCTTGCTCTTTCCCCAGCCCCAAGTGATGTTTCTCACCCAAGCAGTGGAATCTCACAACAGTGCTCTTTGCAGAATTACAAGAGTCACTTGCCAATTTTCCTTCTGTAGTGAGCCCTAGAGATCTCTCCCAAAATTAGACCTGGACCTTAGTTCACAAAGCCAAACCAAAAGCTAGCCACAAACTGAGAAACTCTGGTAGCTATTACTCACAAAAGTTGATATAAATTCTACCTTTTGGCTACATTTCCAATCTAGTGAATCCACTCACAAATAGGCTAAAACCCTTTTAGAATAAAATTATCTCAGTGCTGCATATGAAACCTGTCTCTGCATGGACCACTCTAAATGGAAATCAAAATCTATTTTATTCTGCTTACAAATATAGCACAAAGTGTTTAATCCTTCTTTTCCATGCCTAAGCCAACTGCGTGCAGATGCCAGCAACATCATTCCCAGCCACAAAATGGGGGAGATCTCAATCTTGATTAGGGTTAGAAGAGGACAGAGCTCTTGAATTTACTTCAGACAGGCATTTCAAACTCTTGGGCTGAACTCCTAGGACTGTGAGCAGCTCTCCTGCTGGAACAAAGGAAGATGCAGAGCCTGAACCAGGCCGGCAGCACACCTGTTGTTTATCAACACGAGAGTGAAGCGGGAACACAGAAAGATTACAGTCAACTCCTCTTCTAGAGGCTAAACTAAGCATCTGAAAAATAAGGAAATGGATCGTATTTGCAGGCAGGGTCAAGACCAAGTTGCATAAAGACCACAGAATTTTCTCTCCCAGCCGTTCCTGGTAGCCCTGCCACGAATGAGCCCCTCAGCAGAACAAGGGGCTGTGCAGGCACTGCCCGCTGCTCACCGTGGCACAGACACCACTGACGGGCACCAGCAGGGCCAGGAAGAGTTACAACCAGCATCACCTCCCAGCACAAGCTGAGGCTGCCAGGCTGCTTTGGAAAAGCCCTCCCCACGCTGAGCTGCAGCAATGAGAACAGCCTGAGCGAGGTCTGCACTGGCCCTGCTCTGCACCCAGACACTGGAGCCCTGCACCCACGTGGGGACCGGGCTCCAGGCAGAAGCAACGAAGGAAAAGCCCAAAACACTCAGCTTCAGAGAAATGTAACCTGTGGGAAAACTCCTACAGGACCTGGACTTGTGTGTTCTCAAGAGGAGAGGGCTGGCTGGGGCCTGAGAACCAGCGTTGACGTATTTGAAAGGATTTTGCAGTAGAAAAGAACCGTCTGCCCTTTATGGTTAAAGTGACAGAACCAGAGGCAACAGGCTTAAGAGGCACCACAAAAACGGCTCCTGGTAGTGACACTGAAGGGCCTGCTCAGGCTGCCAGGGCTCCTCGCTGGTGGCAGCTGCAGGTCACTGCCAGGCTCCCAGCAGGATGAGGCTGGCCCAGCTGCACTGCAGAGGGACAGATGGAACCTCACTGAGCCCCTCTGCATTCCCAGGGCTGTGCCCACACCCTTCCACCTCGGACACGAGGGACCCGAGGGCCTGCTGCTGTCAGCCAGCAGCTCTGGCAGCACAGCACCTCACATGGGTCCTGCCACAGCTCTGAGCTCTGAGAAACCACCTGCAAACACCAGAGCCTGCACCCCCACAGGACAGGACTCGTTCCGATCAGGAGCGGCACACACAGAGCTGTCCTGCTCACAGCAAGTGCAGACTGGGAAGGCTGCAGGCCCTGGCACTCCTCTTGTGCCCCTGTTAGGAACCAGCTGTGCCCCCACTCCCACCCTGGGGGCACACAAACCCCACTCTGCCCCACCAGCACCTGGCACAGCAGCCGAGGAGCAGCACCAATGCCAGACACAACCACGAAGTTCACACTGAAAGGGCCTCCTGACATCACCAAATAACAGTCATGTGACAAACAGCACCCAAGAGGCAGGGTCAGCCACAGCAGAGGAAATGCTCCAGAACCACTAATCCCTGCCTGAAGAACAGGAGCTCCAGGACACACTGGGGCACTCAGCAGCCCACAGCAGCCAGAGCAAGGCATGCTCCTTGTCCCTTGTCAACAACAAGCTGCTCCCAAGCAAGACAGTTCCTTTACCCCCACGGCACAGGCACAGGCACAGGCACAGGCACAGGCAGGAGCCCCCGGCCCAGCCCTGCCAAAGGGTACCTGGGATGCCCTCACACAGCCCCGGGGCGGGCAGGAGCCCTGAGGAGCCCTGAGGGCACCAGGCCCAGCTCACACCACAGCTCTGTCACCCCACACAGTGCCACTAGGCAACAGCATCTTCTCCCCTCGTGTGCAGGCTGGGAACACATCAGCGTGTTCACTCCTAAAGAAAACAGTGCTTAGAGCCATTCCCTCTTTCCTCCTGTTTTTAAGGAGTTTTAAATAACTCCAATGTTATTTAGTCTCCTGTCCCACAGTCAACTATTTTGAGGCACAAAGAATAAATAACCACAAACTCTAGAAGATTTGTTGAGATGCTCTGTTACCTAAAATACCTTTGAAAAACCCACTTTAGGGGTTGCTTTGTAACACACAGCACAAAATTCTCAAGCTGCTGCAACAGTGTGTAAGAACATCTATTTACCACTAGAAAGCCTAAACAAATACTCACTATAAATTGATAAAACACTGACTAAATTTTACAGACTAAGGCTATTTGTACAAAATGTAAAATATTGGTTGAACAATGTTTTCTTCTTAGATAAATCTGCAACATTTCCACAAGACAGGGTCCATCCCAAAAGTAACACTGTAGAAAAAGATGCTGCTCTTTCTGGTAAGGACACAAAATGTTACACAAAGTAGTCTGGGAGCCAAGAATGGATTATTAATAGGACAAGAAAAGATAAAATTTGAAAGTAAAAGCTGAAGGAAAAGAGGGAACTACCAAACACATGGATAAACTAGACAGTTCCAAACAATGCAAATTGATAAACCAGGAAGTCAAATAATGAATAAACACCTAACTGTTTAATCGTAGCTCAATTAGCTTGTGACAAAACAGTTCACAGATTTTGGCTTTTCCCTGCAGTGGAACAGGACCCAGGGACCCTGCCTGGAGCCCGTGCCCAGACCTCCTGCACTGTCCTGGGCATCTGCAGCACCTCTGGGGAAACACCCAGCCCAGCAAGGATGCTGGCCAGAGGGACCAGGAAATGTTCATCTGTCTCCAAAAGAAACCTGCTGCTCTTCAGGAAGGTCTGAAAGGCACAAAGTGATTTCCAGTTCTGCTCTGACTTTGTACAGTTACACCACTTAAAATTTATTGCAACCTATGAATAATTTTGCCACAAAACACATTTTGACTGACTTGTACGGATAGAGAAAACATGATTCATGATATGAAAAACTATCAACAGAGTGTCTGCTTAAAATAACAATATTAAAAGGAATTCTTTGTTGCATACATCCTTTTGAAATAAGCTTGTGATCCAACACCAGAAAATAGAAAATATAGTAAAAAATTCAGCCCCTGGGCTCTTTACATTCTCATCAAGATGTGACAGACTTTAAGTGAATCTGTAAAACTCAGAACAAACACTTTTGTTGCACGTACGAGATAATCCACAGACAAACCAGAAATCACTTTATTACGCTGCAGCCATAGCTGCATAAGCAGAACTCAAATTCTCATGTCCACTAATATTAAAAACAAAACAAACGCAAAACACTGCCTTCAGTTTGAGCAAGGGAAATGTGCAGTACACGTGCACATTCTAGTTGGAAAAAACAAGATTTTATAAATATACCATCCCAAAAGCAGACAACAGGCTGCATTCAGATACTTTATTTCAATGATATATGTGTACATATACACAACCTAGCCTTCACTGACATTCGTGGATGTTCCTCCCAGGTTTGCCCTAAACCTGCCAGAAAAGCGAGGGCAGAAATGCCCAGCAGACGAGAGCATCACAAAACCGGCCCTGGGACCGCCAGGCACAGCGTCCCCAGAGCCCCGCGGCCCCGGGACAGGCAGGGGCACGGAGAGGTTCCAACGGAACTTGTTGCTTCACACCTCGCGGACAACTCGTGTTGTGCCCGGGAG
>VXBQ01017719.1:66476-76604 GCA_013400175.1 Phainopepla nitens | reverse complement strand
GTGTCGGGGTGCTGCCCGTGCCCAGCCCCGAGCGCGGCTCCAGCCGCCGGTGCCTGTTGCAGTGATGGATGTTACATTTCCGTGCAGGAGCTGTGCTAGTAGTTTGGAGAAGGATTTTCTGAATGGGAAGGAGAGGGATTTGCTGGCCTCAGACTTTCTGTTTCCCTGATCCAGCAGCAGGAACTGCTTACTGGGATTAGGTGGCTGCCTCCCAGTGGGGCTAAGCTCAGTGCTTACACTCCATCCCTCCTCCCAAGGTGCTGTCCTGAGGTGGGGTGGCTCCCCTGGGGCTCGGTGATCAGTCCCTGTGTTGTCTGTCTCATTTTGCACGCAGTGAGTGCAGCCTTTGTGTCACAGCAGGCCCAGCTCTGTGAGACCCTGCTCGGTGTAAATCCACCACAAACGTGGAGCTGCTGCCCCAGGCTGAGCCTTGTCCTGTGCTGCATCTGTCCCTCGGTGCTGTGTGGCTTCAGCACCTGCAGAAAGATGTGGCCTGCTGCAAGCCAAACAAGCTGTTTCTTTCTGCATTTGTATGAAGTGTATTTTGAAGAGGAAAATACCACACTTTGTCTTTTGGCATTATAATGGGGCAGATTTTTGCAATATGTTCTAGACATGTTTACATAGTTCCCTTTTCCTTCCCCTTATCTTGAGTCATAGATCGTTTTTTCCATAAGCTTGGAAAGCACAGGATCGATTATGCTCCCAATAATGCAAGAAAATACTTCTGCAGGTGCTGGTGTTAAAAGGCCCTGGCCTTTCTCCTCTTCTTTGTTGTGTGTGTTGTGGAACTGGGCTTGCCAGCATCTGTTAGGAGTCACGGACTTCCTAGAGCAGAAGTGTTTTTCTGTACTTTTTGTGGCGTGATTCGGGGTAGGGGTAGGGGAGGAAGGAAGCTGTTCTGATTCCTGAGATGCTGCGAGAGTGGAGTTGCAGTGCTGACGTGCAGCAGGTACCTCGTTGTCAGTCACAGGCAGGTGTCCTGTCAGAGTCCCTGTCAGAGTCCCTGTCAGAGTCCCGGGAACAGGAGCCGTTGTTTGGTGGAGCTGCATCCCGCGGGTGCCTGGGGGCAGGAGCTGTGGGCTCAGCCCGGAGGCACTGCCTGGTGTGCCAGGGTGTGTTTGGGGCAGCAGGGGCAGCTCAGCTCTGCTCTGCTTTGGCTGCCCCGGGGAACACAGACTTTTCCCAGACTTTTCCAGGGTTTCTTCCTTGCTCTGCAGAGAGGGAAAGCGTAACCGTCTTTCCTCCAAATGTACAGATGCAGACAGGCTCTTCATTCATTTGCTGAGTGCTTGAATTCATTTTGGGAAAGATGAAACAGCAAGCTGAGAGGATGCTAATCGGTATTGAAAACAAGGGGAATCAGGGCAAACCAGTCTGCTCTGCTCTGCTCTTGTTTATTGTTATAAATGCTGCTTTAACCAAAATCTGCTGTTGTGTGTACAATCCTGTGGGCCTGCAGTGACTGGCAAGCAGAGTTCTGTGAATTAACCGGTGCCTGGCTCACAGAACACATCCCTGCAGCCCCTGCCAGCCCTGCCTGTGCTCCAGTGAGCCCTCACCTGCTGCAGGCTGTCCTGGGGCTGTCCCCAGGCTGCAGCTGCTGCAGGGGAAGCTGTTGCTGGGACCTGTGACAGACCCCACTGTCAGAGAGCGTGGGGACAGCTCTCAGCACAGCCTGCAGGACTGCTTACTGTGTTTTTCAAAGCTTGGCCTCAACAGGATAAAATTAGGCTGCAGTAGCACAAAGAGCCTGGAAATTTGTGGAATTCCCTGTGATTTCAGTCCTAGTCAGAGCTTTGGAGAATAAAATTCTCTCTGTTTTTCCTATGGAAATATTCACTTCCAGTTTTATGTGTTGGGTTTTCGTAGTGCTTTGAGTGTGTTACAATGTGAAAGCACAGGAAGGCTGGCACAGCCCTGGAATAGCTCTGAGCATGCTTTCAGGAGTCTGACTGCCCAAACCATTACAACTAGATGGGTTTTAAAGTATCAGGTGTAATAAGAAGTATTAATCCTTTATAAAGTTGTGGCCATGTAAGTGGTTATTGTGGTAGAGTGCCCATCCCTGGGAGTGTTGAGGGAATGGCTGGAGGTGGCACTCAGTGCTCTGTGCTGGTGACGAGGTGGGGATCAGCCACAGGCTGGACTCAGTGATCTCAGAGGTCTCTTCCAACATTAGTGATCCTGTGGTTCTGTGATTCTGATCTGCTTTGAAGAAAGACTTTTCTCATGTGGATTTTGGTTTAGGTTCCCATTTGCAGTTCATGAGGGTGATGGTTCTCAGTTAAGAAAGTGTATAAAAACTGAGAGTCAGTAGTAGTGTTCCATCCTCCCTTTAATTAAAAGGTGTTAAATTAAAGCAAGCATTCCCTCCTCCTGTTGATTTTTCTCCACAGTGTTTGGAATCTGTGCAGAATCAAAGCGCTGCAAAAGCAGTGGTTGCAGGTGCCAGCTCTGCTTTTCCTGGTGGCTTGTTAGGAAATCACTGGTAGTGATGGGGTGTGTTGTGAGGTGTTTCCTGTGCTGTGCTTCACTTTGAGAGCAACTTCTGGAAAAGCTTGTGAGAGTTGTGTGTTCTTGGGAAGGCTGGGCTGTGAGGTTCTTCTCAGGATTTTCTCTTTAGCAGGTGTGGGTTCACAGAGGGGAGGCAGGTGCCTGTTGATTGTGAGGGGTGTGTGTCTGCTTCTGGCAGTGCTGATGCTGAGGAGGGGTGGTGCTGGGGGATTCCTGTCACCAGCACCTGTGTGTGATGCATGCACTGCTGCAAAGTTCCAAGAAGTTGTTTGGAAGGATGAACTGAGGTGGATTTGGGGGCTGTTGAGGATAGCACTAGGGATTTTTTTCCAGATGTTGTGTTTTTCTCCAGACTATTAAGTACAGACTAAGTAGAGATGATTTAACTTCGTGTTCATTAGTTACAAGTGATAAAGTGATGAAAATCCATGGCTCAGAGGGGCTTTTCTCAACAGCCTGAGTGCACAACTTACAGACACTCAGGCCTGTCAGTGGTGGTAGTTCCAAACCAATGTCCATGTTCATTTAACAAAAGATTGGACCTCCTTGCATCAGACTAGAGAATACCTGAAACAGGTGCTAATCACTTCCCAGGCATGAAAAACACCCGTTTTTCTAAATAATTACTATCTGTGACCAGGGCAGGATTCCTCAAACTGAACGGTTCTGGATAAAAGTAACAAAACCCCAAACACAGTAAATCTCTTTTTTTCTCTCTCCATCTCAAAGATTTACAATTTGGTAGCTGTGAAGGTTCCAGATTTCATCAGCCTATTTTATCTTTGTCCACTGCATGGAATAAGGCAAAATTTAGAGCCAGATGTCACTGGTGCCTGTCCTCTGGGGGTGGTTTGAGCCTGGAGGGGCCGTCAGGCCCAGGAGGTGTGTGGAGCCCACCTGGCTGTGGGCTGGGGGCAGCTCCAGCCTCCCTGGCTGCTGCTTCCCGTGCCTCTGGGGCAGGGCTGAGCTGGGGCAGGGCTGTCCCTTGCTGCACTGGGGGCAGCTCAGAGCAGGCCAGCTGCTCGCAGTTCAAAACTCCCGTTATATTTAAGCATGGTGCTTTAATTTCTGTTTCTAATTCAAATAGCTCTACAGGAAGCCATTTGTCAGTATTTCTTTTTTTTCTAAAATAAAATCAAAGTCAATGAAAGTAAAATTTCAGCTTTCCCCCCTCTCCCAGTGTTTAGATTAATGGATATTTGGAGAGAAGTAAAGTAGATTCTCTTTAGTCACTCAGCACTGGCACTGCATTCTGTGAGGGGAAATAAAATGTTCCAGCATGTCAGAGTGCACAAAGAAAAGAGCTGAGAAATAAAAAAGCCCAAAATAACGTTGCTAATATTTCCTTTTTGTATAGTTTCTTATTTTAAATGATAGTATAAAAAGCAGTTTTACTTCTAGGTGACCTTGTTGTAGTGGCTGTTGTGGCAGGAAGCTCCAGAAGTGTGTAATGTGATGTTTCTCTGGCATGGGAGCACACAGAACTAGATCTATGACACAGTTTCTTTGAGAGGCTCTTCTCAAGTGTTTTAGCACTTGGTGGTATCAAGCTTTGCTGCTGCTGTCAGCACAGAGCCTTGAAAATTCAAATAAAAAGTACTAGCAATAGTGAAATTTTAAATTAAATGTATCTATCATCCACCAATGACTTCCAAAAATGTATTGTAAAAATAACATCTGACAGTGAAAACAAAGCTTGAGTCATAAATGGTGTTTATTCTGCTTTTCCAGGGGTAGAAGGAGCACACTGGAGTGCCTGGTGCTGTTGTGAAGCACTGCAGTCCCAAGGGCCAGGGAGTCACAGATTGAGGGGAAAGGAGCTGCAGGGCCCCAGGGAGCTGCTGCTGTGGGTCTGCAGGGCCCCAGGGAGCTGCTGCTGTGGGTCTGCAGGGCCCCAGGGAGCTGCTGCTGTGGGTCTGCAGGGCCCCAGGGAGCTGCTGCTGTGGGTCTGCAGGGCCCCAGGGAGCTGCTGCTGTGGGTCTGCAGGGCCCCAGGGAGCTGCTGCTGTGGGTCTGCAGGGCCCCAGGGAGCTGCTGCTGTGGGTCTGCAGGGCCCCAGGGAGCTGCTGCTGTGGGTCTGCAGGGCCCCAGGGAGCTGCTGCTGTGGGTCTGCAGGGCCCCAGGGAGCTGCTGCTGTGGGTCTGCAGGGCCCCAGGGAGCTGCTGCTGTGGGTCTGCAGGGCCCCAGGGAGCTGCTGCTGTGGGTCTGCAGGGCCCCAGGGAGCTGCTGCTGTGGGTCTGCAGGGCCCCAGGGAGCTGCTGCTGTGGGTCTGCAGGGCCCCAGGGAGCTGCTGCTGTGGGTCTGCAGGGCCCCAGGGAGCTGCTGCTGTGGGTCTGCAGGGCCCCAGGGAGCTGCTGCTGTGGGTCTGCAGGGCCCCAGGGAGCTGCTGCTGTGGGTCTGCAGGGCCCCAGGGAGCTGCTGCTGTGGGTCTGCAGGGCCCCAGGGAGCTGCTGCTGTGGGTCTGCAGGGCCCCAGGGAGCTGCTGCTGTGGGTCTGCAGGGCCCCAGGGAGCTGCTGCTGTGGGTCTGCAGGGCCCCAGGGAGCTGCTGCTGTGGGTCTGCAGGGCCCCAGGGAGCTGCTGCTGTGGGTCTGCAGGGCCCCAGGGAGCTGCTGCTGTGGGTCTGCAGGGCCCCAGGGAGCTGCTGCTGTGGGTCTGCAGGGCCCCAGGGAGCTGCTGCTGCTGCTGTGGGTCTGTGCAGACAGCCAGCCCTGTCCTGGAGGGCCATCCCCAGGAGAGTCCCTGCTCCTCAGGGAGCTGCTGTGCCCCGGGGCCTTTGCTGAGCTCTGCAGTGCCAGCCCCATCTTCCCTCCATTGGCACTCAGCCCTTCTCCTAGGAAAGACCCCGTGTCCATGGGCTGCTCGTCCCTGGCACCAAGAGAGTTGAGCTGGGGCCCACAGCAAAGCTCAGCTTGCACAGAGAGGGAATCATGCCGTGGCACCAGACAGGACAGGGTGTCAGTGCCCTTTTCCCTCCCAGGGGACAGCCTGGGTCAGGCACACTGCATTCACAGCTGTTGGACAGAAGGGCTCCAGGATGGGGCTCTTCCATACCATTCACCTTGCAGTTTAAATCTGCCTTTTGGACTTTCCCCAGCAGATGGGGTGTCAGGTGGCTGCAGGGGTGCCCTTCCAGAGCCCCCAGCCTGGGAGGTGCTTCCTAAGGCACTGTGCAGCTGCAAAGCTGACTGTAATTCCTTGGAATCCTTCTTTTACCCTCTCTGAAATTCTCTCTCTGATAATCTTTTCTAATGCACAAATACTATACCGTGGCATTTCCATTGAGCTGTTGCTGCCTTTCAGAGTACACCTTTATCCACAGTTCTGGTCAGAATTGGTTAAAACTCGTAGTAGCAGTTCAAGCTTCTATGGATAGGGAGTTCCAAGGTCGCACTTTAAAATACAAATGGCATAAATGTTCCTATATTTGTTTGCTTTTAAAGAATAGAACTCCTGAGTAGAAGGATTGTTTCTGAGGGGTGGCAGCTGGGAGCGGGCAGGGGGAGTGGGTGTGTGCCTGGGAAGTGACTTGTTTGTGACCCCTGAAGAATTTGGGTAGAGCAGGAAACAGAGTGCCCAGTGTTCACACAGCAGCAGCAGGAACGTCTCGGGGCTGTGCAGTCGCTCTGCATCTTCTCCTTGTGGGAAAAGATGGATTTCAGGTCTAGTTTTAACAAGAGATGTTGGGCAGGGACAGGTAACGTGGGGCTCACAGGTGCTCCAGCTGTGCTCGAGGCTGAGATTCATCTCTGGGGGTGCTTGTGGGGGGACCCCAGAGATAGCCACAGCCCTGGGGGCTGCAGGGCCAATGCTGGTTCCTCCTTGGCCACTCCTGTCCTGTGACAGAGCAGGGGACAACATGGACCAGCTGCTCCTTCCAGCTCACCTGCTCTGGGAGCTGCTGGCGTTTTCCTCCCCTCGGGTCCCAAGATGCATTTTTTCTTGCAGGTATTAGCCTTGGAAGATTTTTGGTCTTTAGTAAGCCCGTTTTTAAAATAAAGAATCTTTTCTTAGAATTCTGTCTTACATTTTTCTGCTCCTTTTGATTGCTTTGACATTCAGGTTGTAGCAAATTTGTCACGAAATGAGTTTTAGTTTCAGGTCAGAAAAAGGAGCAGGTGAACTTAAGCACTTTATTTTATAGATAGCTAATGGCAAGATGAATGTAGAGAAGATGAAATAACGCGTTCACTGCTGTCTCTTATAGAATGTTTCTCAAAGTGGTTTTTGGTGTGTCACAAGTTTTTAACCCATCTTTAAAGCTGTAAATTTCAATGTGAAAAAACTTACAGCAGTTCTCTCTTGTAGCTTCCAATAAAGGCTTGCCAGCAGAATACCCACACCAAAGTCAGCACGGAGCACAACAAGGAATGTCTCATCAACATTTCCAAGTACAAGTTTTCCCTGGTCATCAGTGGGCTCACCAATATCTTAAAAAATGTTAATAACATGGTAAGTTTTCTAATTTTGCGTTGTTTGGTGATTTTTTTCAAATAATTCTTACTTATTTGTATTGTATAATCTGCAGAGAATTACTTGAAATTTAGTCAAATGGTTGCTTGCCTTTTACACTTACTTATTTTCTGTTCTGAAGTTCACCAGGAGCATCCATCAGAGCCATGTTCCACAGAAAGGCATTGGGATTTTGGGGCAGGAACAGAATTTAAAACTTGGGCTATTTGAATTTTCCAGGCTGCTTGGGTACTTTACTGTGTTTCTGTGTATATAAAATAGATGTATTTTTTTAACAGCAGATGAGTTTCAGTCAGAACCTTTGTGAAGAGAAAAATTTAGTTCAGTCAGTTTTGAATCCATGAAATTTGGGGTCATTTGGAATCTCCCCAAACAGGTAACAGAACTGGCCAGGCTCTGGCAGTATTTTTTTTATGGTTCAGAGACATTTTTTGCAGTGAGCCCTTGGCTGTCAGTTCTACAGGGATGTGCATCTGCTGGAACTGCAGAGGACTGATAAAATGAGAAAATAGGTTGCCCTGCTGCTAGGGATTTTAGGCTGCTTAAAGCTACCTGTAATCCCTTTAGAGAGAGAATTTATTTTAATTAAACTCTACAGGCTTGAGGGAACATGTTGATGTGCAAGGTGATTGGCTGATAAATGAGAAAACTGTACAGTTAAAAGCAGTTTCTGTGTGTGATACATAGAGTTTGAGAGGAAAGACCTAGCTAGAAGTGTCAATTAAAAAGTCAGCATTTGCCCTGAGGAGCAAGTGTGAATATTTGGCACGTGTGGTGGTCTGAGCTTCTGTGGGAATCAGCAGTAATTGGGAAGGATTTCTGTAGCTGAAACAAATGGGGCCACAAGTCAGTCAGTCAGAAGTGTTCTGGTTTCACAAAGAAACCTGGCTGGGGTGAGCCAGCCTCCCTGGGGTGAAGCAAACCTCTCAGGGTGCCTCTGGCAGGTGCTGTGTCTGTGGGCACTTGTACCAGGTGTTTCTGGCCCACTCTCTCCTGCTCTGTTTTGCTGAGTTAACGTTGCTGGAGCCAGTGGCTGTTGGCACAGGGGCACCCGAGGAGATCCTGCCTTCCCCCAGGTCTGCACTGGGGCATCCTGTGCCTAGCTGGGACAGGGCCAGCAGGAATTGATACCAAAGGAGGCTCTGGAAAGGTGGAACCTGCATTTCTGAGCAGCCCGTGGCCTGGTGCAGGTGGGGGGCTGCAGGGCACCTCCAGTCTTACTTTGCAGAGGCTGTTTGTTCCTTATTGCATTTGCCTTTGCAGACTGCACTAAGATATTTCTTTAGTGATAAGGTTTTAATTCCTATTTTAATCTGATTTTTTGCTGACTTTATATCTAAACTCCAAACCAGAGCAGTGATGGAGCCATAATTTACTGTGCCACTTAGCTGCTTCAGTTTCATGCATTACAAGTCAAATACCTGTGTCTCAGACAAATCCATACCCTTTCTACTTCTAGAGAATATTTGGAGAAACTGCTGAAAAGAATTTATATCTATCTCAGCTGATTATCTTGGATACACTGGAAAAATGTCTGGCAGGGGTGAGTAGGCTTGGATAAGTAATTCTAACTTGGAATCCAATGGGTTGGAGAATACAGGTCAAATGCTTATGTGTCTGTTGTTATTGCTGCTAAAAACTCATCCCATTTAGAGCAAAGTAGGATTCATGCCATTTAAAAAATACTAAAACTTCCTATAAATGCAAATAGTTGATGTAATTGATGCATTAATGATTTGGAGGGTGCTTTTTATTGCCTAAAATGAATGATCTTTTTTCATGTTAAAAGTAGCAGAGAATTCAGTACAATTTTTTCATTTTGTGCTCCTTAGTTCTCTGCATACAGTGCTGAGTTTTCTTTAAAAGTCTTAAAACTTTCATTTGTCGAAGTAATTTTCCATGTGCTTTTGTATCCAGCAGAAACTTAGCTGCCACCACTCTAGAGATGATTTCTGCAGGTGTTTCCTAGATTACATTAGTTAACCATGTGCAAGTCTCCACTGGGAGTGCAGCCTGAGTCTGCAGTCAGAGCTGCTGCGAGGCAGTTTGCTGGTCCCTTTGGGAGCAGAGTGGTGCTGGTTGTACAGCTCACTGTGCTGGGCTGGAATTGCAGAGCCAGACTTCACCGAGAGCGAGGTTTGCAGAGGTTCACTCGTTTAACAACAACAGCATTTTATTTTAAAGCTGAATTCAGTTTCCAGCTTCTACAGCTGAGGAAAGCACCTCTTTTTTGGCACTTTTTGTCTTTGATGCATTGAGTCAAAAAGCCAGTTTGAGTCAAAACCCCAGAATTTTAACTTCAGAATTTACTTATTTTTAAGTACTTCTTCTATGCATAGTGTTTGAAACAGTGGTTTTCCTGATAGACCATCATATTTAAGTAGCCTAAAAATTGTGCTAAATGTTTCTTTCTCTGTCACTTCAAATGAGAGCAGTTTGAGGCAGAATATGTTAAATCAGAGTGAGCCAAAGCTCTGTACAAAGCGTGTTGTGTTCTGTGGTATCTTGAGATGGATTTCTTGCTCAATGTTTCATCAAGTTCTCATGGCAACAGGACTCAGATCAACTAAGTGGGAGTCTCTGAAACTTCCCAATTCCCTATGGAAAATTCATTGGTAGAATTTTAGAAAGCTTTAGTGCTGACCCTTCTGTTAAAACTTGCTCTTAGAGCAAAGTTTCACTTTGAATTCTTTTGTAAATAGTTTCCTTATGTCTCACACTGTGCAAACTGGCAAAAATTAGATTTTTCTTTTGCAAGGAAATTAAGCCATTTTTGACTCGTATAGAGCAATTCCCAGCAAGAGCAAGGAGGAAGCACCTCTTTTGGATTCATTTTTAATGTGAAATACTTGCTGTCAAATGTGGCCACCAAGCCCGTGCCCAGGAGGAAGTGAGGGTGGGCTCTGCCCTGTCGCCTCAGTGGAGGCCGAGGTGTGGCTGTCCTGATGCTGGCCTCGAGCAGCAGGGCACCTGCATCAGAGCAAAGCCTGTGCTGCTCCTCGGGGCTGGGCAGCCCCACGGCCTGCAGTGCTCAGCTGAAGGGGTGGGGTGGTGTGGTGCAGTGGGGCACGGCCTCTCTGTGCAGGGAGGGAGGCTGACTGGGGGCACGGCCTCTCTGTGGGGCACGGCCTCTCTGTGGGG
>VXBQ01017719.1:19688-50836 GCA_013400175.1 Phainopepla nitens | reverse complement strand
CCCACCCCGCCCGCGACACCCTCCTTAGTGCCGCTGTTCTCTCCACCAGGCCTGGGCTACCACAAAGACCTCCAGACCAGAGCCACGTTTATGGAAGTGCTCACCAAAATCCTGCAGCAGGGGACAGAGTTTGATACCCTGGCAGAAACAGTGCTGGCGGATCGGTTTGAGAGATTGGTGGAGTTGGTTACGATGATGGGGGATCAGGGAGAGCTTCCTATTGCCATGGCTTTAGCCAATGTGGTGCCTTGTTCTCAGTGGGTAAGTTGATTTGTGCCTTTTATTTCCTAAATTTCGTTAAAATAATAAAACTTGAAATAAAAAGTGCAGCAACAGTCTGGTACAGAGAGAATAGAGCTACCACTGACAATAGCTAGCCTTTTTTAGTATGTTCTTAAAAAGTGTACTGAATCTAAGTTCGGATCTTGATGATCAACTGTATTTTAGTTAACGTCTAGGAACAATGTTATGCACAATTATTATAATAAATGCATCTGGGCTGTTTTTGTATTACAGTGATGTGTGCTGTGATGCAGACACACAGAATTGTATTTGCTCTTCTAGATTTTAGCAAGATGAGTTGGGCTTTGTTATACAGAGTAACTGTTTTCTGTCTGGATAACCGTTATGAATTTGTAAGACTGGATATCCTGAGGCAGATTTTTAGACAAGCAGTAGCATAGGAAACATTTGCAGAGAGATTGTGTTCATATAATTTGATATTTACCTGCCTGAGCCCATAGCAGACATAAAGCTTTATTGCAAACTGCTTGGTGGTTTTGTCATAGCACTGGGGTTTCATACTTGCCCTGGCTCCCTGCGAGTCAGACTGACACTTGCTCCTGCCCTCAAGGATGAGCTGGCCCGTGTCCTGGTCACGCTCTTCGACTCCCGGCACCTGCTCTACCAGCTCCTCTGGAATATGTTCTCAAAGGAGGTCGAGTTGGCAGACTCCATGCAGACACTCTTCCGAGGAAACAGCTTAGCCAGTAAAATAATGACTTTCTGTTTTAAGGTACATTTTCTCTTTCTTTTTGTCTGCTACAGATCTCTTCAATAGCAGGAAAAGTTTAGAAATAGGAAAATACAAAGTCGCCAGTCTGTGGGGTTAAGCATGTGAGTAATGGGATTAGCTAAAAGCCATAGAGAGTTGCCTTTGGGTCTCAGTTTGAGTTAGTCTCAGCTCTCACATCTGTTAAGTTTAGGGAGTTTTCTTTTTGTGTTTTAACATTTCATGAACTGAATCTTGTAGAAAACTTATGCTCCGGCCCTTAAGAAGTAGGTATCCCCATGCACTAACCTTTTGCCTTTCTGACTAGTTCAACATGAGTGATTCTAGGCCAGTGCCAGCTGGAAGACTGTTCCTGGTAAATTCTGAGGTCTTGTTTGTGCTCCCATTTCAGTTTAAAAAGTTGTGTACAAACAGAGATGAAGTGTGGAGTCAGTGCTCTAACAAAGAATGACTGTTGGTTAGCAGGGTTGTTATTTTTCTCTAATTGGAAATTAATTAAAATACCTGTAGAAAGTGATCTTGGTTGTGTTCCAGAGGTGAGAGTGTAATATGCAAACCCAAGTTTTACAGGAATTTGGCTTTTGTCAAAATAGATCAAGTGTTTCCAGGCTGTTGGAAGCTTCCAGAACTTTGCAGCATTCCTGTGTCAGTGTGGCCTCTGTCCTTGTTTCCCCTGCATGCAGGTCTATGGTGCTACATATTTGCAGAAGCTGCTGGAACCTTTGCTGAGGACTGTGATCACATCCCCTGAGTGGCAGCACGTCAGCTTTGAGGTGGATCCAACAAGGTTTGAGATTCAGGGCAAGCAGCAAATGTATCTGTAAACATGATTCCCACTCATTGTATGTAGTGGGATTTCTTTTTCCTTGTTGCAGATACTTTTCTCATGCTTTCATACTGTTGCACCTCTCACTTTTCCAGACTCATTTATTGTCTCTACAGCCCTCTTGCTCTGTTGCTTTAAATTATTTCTGACTCTGAAAAATATTCATCTCTTAAGTAGCTTACCCAAAGACAGGCCTTCTAATTAACACTTTAACCATCAACTGTCTGTGTCTACCTCAAAAATTCCTTTCAGATAAACCATCATGAACTGATAATGCAGTTATCAGTTGGAATCGTGTATAAAGTGTTAGTATGAAATGGTCTGAGAGAATGCCACCTACAGCTGTCTGTTCATTACTGAGTTCTACAGTACATGACCTTTTATTTGTACCTCATGTGGTTTAAATAGTCATGGAAACTTTAGTGTAAAAGATCACAAGTATTTCCATAAGAAAAAGAGGAAATGAGGTTCTTACCAAGGATGTAAGGGCAGCTTGTGTTGTGTTTGACTGCTGGTCATGCCTGTGTGGGTCTGTTTCAGGCTGGAGCCCACAGAAAGCCTTGAGGAGAACCAGCGGAGTCTCTTGCAAATGACAGACAAGTTTTTTCAGGCAATCATTAATTCCTCCTCGGAGTTCCCACCCCAGCTGCGCAGTGTGTGCCATTGTTTATACCAGGTATGCCTGCAGTGCTTGCCTGCCCCTAAGCTTTGGGGTTGGTTTGTGAAATTCCAGCAGTTTGGAGCTTGGTCCTAGACACAGGGGGCATCTCTAAAGACTCTTCTCAGGTGTTTGGTAAAGAACACTGTTCTGAATGTAGGGGCTAAGTGGTGTTTTAAGACTTACGTTGGCAATCAGGAGGTGACTGAGGGTACCCAGGTTCCCTGACCTCCATCCCCAACTCCTCTGCTCTGTCCTGGGGCTGCTGAGCCCAGTGTCCTGCTGGATCTCCTTGTGTGTTTCTGAAGGATTCAGATGCTGCTAAAAATCTGAGTAGGAGTTCCCTTGGGGCTCACTGGGAATACAGTTTGCAGTCCAGTTGGAGGACTGTCACAAAATGCTGTGCTGGGTGGAATATTGGAGCTGTGGTCTCAGTGAGGTGCTCTGGAAGAGCTTCTTCTGCATTTTCAGCCACAGTCTGTATTCAGGTCTAAAGCAAAGCCAAGCAAATGGGTTTTCTGACCTGTGTGAACTAATGATGAGTAACAAAAACCCTGTCCAGTCACATTTGCACAGGGGGTGCTGGGGTGATCAGGGCAACTGCTGCAATCCCCAGAGCTTGGGAATGAGAACAGGGAATGTGTGTTGGGGCTGTTCCTGTGAGCCTTGCACTGAGCCAGATGTGCAGGTGCTGAGCCTTGTTCCTGCCTGACAGCTCTGTAAAAGCCTCTGAAGGCGTTGGTTTCACTTCCTGGCAGTGGCTGTGTTTGGGCTGGTGGCAGAGTGACTTGGGGGTTTTTTGATGTGTTTGGGTTTTGTATTCAGGAAATGAGGTGGGCAGATTGGTCTCCTTCATGGCCACAGTATCACAGACATCAACGTGAAGAATATTTGAGTGTTACTGAAAATATCACTCAGGGCCTTGGTTGTTCCTTCTGTTACTGGATTTTGCATTCTCCCACACCTCATCCCAGAACTAGGTTTATTGCTGCTCTCAGGATGTATCAGATTACTGCCATTTCAGTGGTACATTGGTAGCAATTATTTCTATGCCAGCCATTGGTAATTCCTACATGAGAGGAATTTCTAAAATGTGCTCACCAGCAGGCATTCCCAAAGAATCTTCCATGGAAGCCTTTCCAAGTCTGTTGGCTTTATTCTTGCCTTTACTGCGTGTGGTAATAAGAGTAATTTGTTCTCAAAAGAAATGATTTGCTGGCAGTTATACCAGTGGTACTAACTGATATTTAGCTTCAATATTTACTACTTTAACTGTTTCTAGTAACAACTAGATTTCTGTACAAGTGTTTGTTCATCACAAATAGTGTTAGTCATTCTGTACTTAAAATTACAGAGAGTTTTGAAGAGTCTGGCCTTTATCTGAAAGAAAATACAACCAAGATTGGATTTGGGGGCATTAATCCATTTTTATCATATGAACCAAATTTTTATAAGATAACTTTCCTTTTAAAAAGGTGAATGTGTTCCATGCCAACACTAGTGTGAGAGTAAATGATACTGAATTTTGTGGTGGTTTTTTCATGCTTAGAGTTTTAAAGTAACTGTGTGCAAAGAATACTCACCAGATGTGTTCTGTAAATGATTAGTAGCTAATTTTAATCGCTGTAGCAACCTCACAGAAATGGTGTCTTTAGTTGGGTATTGGCGTCTTTGCTGGCTGGTGTTTCTGTTTTGGGAACAGAGCCCAGTGAGTGTTTTCCTTTGGAAACATCAATAACTGGCTGCTGGGACAGATTCACCTGGCTCCTTACAGGTAATGTACGTTCAGGAGTGTGATGTGAGAGCAAGCAGGCTCACAGTAACTCCTGCAGAGATCTGTGCTGACTCTTCCATGAGATCCCCACAAGCATGCATGGGTTTTCTTGTGAAAGCAAGGTGGAAATTTTCCTGTAGCTGCAGTATCCCAGTGAGCAGAGTGTGTGTACAACTGCTCCAGAAGCCACTCGTGGAAATTACACAGGAGGGGTTGGCAGAGGTGCTGCTGGTTAAATAGGAGTAGGTCCTGCACAGGTTTCAGTTCAGCTTGCTCAGCAGAGAGTTTTACTGGCTGGTTTGGGCTGGGGCTCTTTGCTTTTCCTTCTGTTCCATCCTGAGCACGTGGGAGCTCTGTGCAGTGCCAGGGGGACCCTCTGGAGGTGGCTGAGGGCCCAGGCTGGTGGGAGGCAGCCCTGGGTGCTGCTGGAGGCTCCCCAGGGCTGCTCAGCCCCAGCCCAGCTCCCGAGAGTGCTGGTGCTCCCCTGGCTGGGGAGCAGGGCAGGAGGGGCTGGGGCTGTGCTCAGATCCTGCTGGAAGTGGGACACAACTGGAGCCTTCCTGGAGGGTCCCTTTGCATCTCAGTGAAATGCAGAAATAAGCACAATCAAGTCAGGTCTCTTGACTTGGAAATCTCTGATAAATTAACATAGACTGTAGCTTTTTTCTTCCTTGTCCAGAGAGTGTTTTATGGCAGAGTTACCTCTCACAGTGGTAATAACTCTGATGGTTCACAGGTCTAACCAAATTGAAGGACACACAGAGAAACATTGGGAAGATTTAAAATTCTAAATTTAATTTAAAAAGCAATATGTATTTCAAAGGTATAACACTACTGTTTGTACTGTTAAAATTATTTGGGGATGGTAAAATACACTTGAAAGCTGAATACACTATTTAAGGCCCAAGATTGTGTATCATGAGCACATTTGATGTGGTTTGACTTTTAATCTAGCCAGAAATAGTAGAAATGATTGAAATTCAACATTTGCTTGTTTTGTATTTAGTGCTTTGTAAATAAGATGTAATAAAACTGTGGAATAAAAACTCCATCATCAGTCTTTAGTTTATATATTTCATTTTCTGTTGGTTATGTTTGTTACATTTTACTGTGTAATTTATGTACAAGTCAACATTGGTTTTTTTGTTGCTGTATGTAGTTGGTGCTGTGACTTGTTTGTGCTCATCTCTGTTCTGTAGGCAACTTGCCACTCTCTACTGAATAAAGCTACCGTAAAAGAAAAAAAGGAAAACAAAAAATCAGTAAGTTTGGAGACCTTTTTATTAGCCATTTCTTTCAAAGCACAACAGAAATCTTTTGCTGTTTGTTCAAAATATCTTCACTTCAGTCTATTTGACCTCACTGTAAAATCATTCTACTAATTCTGGCACAAAATAGCTTTCATTTCAATTAACACTGGAATTAAGTTAGATTTAAAATATTCTCTGTGTGCCTATTTGAGTAAATGAGACATTTTTAACATTACTGCTTAGTATTTAATATTCTGACTCTTCTAGCCTTGCCACCATCTTCAAATTAAAAAATTGTGGAAAAAAAAAAGTTTTCTTTGGTTTTGAGAAAAATCTGGGTCTGTTGAGCTGCTTTAACACTCTGGCAGATAACCTGAGCTTGCATCCTGGGCAAAGAACAATTAATATTTGTGGGATATTGAAAGAGGCTCATGGGACTTGTTCTGACACATTTCCTTTTGTTTGCTTTGTGATTGAGTAAGAAAAAACCCCAACTTTAGCACTTCTATGATTTCCTGAGAAAAGCAGATTTTCCATTTTAAGTGACTTGCTGTGTTAGGGTTTAGATCCGTGGGTTGCTTTAGAGCATTGTCTTTAATAGTTCAGACTTACTCTTTTCTTTGGCAGTGACCTGAAAATATAAAGTGTTAATCAACCAGAATGTAAATTTAGACTTTTATTAAATACTCTCTTATTTTTGCTGTAACTGAGCAGAATAGTGATCATGTTTAAAATGCAAAAGCTTTGGGCAAACCAGTATTTTACAAGAAAATATCAGCAATTGCATCACAAGGTAACTGACGGAAGTTGCTACTGAACCAAAGTGATTCTTGTTGTATTTTGTACTAATGGCTTTGTCTGATTTAAGCAGCATGATTTGAGTTTGCATTAGTTATGTTTTGAAGTATTTTACTAAACTGGGATTTGTTTGGAGGTTTGGTTTTTTTTTTTATTTTAAACTTTACAGGATAATACCAAGTTTGCTAATCTTATTCTGTGAAAAGGAAGAATCTGACTTATTTTGATTAACTATTCTTACTCATGACAATATACACATACAGATATTGATGTTTAATAGAACCACATGTTGCATATCTAAGAACTTCATTTTTGTCAGAAGCTTTGTCTTTAACTTTTCAAAGTTAAATGAAAGATATCCGGAGAACAACTCTCCTCTTAGTAACACATAGTTGATTTCCTAAAAGAAAAGATATTTCTTTTTTCTTACAACATCTTCAGAATTATTTTTGTCCTGGATGGCGAAGGACAATATTTTAAATCTGCTCAGTGGTTTTACGCAGTGCATGTGCAGGCACAGGAGTGCACTGGCCACTCAGCTCTGGCTCCTTCTGTCCTGCTGTGGACAGATGGAGGTTCTGAAGGGTGTTTCTGCATGTAGCTCCTCCTCACAAATTGGAAGTTACTGCTGAAGCTGTACAGCACAGTGTTGTTGCTGCAGAGGCTCGTGGCTCAGCTGTGGGGTTTCAAAGCCACAGCTGTAAGAGCAGTAGGTGAGAGGTTCCCTGTGTCGGGGCAGGGCAGCGCACAGCTGAGGCCGGGGCTGCGGGGTCCCTCGGGGGCAGGGCCTGCGTGGGGTCAGCTCTGAGATGTGGCCAGGAGCTCTGGGAGCCGTGTCCTGCCAGGGGAGCTGTGCAGCTGCTGGAGGAGAGCCAGCTGCTGTCTGAGAGCCCCCTCCTTTCCCTCTCCCTCTGCTTCTCCGGGATGCAGGAGTGCTGCTCCAGCGCGCCGGGTGTGGAAGGAGTGCTTGGGCTTGGCTTGCCGTGCATTGGTGCTGCAGGCCCCCGGCCTCGGCCTGACACAGGGCTCTTGTGTGTGGTGTCCGTGCACAGGTGGTGAGCCAGCGCTTCCCCCAGAACAGCATCGGGGCCGTGGGCAGCGCCATGTTCCTGCGCTTCATCAACCCCGCCATCGTGTCCCCGTACGAGGCGGGCATCCTGGACAAGAAGCCCCCACCCCGCATCGAGCGTGGCCTCAAGCTCATGTCCAAGGTGAGCCCAGAAACCTTCCTGCCTGCCCGTGTTCTGTGTTCTGCCTGCCTCAGTACTGCTCTTTGACCAGCAGGAGCAAACGTGGGCAATGCAGGGTTCGCTGCAGAACCATCAAGTTTGTTGAAGGTGCAGTGTCTGTGCTGTGTCTGTGCATTGTGGCATTGTTCTGGCTCTCAGCGACCTAAGGATGGGGACAAGCACTTTACCAAAAGGATGGAGAAGAGTTCCAGCCCTTCACTTGAACTTCTTGTTTGGAAACTAGCAAAGAGACAGATGTTCCTGTGAGCGCAGTGAGGGTTGCGGCAGCCAGCATTTATCAAGTTCATCCCACTGCTAAAGAAGGGATTTTTCCTGTTTCTAATCTCATTTGGTCATATTTCTTGTCAAAAAAAAAAAAAGTAGCATGGTTTAATGATGACATACAAATTCTGTGGCCTGTGTATATTATCCCTTGTAAATGCTAAGAAATTATATTTTTGTTTAGATAGGGGTGTGTTTTTACCTACCTGTCTTAAGTTCCAGGAGAAATACTTAATAACTTACTGGTGGTTTGAAAGATGATTTGTTTTCCTAGTTTAAAGTTCATAAACAAATGAACTGGTTTTTAGTATTTAGAAGTATGAGAAAGAAAAGACTTTGAAAGCAAATGTATGTTAAATTATTTGACTTACTGGCCATTTGTTGTGAAACCCCAAGACAAAGAGTGCAAATAAACGGTTTCTGCCAGTTTAACTTCACTGGCAGAAATATTTGTGCCCGTTACTGTACCAGTTAATGCATTAAAGCTTTGTGTACCTTTGCCATGTTTTTTCCTTTAGATCCTTCAGAGCATTGCCAACCACGTGCTGTTTACAAAAGAGGAGCACATGCGGCCTTTCAATGACTTTGTGAAGAGCAATTTTGATGCAGCACGAAGGTACGAGCTGGGGGCAGCACAGGGAGCTCCTGTGCCCCCCCAGCCCCTGCTGTGCCCCCCACGCTGACAGGGGCTCTGGGTGTGCCCTGCAGGTTTTTCCTGGACATCGCGTCCGACTGCCCGGCCAGCGACGCCGTCAACCACAGCCTGTCGTTCATCAGCGACGGCAACGTGCTGGCACTGCACCGCCTGCTCTGGAACAACCAGGAGAAGATCGGCCAGTACCTGTCCAGCAACAGGTGAGCCTGCAGCCCTGGCATGGGGCTGTCTGGGGGGCAAGCTGGCACAGTCTTGCAAGGCCTTGTGTTGGCAGGAGCCATAAAGCTCTTCCCATCCCACCACCTGCCGTGGGCAGGGACACCTGCCGCTGTCCCAGGCTGCTCCAAGCCCCGTCCAGCCTGGCCTTGGACGCTGCCAGGGATCCAGGGGCAGCCACAGCTGCTGTGGGCACCCTGTGCCAGGGCCTGCCCCTGCGACAGGGAAGGATTTCTTCCTAATATCCAGTCTAAATCTCCCCTCCCTCAGCTAAAAGCCTCTGTTGATTCTGTTATTACTGAGAAGAATATCAGTCATCATTCAAGATTTCTCATACTTAATTTCAAAAAGAAAATCCAGCTTGTTCCAGTTGAGGAAGGGTAGTGGGAGTTGCTGAGTAAAGAAGGACATTCCTGACAAAGAACATGCTGTGTGTAGGGACCACAAAGCTGTTGGACGACGACCTTTTGACAAGATGGCAACGCTCCTTGCCTACCTCGGGCCTCCTGAGCACAAACCTGTGGCAGATACACATTGGTCCAGCTTAAATCTCACCAGTTCCAAGTTTGAAGAGTTCATGACAAGGTAATGAGGTTCTTGTGGTGGGGACATACAGTATGGGTTTCTAGACTACGAGGAGGTGTCAGTAGTTCTTAAAACTCTTTGCTCTCAAGACTCTCTCTGTTTTGAAGGGGAGTTTAAAAAGCTAGTTCTGCATAAACTTTTTTAGGTTTCTGAGTAGATTTTAATCAAAAAAACTGAACTGAGAACCAGAAATGGTGGTAACATATGTGATTTAAGTAAGGCTCAAGATTGTGTGAACTTAATACTTTTGTTCAGAGATGGAAGTAAAGAGGGTTTGGGATTTTTTAAATTTGTTTGAAAGGCAATTGTGAAAGTTGGCGTCAATTTATTGCTTTCTAGGCATCAGGTACATGAAAAAGAGGAGTTCAAAGCACTGAAAACATTAAATATTTTCTACCAAGCTGGGACATCCAAAGTTGGCAATCCTGTTTTCTACTACATCGCTCGGCGGTAAGAAACCCTTCACCTTCCCAATCTGAAACAAACCTGTCAATCAAAGGTGTCAAGTGTAGCAGCTTGGTAACAAACGAGTCTGAAAATAGCTTATTTGTTAAGATTTGCTGACAGTATTTTTGAGTTCTTTCTTAAACCAAAACTGTCATGTCAAAGTAATTGCACTCAGGACAGGAGTCGTTCCTAGAGGTGCTGAGGAAAGGGAGATCCCTGTGCTCACCCCCAGCTGTGGTCAGAGGCAGCTCTGAGGATGGATGAGCTGCTGAAGCTGCTCTCTGTGCTGAGGTGCTGCTGGTGGGGGTGTGCTGGCAGCACTGAGGAGGCTGTTTTGGCTGGGGGGCCGTGGGAGTGCTGCCAGGGCTGGCAGTTCTCCAGTCTGGGTGTCACCAGGCTCTGCGGGGTGCTGGCACAGCCCTGGGTGCTTATGCTCTGGTCATTGCTGGTGCATTTTGTGCCTCTGGAGCAGAGCCCTGCCTGGGTGCTGGGGTTGCTCCGTGGTTTGTGCTCCCTGCTGGCTGTGGTGCCCGTGGTGGCAGTGGCACTGGGGAGGCCACTGTCAGTGTTGTCAGGAGTGGATGTCGTCAGTGGTGATTCTTTGGATGGAGTGAAAGAACACTAGATGAGGAGCATCGCTTATCCTCTGTCCTGATTTTCTGTCTTCAAAACTTGCACAAGGGTCCATGAAACCTGCAGGTATCCTGACAGAAGGGGCTGGCTCAAGGGCAGCCTGGGTGCTTGTTTCCCCCCTTTAAAATTTATTCTTTTTTTAGCAAGATCCCTAATGTTTAAGCCCCTTGCACACACAGAGTTAGAAGCAAAGGCAGTCTTTTGAATTCTCTTTAAAAAACTCTGTTTGCTTGCCACATTTTTCTTCTCCATTTTGTTCCATTAGACACAGTCTTATTTCATGTCAAGTCAAACAAAATGCCTACATTGTTATCCTGCCTTGTTCAGACAAGAAATTAGGCATACAGATGCAGAGGGTAGTGATAACCCATCTTAAAAAGTGACTGTGCCTGGCAGTGATCCGAAGCATCCTTATGTATTCTCTGCAGACCTGACATGCAGTGTTTCCTTGTTTGCAGAGCAAGAAATGATTATTTCATCTGCAGAGAAAGAATTTCTAGAAGCAAATCAAGACAAATTTTGCACCACATGTTTGGTAGCCCTAACTCACCTTCCTCTTTAAAAGCAGAAAAATTAATTTATCCAAAGATGGCTCACTGGGCACAACTGTCATGGTCCAGTCAGCCAAGCATTCCTGCCTTTAGAGAGGGTGGCAGATTTCTGAACATTTTATCCGGATGTGGGATGTTAATGAAAGTATTGTTGTACTTCAACATGAGCCTTGCCGCTAGGTGAGTTATTACCTTTGTCTTCAGCAGCCTCACAATTCAGTAATCCTGGCAGGGCTGCCTTTCAAACCAGCAGGAAGGGCTTTGCTCTGGGATGATGCTCTGGCATCATCTCCTCTCAGAGGGATGTGGCTAAGTGGAGCTTATTTGGGGTGTTTGTCTTCTGGTTCTGAGCCAGATGTTGTGTTTTCAAGGTGTGAAATGTGGAAAAATTGTTTAGATTGGAGCTGCCAGGTTGTTTGAGGGCTTGTAGCAGGCTGGGGTTTTTGGTGGTGTTTTTTTTTTTCTTTTATTTCTAGTTGAGGATCTTGTTGCTAAGGCATTGTTGAGTCATTTTACTGATATATCTGGATGAGTTTATGTCCTTCTTGTGCTGTGAAATTTAATTCCTTCTGTCATCTATCTTCACATTTTGTTTCCTGGGCAACAACCCAGCTTCTGGAGCCAATGCTCCTCTGCTTTTAATCCCTACCCAGTTACAAAAATGATCCATAAATCAGTAAATATTGATCCTGAACTACTGCCATTAGGTTTTAAAGCTGATCCCAAACTAATTAATAGGAGTAAAACCTCTGAGTTATTGCTGCAGACCACAGCAATCCCCACAGCAGTTTTACCCTTTCTGGAGCGAGCACGCAGCTATTAGAGGTGTGCCAGAGCTTTTCTGGGTATTCTGAATATTGCCCTGAAATGCTAACTAGTTGGTTTGGATACCAGTTTCACCGAGAATAGATTATTTTGTGTTTCTGGATGTCTGAGTGCTCTGCATGTTTACAAACCCAGGCCCTGGGGCTTAGCTCAGAGTGGCTGCGCAGTTGCCCAGCAACAAGTGCTCGACTCCCACACTTCTGCCTCCTCCCTGCTGCCTTATCGACTCATTCGTATTCCAGAAAAATACCAGGAAGCCTAAATTCCAGTCTGCTTACTGAAAGCAGTCTGAGCAAGAAGCCCTGGTGCTGCAGCAGGGCCGGGAGGGAGCAGAGCCCTGGAGGTGCCGCTCACGTTGTACCCAGCTCCCCAGTCCTGCCCGTGCTTTTGGAAAACCCCACAGCCCCCTTCCACCTCAGGCTTTTATTAGCATGCTGACCACTTGGAAGGCTGGAGAGCAAGTCCTTTAGGGTGGCAGCTTGCAATTTGCCCCAGATAACCTCTGGAAAGCAGTGTCTTCCTGTTGCTGGTCACCAGATTGTTTCACCCATAAAGAGACGTTCTCAGAGCCTTTAAAGTTGATTCCATGCAGGTTTTTTTAATGCAATAGAATTTGGCATCCTGTACTGATTCTGCAGCAAAGACACATGCAGTATTTCCTATAATTTCCTCAAATCAAGCAGTTTAGCCACAGCACCTCATTTTGTGATGAATGCTGCCTTGCAAGCCCAGCTGCTCCCACTGTGTGGGATGAGGCCACATGAATGAGGCAGTTCTGGGAATTGCTGAGTTCTGAGCATGGGAAATAGGTTGGTGCTGTGCTACAGTCAGTTGGCACTTAGCAGACACAGGGACTGTCCAAAGAGAGCAGCAGCAGGAACTTCTTCAGTGTTTCCAAGTTCTAAAGGGTAGGAAGGGGAAGGACAGTCCCAATGTTGCAATCATCTCATCAGCTTATTGCTGAACAATATTAGAAATACATCAGTGTCTAAATAATGCAATTTAATCTAAGCATAATTTCCCCCATAAGACGTGACAATGGAGCCAAATGTCTGCTTTAGACAGGTTTGTATAATACAATGCTATCTGTTTAGTATTACTCTGCTTACTAGAAAAGAAGCACAGTTGCTAGTTCAGTTCAATACAAACATAACTTTATTTTTACTTAAATGCCAATGAAATAACTGTACAAATCCATTGTGTAACATTTACTGTTAGAAATTAAAACACGTTTCCGGTTATAGAAATACTGTTCACAATTGGAAAGTTGTCATTTCTCTGATACCAGTGGTTTTAAATGATCTACAGCCCCCATTGACACCTTAGGAGGAACAGGTAGAGGACTCCAGTCTCAGTTGTGAGGTTTTCTGGGTTTTGCAGCACCTTCATGCTACAATAACTGGAAATTAAATGGCCTGGAATGAATGGAAAACATTGTATAAGATCTGTAATATTAAGTGGATAATACTTTTTCAATTAACTTGTTCTTCCATTTTCATTTCATGCTGTTTGCAGAACTTCATCTGTAGTATATCAAGTACCTTTGCCATAATTTAAATAGTTTTCCTAGAGTGGACAGAACCATGCGTGCAGCTATTTCTACTGGCTGAGGCAGATGTTGAGGAGAAGAGCATCCATGCTCGCCCTTAGAAAGCAGGGATTTGGGCATGTTCAGTGCCACGCACTGGCTTCCTTCTCTTTGAAGTCACAAGAGTCAGGATTGTTTCAATGACAGCTCACCAGATAACTGCTTAATTGATTTGTTACATGACTCATGTCAGAAATCGGCTGATATTTCTTTTTACTGATAGCAGTTTGCTATGTTCTGGCTGATTTGTGGTATTCTTTTAAGCAGAACATATTAACATTTCAGGATGTCACTTGACATAAAGTAAAGGAGTTCCAGGTCATTAATTTAGGTAGATAACTCCTTGGTGTTTGACAGTGTCATGGCATTGAACATCTGGCATTTTTCTCTACTTTTATCTTTTTTTTTTCTTCTTTTTTTCTTTTTTTTTTAAATATGGAGAGAGCAATAACTTGCCTGCAGTCTCTAAGTCAAGCCAGAGCAGAAGGATACTGGCCCCTACCACTGTCCCATGCTGAAGTTGGACCATGTTGCCATCTCAGTTTACACCCTCTTAGCAGACATCATATTGTCATGTTTAATTCCTAAATTCAAAACTGTTGTTCTTCATATTTAAAATACTCTTAATACATATGAAGCAAACATAGATATACATGCTAGCAATTTTGCTCAGGAATAACTTCTGATTAGTGAAACAGTTCAGTTTAGTTCCTTTATTTTTCCCCTTTCTTTTGCATGTCATCGTAACTTACAAAGAATCTGTGCTGCTATATTACAGGAATTGCTCACTGGCAGGTCAAGCAAGACAATGCAGATATGATACAGGCCTTCTGTTTTTTTCCAGTTGTTCAATGACAAAATCATACATGAAATCAGTACTTAAAATTCTGATGTGTTTATTCTGTGCAAGTAAAATGAAAACTTTAAATACAAAATAAGCACATTTTTAAAAACAAAATAATAGATTAGTTGTACTCAATTAAGACATATGAAAATAAGTAGCAGCTTAGTATCAAGACATTAGTGTGCGCGTCTTTAAGAACCGTTACTTTCTTTAGATCAGAGTCAGGGCTCGGAGTTTCTGTCCTTCATTGTTTCAGCTGGGTGTGTTAACTCCAGCTGCTATCACAGGAGTACCCTCAGTAGTTTCCACGGGGTGCAAGCCCCTAGTCCAGAGCCACGGCCAGGGCGTGCAGCAGGGCCAGGCAGAGCAGCCCCCCGGGCCAGCGGCTGGCGCGGGAGGGCGCGCTCGGCGTGGCCTGCTCCTTCCTGAAGGTAGCGGTTGTGCTTTGAGGCATCTTGGAGTAGTTTGTTGGCATTCCACTGGTGATGCTTAGGGTCATGGGCGTGGTGGAGGATCCCGTGGCAGGGGCCAGGCTGGCAGGGGCCAGGCTGGCGTTGCCCTCGGTGGGGTCCTGGACCAGGATCGTGCGAGTGGCCGCGGCCTCCTGGGGGCCGAGGGGCGATTGCAGCCGGGGCCGCTCCGTGCCGGGGAACAGAGCCGGGTGCCTCTGGGTGCCCAAGGCAGGGCCTTCCTTGGCTTTGAACTGTTTGTGCGTTTTGGTCGCTTTGGTGGGCTCAGGCGCCGCGGCAGGAGCCGCCCTGCCCGCTGCCTTGGTGCCTTTGATCATGGGGCTGGAGTCCAGCGCCGGGGCCGGCGCGGTGCTCGCCCAGGGCCAGGGCTGGTCAGCACAGGGGGCCCCCAGCACGCGGGCAGCTGTGCCCTGCACCCACTGCAGCACGTAAGGGATGTTTTGGTCATCGCTGCACGACCAGGGGTTGTTGTACAGAGTTATTACCTGCAGCTGGGAGAGCTGGTCGAAAGCTTTGTCAGGAATGTATGAGAACTTGTTGTTGTGCAGGTAGAGGCTTGTGAGGTGTTGCAGTCTCACCAGTGTTCCTGGGAGTATCTGGGACAAGAAGTTATTGGATAGATCCACTGTCTCTATGTTGTAGGGCATATTGGTTGGAACTGTCCAAAGTTTGTTGCTGCTGAGATTGAGAAACTTGAGACTGCTCAGTGTGTTGTTGATCAGGACAGCTCTTTCCACCATATTCCTGGAAACATCCAGCACTCTAAGATTCCACTGGTAAGCTGTATCAAGTTTCTGAAGAACTTTAATGTTGTTGTTTGTGGCATATAATTCCCATAAGGACTTGGGCAGATGAGCAGGAACATTCTTGAGCCAATTATTTGAAATATCGAGGGTCCTCAGATTGGTGAACCTCGTTAGCTGATGATCGAGATCTACAAACTGGTTAAAGGACAGATTTAAATATGTAAGGTTGTCTTGAAGTCCCTGGGGCAGTACAGTTAAGTTTCTGCCTGAACAGTCCACATTCCTGTTGTTTCCTGAGCACTTACAGCTAGAAGGACAGATACCCAAACCAGTGGGTATGAAAACCAGAAGGACCAGCAGACAGGTAGATGTATTCAATATCTGGTATTCCATTGTTGCCTGGAAATAAATATACCAAAATGACACCCTTTAAATCCATGTAATACATTTTATCTCTGTATAAGGGTTGTCTTGGCAATGGCCACTTGCAGGAGAAATTAAGTAAAAATATCAATAACCCCCTTTGTGGCACGGTCCTTTTTAGAATTGTTCACGAGAGACTTCACAAAGCATCCCTTCAGCCTGTCATGTTGTCTGGCAGAATGAGACTTGTTTTTTTCATCTCCCTTTCCCCCTCCAGCTCAAATGAGGGCTTTCTTCCGAAAACGCAAGTCTCTTCCAAATGTTATACAATGTCTGCTTCTTGTTTTTAGTGATTTCAAGCCTATATTATGTTTGGAATAATGTGTTCATTTATAGAGGATGAAAAAATGGCTGTCAACTGGATCTTCACAAATCTCTGCAGTAACGTAGCAGTCCCCCCCATCCAGGCATGCTGTTTGCTTAAGTAAATCGGTTAAAATACATTGTAGGAATTTAGCTCGAAACCCAAATTGCAGTGTTCATGCTAACATGCACTGTAGCATTTTTCCCTCCTTACACCGTTAATTACGGTCTCAAAGCTGGAAACACATGCTTAGAACCCGAGTTACCGTTAGTAAGAAATCTCTGACACTGCAGCAAATTTCTGGTGCAAGTATCTGTCATCAGCTCCTAATTCCATTCCCGTTTCCACCTCCGATTTGGTAGTAGGATTTTGTGAGCAAAATCAAAAAGCACAAACTTACCGTGGTGTCCTGCAGTATCAGCACATCGTTTCTGTGATGGATTGGAGCTTAGAGGTCGCCTTGTTCTGGAGAGCAGCTCCAGAGGCTGCCGGGGGCTGTGCTTGTCTCAGCTGCATCGCACGGCTGCGCCCGGCTCCGCAACCACCTGATCCTCTGGGCACTGCAGAGCCGGCCCCGAGCCCTGCCAGGACCTGCCAGGGACCTGCCAGGGGCTGGGCTGGAGCAGGAGCAGGGAGTGCCCCCTGCTCCACAGCCCTGTGTGCTGCTGCTCCTCCCGAGCTCGGGCTGCCTGCACTCACAGCTCCCCGCAGCTCGGGCTGCCACTCCACTTCGTGCTTCTGTTTGCAAAGTCAGGCTAGCTTGGCTTCTTTCTGCCTTCTGTTAACCTGTCCTCCTTAGAGGAGAGCTTAATGTGAATTTAGGCTTTCTAGCTTAAGCTTTTTAAAGCTACACTGCCAGAATATATTTTCATAATTTTAAAATACTGTTCTCTGCTCCTCGGATCAGGCTATCACTGTGTTGTCAGGTATAATATAGCTCGGCTTGTAGGATTTTACAGATTTTTACAGATTTCTACAGGAAATCTTGGTCTGATTTTCTCAAAGCAGTATGAGAGTGTTTATAATGTTTCCTTTATAGTGCTGTTACAGGGTGTCATGCAAATGAGCCTTACAAAAATCTTTGTATAGTTGTAATGCTATTCTTTGGGCATACCCAATGATACAGCTTATGTAAATAGTAAAGATTATTCAAAATATATTTACCTATGGCCATTGTATGCACAGCAGCCTGAAATTGCATTTGGATAACATCCTACTCTTTATTAGTGATAGTTTGAAAATTTTGAAGTTTATTGTGTGCAAATCTTTGTTCTGTGCTCCATCCACAAATCTATTCCCTCCCCAAGTGAACTGCCAACTCTGCCATTTTGCACAGCTCTCATGGAAAGCTAGCTTCAGCATCTATCAGCTTCTTTCTGTAAGTGTAAATATTCAATACTGGTAAAAAAAAAAAAAAATAATTTCCTTCTGATACCAGTCTGCTACTGCCCAGCCAGGGCTGGTGTGGTGGTACTCAGGGCCCAGAGAGGAGCCTGTAAAGCACTTGGCCACTGGGAGCTCAAAGCAATCTAGCACCCATGAACCACTAAATGAGTTTGTATCAGTAACTGAGTGCATTCTGTATCTGAGCAATGATTCAGGTGGGCTTTAAGTGACCAAAACATGTTTGACTTAGAAAGTTTTATTCAAATGTCCTGGAGCTGATTGCATTGACTGCACAGCCCAGCAGAGCAAACCCCGGTGCCAAGCCGAGTCCCTCTGAAGCTGGGCTGTAACATCTCCCCGAGCGTGCTCTCCGTGTTGGCACACCCAGCTGTGTTCTCTGCCTTCTGGAATCTCTAGTTACAGGTGATGACTGGGCACAGTTTATATTGTAGTCAGAAATTTGCTTCAGGCAGAAGCAGGTTGTTCTCTCTTGTGAAAGCCGAAGTTGGGAAACACCAGAGAAATGTCAAGGAAACGCTGAGGCCTCACAGTTCTTGCCTGCATCAACTTCTCCTTTTTTCACTTTTTTCCAAAATTACTTGATTTAAGAAAAAATATGGAGTATTCTGGAAATTAATTGGGCAGTCTACAAAGGGTGTTCTGACTGGGGCAGTGTTTCATGGATCTCCTGGATCGGTAGCTCAGGCGGGGAGGGCTGTGGTTCCTCTGCTTCCAGGTGGAGTGCTGTGTGCTGGCTGGAGTCCCAGCTGGGCTCCTCAGGGGGCTCCCTGAGCCAGTCAGGGGGTGCTGGCAGCTCGGAGCACTCGGCTGGGGTGTCGGGGGCAGGACAGGACTCAGCTGCAGTGCTGGCTGGCTCTGGGGCAGGAGCTGGAGCTGGGGCCGTGCCAGTCTCAGAGCAGCCCCCGGCCGGCTGCCCCTTATCAGCGCTGCTCGTGTGCTGGGGTGGGTTCTCTGACACAGTCGGGTCCTCCTGCAAGCTTGTGCCTTGTTTCAGCCTCCAAGGCAACATAAATAAGACTGAAGAACGCTTGGTGCCCTGGTCAGAGTCCATGAGGAGATCTGGCGTGTCCCCATCCACGAAGGGGGAGCGGCCTGCCCAGTGGGACTCGGCCAGAGCAGGCCTCATGGAGCATTTCCACAGGAGAATGATGAGAATTGCCAGCATCATCCCAATCAAAATGATGCCCATTAGCAGTGCTGCCACCCAGCTGCCATCCCCAGCTTCCTCCTCCCCTGGGAAGGCCTGGGATTCTGTAACAGACTGGTACAAACTGGGCCCAGTTGCTTGCACTTGGTAGAGAGGGGGGTTGTCTGCTCTGGGACTGGTGGCAGTGGTGCACGTGTGACTTTCAGTTGTGGCAGTGTGGTGAGGTGCTGCTGCAGAAAGGGAGCTCCAGATTTCCCCACAGAAGAGAACCAGCACAGCCTGTTTGCTGGCCATTTCCTCCAGCCTCTTTACAGGGGTCCTCTCCTACTGCAGGGAAGAAGTAGAACATGTAACTTGCACACTGTATTTCTGCACTTGACTGCCACCAGCCAGTTCTGTGTTAATACCATCGTAGTGAAAATAACTGTCTCCCCAATATTTCACGTTTTAAGCCTCTTCCCATCTGCATGATCAGCAGGTTTGGCACTGACTTTACGAATAACAGCAGATTTTCAGCATTATTGATCATATTAATAAAGTGGCTTATTTGAAGGTAATGGCTTATTATCATCTTTTTTCACCTTATCAGAAAAAGGCATTGGCAGAGCAGTCCTCAGAGGGTTTTAAAATAGCATTTATCAATCATGTAACTGGTTATGGACCTGGAACAAACTCTGCATCATTGACAGACAGAGTTTTCAGAAGTGTAGAAATGGCTTGTTGTGATATAAGCTGAGACAAGTAAAAGACTCCTTACAGTTCTCTTAAACTTTTATTTCCTGTTCTCATATTTGTTTAGCATAGCAAAATATTTAAAAGTTTTCCGAGTACTGATGCTATAATGACACAGCATTCTAATGGTAAAGTGTTTTATAAATAAATTCCTGCCTAAAGATTGTGCAAATGTTGTTGGCATGAAACAGACGGGTTTTTTCCTGTGCTGATTTGAGTTCAGCTCTCTGAATGTCTCTATATGAAATAAATGATATAAAATTCATCCCCTACACAGCTCTTTCCTTCTGAAGTCACTTTCATGCAATTTGAGCTAATTCATTAGTTACTATAATGCTAGTCCTGTGAAGCTATTTCTGGGAAATTAATATACATGAGTCTTTATGGGTTTACAAGTAGCAAAATTAAATTTTAAATGCAGCAGTGTAAACACACATGAGTAGTAAGTTAACAGCTCAAGAACATCATGATCTAAACTCTGTCAGGTTTGTAACGGGTTAAAATGATAAATTCAGTTTTTTATCCTGCTGCCCTCTTTTCAAAATAGACTCAATACTTGAAGTTGCTCCTTACCTGTACATTTATCTCCTCTGAAGCAAGCACCGTCTGCCTTTGTTGTTTGAAGGCTCTGGAGGGCTGTGTGTACTCGGAGCCAGACAGTGTAAAATGGCTCTTTTCATGCAGAAGTTTGTGCAGAGAGGGAGGAAGTTGCCAAAGCTGGCAGGAAGCGTCTGTGCCGAGAGCTCGCGGGCTCTTATCTGGAGGTCGTGTGTTCCACGGGCAAGCTCTGCTCTGCCAGCCCTGCTGGCCTTCTGTAAAAATGTGTTCGTGGCTCTTGCCACATCAGGCACCCATGTGTGCTTATGTGGAAATTCTCAAATACCTGTTTGCCCGTCTTTATGGAAAATAGTTATGGTTTCTTCTGTGTGAATCAAAAACTGTGCAAGTTTGGGCTGGGTTTGAGTTGCTGATGTAATTCAGTGGTGGGTTTGCTGTGCTCTCAGGGTTATTGGTGGGAAGCCACCCCTGGGTTCTTTGGTGAGTCATGGAAAGCTGTGTGATCATGAGATGCTTACTGCTTACACTGTTGTGTAGCTGCATCCAGAGGCAGAGGGCAAAATCTGATTTCACCCACAGCCCATCCCTGCTTGCTTGGTTGTTTTTCTGTGTGGACAATGTTGGGACCTGCTGCCATCACTGGTGGAGAGCTGTGCTCTGAGCAGCTGCTTCCCCCTGTCAGTCCCTGTCCCTACCATGGAGTGTAACTCGAGCTGCTCTCTTTGGTCTCCGTGAGCATTTTTGCCTGAAAGGCTGCCTGGCAGAAAGAAACCCACACCAAATATGTCCTCATGGCATTTTGCAATTGTGTTCTGCCAGTAGCTGCTGACGGATTCCTCTGCAGCCCTTCCTGTTGTGCCTCTCTGACTGCACTGCTCCTGCAGCAAGCACACATCCTGACCCCATACTCACACTAATTCAGTGTTTCTTGTCTGATTCCTTTGTCTCCTCCAATTCTCTTCAACCCCCATAATTGACTCCCAGTTCTAGGTTAAGCATGCAGACTCCTTCCAGCTTTATTTTCCTCACTGCAAAGCCCACCTTTGAGCCTGGCAGTTGCATTTTTTGAGCTCTGTCTCTCTCCTGGCTGCTGCTGCTGCTGCATCTGCCCTGCCAGCCAAGTTAGGGGGTGATCTGGTGGAACTGGAGTGGGGGATTCAGTCATCCTGGCCCTCTCCAACTCGTACAGCCATCGTATGTGTCACAGCTGCTGGTTACAGCTGCGCAGGATGTTGGAGCTTTGGCACTGTGCAGTCTCAGCACTTGTAACCGCAGTGCAACAGAGCTGCTTCAGCCCAGGGAGCAGCCTGTGGGAAGCTCCTCACATTTCCTTAAAAGAGCAAAGCTCTGCTGCAGGAAGAGCAGCCACAGGCACCTCCCTGGAATTATGGGAAGGCCAGGTCTCTGAGAATAAAGAAATTAAAAGTTGCTGTGGTTTGAAGGAATTCCTGGCATGTTCTAGTTGGTGTTGGGAGAAAGTGGAGTGTGTTTCCATGATGGGGGAAATCACAGTGAGTCGTCAGAGACCTTTACTGACCTCAGCCAATGTTACAGGAATAAAGCATTCCAAAATGCCTGGTCATATTTTTTTCTTCTAGCATTTTGACTTAGAGAAACAATATCACGTAAGTCATTTAAAAACTGATATTTCAAGTTTATTGAAGATAACAAATCAAACAAGTTCTCATATTCTAGCAAATACTACAAACTTCATCTATTCATAGACAATGTCGAAACACAATAAATATGGTTTAAATCAGTCTGCTTCAAAAGTAATTAAGCAGGTTGAAGAAGTTCTTGATGGAAAATCCAGAAGGGCATTTTGAGAGGGACTAGATCCTGGATTAGTGGTTGAATCAGAGTTGTGACTAATGTATGGTTTCCTTTAAAAAGCAACTTGGTTGTGCCTGTGCAGCATGTCAGTGTTCAGAGTGTTGATCAGACTGACAGTCTGTTCCTTGTTCCCCTCTGTGGTCTTGGAGCATGGGCATATTCTGTCCTTTTGGTTTATCCTGTTCAGTTCCTGTTACCCTGATTTGTGGTCAAAGGAGTAAAACCAGTCCTGACACTACTTACAGAGAACTGTTGAACACAGTCCTACTGCCTTCTGGGTCCAACAGCTGCAGCCTTCCCACTGGCATAAATGGAAAAACTCTAAAATCTGGATTTAGCTTTCCTGGGGGGAAATTCTTGTTTTTACTTGAAATCCAAGGTTTTGCCTTATATTAATGGTGTAACAAAGGCAAAAGATTAATTTTTACCTGAGTGTGAATTAAATCTCAACTACAAAATTGGTTAAAATGGGTTTGTGTGACTGGGATGGTTCTTTGCTTTCTTGTAAATTTTCTGCTGCTTTGGTGAGTTTCTCAGTAGTTTCATCTTCAGTTTTCCTTTGGTTCACAGCATCCCTCCCTGATATCAGCTCCTGCATTATCAGCTCGGTTCCACTTGTGTCCTTGGGCATCCTCTGCCACGTTCCTGCTGCCGTGGGCCATAAGCTGTTGGTGGCCAGGAGGTCACCATTGCTCCTGGGCCTGCGTTTGCCCTGCTGGGCTCTTTTGAGATAGGAGATTTTGTTGGTTACTACAACTGTGGACAGAAACAGGGAGATGCAGATGAGCACAAGAACTGCAATGATAATGAAGCAGATCAGTATGAGAGACTTATTGTCTTCACAGGTTTCTTTGGTCGTTGGGCTCTTGGGTTGGCTGCTTTTCCCCAGTCCTCCCGTGGTGGAAACTGCACTTGAGGCAGGGGAAGTTGAATTTTGAGTCATTGTGGAGGAGGATGGCAGGGTACTTTGCATTTCAGAAGTAGTCGTTTGGCTGCTGAAATGGAGGCTCAGGGGAGAATTTGTGCTTGCTCTTGTCCTGTTCTGGCTCCCACTGAGGTTTTGGCTGATGGGACTCCAAGTTTCTTCTCTAAGGTGAGGGTAACCCGTGTGGTTTGCACTCGTTTGCAGACACAGGGAGAAGAGGATCATGACAGGGAAGGCCAGGTGGGGCTTACTGCATTTCTTTGTCTTCATCTTGCTGTTGAGTGCCCTGCAAAAATACAAATTATGGTGCTGTTTAGCAGATGCTGGTTCATAGAGGTTTGGATTGTACTTCTCAGGGAGTAGCAGGCTTCTTGATGAAAAATACATGGCCTCATTTTGGGGGGATGTAGGAGGATGAGTTCAAGTGCCCAGATCATGAAAGAATAGATTGTCTCAAACTTCTGACAGTTTGAGGCTTATAGAAAACATACAAAGATCAAAAAAGAACATGGAGCGAAGAGAAAAATAGAAGTGTTTCCTACTGAGGGCTTTGTGATGTCAGGGCAGACTCTGGGAGTTCCTTCTCTCTGAAGCTGCCCACCTTACACCCAGTCATCACTTCTGCTTCTGCACAAAGAGCCTGTGGAGGTTACAGATCACTGGCTGCTTCTCAGCTCCCTGAATTCCCCTGGGGCAGGCAGGGGAACCCTGCAGGGAGCAGATGGGCAAGGGAAAAACTTGAACCCAAAATGTTCCTGTAAGTGACAGCAGTAACTTCACATGAACTGTGTGTAGCTCCTAGCACAGCTGTCTGGAGTACTTCAAAATCTTTGTTCTCTTATTTTTCTGCTTTTTTGTATAAAAAGCTCTTTATCACAAATGTACTACTTGTATTTTTCTCCCGAACATTCTGCAGATTGTGACATTTTCTTTAAAACGCCACGGATAATTATGCAAATGAGAGTAACCATTCATATGCTCCGTTTCACATTTGTGTGGCATTCAAATCTGTACCTGTTGAATTTCTCTGGAGAGTGGGAATGTGAGAGTGGGGTTGGTCTGATACGAAGATATAACCTCAAATTAAGAGTGACAAATCAGCCAAGCAGTGCCCTGGGCAGTGCTGCTGCTTGGGCCAGGCTGCTCCTGACCTTCCCAGGGCAAGGCTGTGTCCCACCAGGGGCTTTCTTCTGTCTCAAAGTGTTTCCTTTGAGTGTTACACACTCTGCTTGCAGCAAATCGAAGTGCTACAGAAAGTGACCAAAAGTAACACTTAATTTTATGTTTGTTCTTGAACAAATGTGTTTGTTGCCTGTAAAGGTAACAAAGTGTGTTTGTGTGTGTGTAAGTATGAAACATGAGAGAAGTGATGTTCCTGGTGTGAGACCAGGTGAAGGGAAGGCAGGGATGCACCTGGTGTGTAAGGGATCTCTCCTTACACAACAAGGAAGCAATAAAAGATCTGTGTCTTTAATTTTGCAGTTCACCCATAACATAAAGTTATTCTGCATCCTGTGCTTAATCCTGTTTGTTCAGTTTGAACTAGAAACCATCTTAGTCATACACTGCAGCTCAGGTAGGATTTTTGTCTGTGTATGGTAGAAGTCACCTGGATGATTCCTTGTAGCACACTTTGAAAAGGGGAAAAAAGGCAAACCCAGCAAAGCTTGGGGTTTTTTTAACATTTCAGCTATTTTGAGCAGAACAGGCAGAGCCAGTGCAGCCACACTGCAGTGTTCGTGTCCCTGCCCAGGGTGAGCTCCCAGCTCTGCCTGGGGCACACTGAGCCCAGTGTTCATTGTGGCCTTCCAGACCAGATGTCTTTTCTTAAAAATCAGCGGGCTCATGTGTGAAGGGCTGCTCTCGAAACCCCGAGAGCAAAGGAACTGATCTTTAAAGAGCTGGTTTTCCTTTTAGTTCAGCCCTTTGTGTCTGGGTATTGACAGGGTCTCAGTAGCCAGCAAGATCTGCAGTGCAGGGACAACAGAGCCAAGCAGTGACTGTCACTGTTAATTCCTTGGAGTCTGACTGTGAGTAACCTTTAACATGATGAAAAATACAGTTTATCAGCTTCCCTGATTCAGCTGGAGATACTATTTCTACGGTTTGTTACTATTTTTAAGTTACTCAAACTTCTGTAAAAATACTTTTGCATACAATTTTCTACAAAATGTTAGTAACTTTGAAGTACAACTTAAAACAGAAGGAGAATGTGTACTTACCTTGCCAAGATGCAGTCAACAGAACATGGATGTTTCAGCTGCTCAGTCCTTGGACAAGAAGATTTCTTTGTGCGTATATTTGCTCCTAGGATGCGAGCACCCATCAGTGCACAGCAGGGAGATGGGCAGTGCTGGTGTGTTTTAGGCAAACCTGTAGCTGCAGTGACATGTGGCTCTAAGGGGGGAACTAAAACCACAGTGATGACACACTTCCTTTGGGTAACAGCTGTACCATGACATGCTGGGGGAAAAACACCAACTTGCCCAACTTAGCTCTCAGAACCACAGGAGGTAACGGGGGGAAAAAATCTCCTGTGCAGATGAATGTTGTGTGTTCTGTCTCCTGGGCTGTCCTGCTGCCAGGTGCTATGGAGAGAAGTGTCCCAAAACCCTTAAAGCTACACCTGTACTTAGAGCATTTATCAGCTCTTCTGTAGCCTGTTGTTTGCCTTGGAAGAGTTGAGTTAATGACAGCTCAGAACAGTGACAGGTATTTAAAAATACCTTAAATTTTCACAAGCTGCTGATGAATTTATTTTTAATTAATTCTTTATACTAGAATTCAGTCTGCTGTGTGAACCCTGGAGATGTGGTTTAGGCAAATGCATTGCCCAGTCTCAAAATTCAAAGAATCTTAAAGTGAGAAAAAATATTCTTAATTATATGAATGTTTTTGCAAATAATTATATTTGTAAGCAAATCCTCTGTACTCCTCAGGGGAATGACCATTCTCAGAAACACCCCCAAACATTGTAGTGCTGCAGGATGGAGTAACTGGAGTGGCTCTGGAAAAGTTGGGGTGTGGATGTTTGATTATTCTTACGACTTCTGAGATAAATATTTTTTTCCACATACAAATATAGATATAATTTGAATCTCTGGGGCTGTTACGAAGTTAGAGGCACTTAGAGGTTGTGGGGCACTTCAGGATGAAGTGGAGTTAAATCCAAGCTCCCCCATGCTGGGCACTAAGCGTGGCTGGAGGGTGGGGCAGTCCCCAAGGCCAGTGTGGTGTCCCTGCTGTGCCCAAGGGTGTTTGCAGGATGGGGACAGGGGCCAGTCTGGCTCCTGGGCAGCACTGGGGCTGCTCTTGCTGTGCCTGGGCACTCAGGGCTTCGTGCTCTGGGCCTCAGACATGACCCAGCCACGTCTGTCCTGTCTTACAGGTTCAAGACTGGTCAGATCAACGGGGATTTGCTGATCTACCACGTGCTGCTGACCCTGAAGCCATACTATGCAAAGCCATATGAAATTGTGGTGGACCTCACACACGCTGGCCCCAGTAATCGCTTTAAAACAGACTTTCTTTCTAAATGGTTTGTAGTTTTTCCAGGCTTTGCTTATGAAAATGTCGCAGCAGTTTTTATTTATAACTGTAACTCTTGGGTCAGAGAATACACCAAATACCATGAAAGGCTCTTGACAGGTTTGAAAGGGAGCAAAAGGCTTGTTTTCATAGACTCTCCAGGGAAGCTGGCAGAGCACATCGAACACGACCAGCAGAAACTCCCAGCAGCTACCTTGGCTTTGGAGGAGGACTTGAAAGTGTTTCACAATGCTCTCAAACTGGCTCATAAAGACACCAAAGTTTCTATTAAAGTAAGTGCTTTAATGCTGTTCCTAGTGATCTGTTATATTTGTATAAGGATTGGAAATGATTTACTGTCTCTTAATTCTCCTCCCTTGTCTCGAGGAGAAATCATAACTTTCCAGTACGCCCCATTAGGAAGTACAAAATTTCATACATTTATCTTTCCTAAAATTGGAAGTGTGAGGCTTTTCTCTCTCTGTGAGATTGCCAAGAGGTGCTGGAGCAGGTTCCCTTCTGTCCCCAAGGTTGGCTCGACGGCGGTGCAGGTGACGTCGGCAGAGCGCACGCGGGTGCTGGGCCAGACCGTGTTCCTCAATGACATCTACTACGCCTCTGAGATCGAGGAGATCTGCCTGGTGGATGAGAACCAGTTCACCCTGACCATTGCCAACCAGGGCACCCCGCTCACCTTCATGCACCAGGAGTGTGAGGCCATCGTCAGGTCCATCATCCACATCCGCACGCGCTGGGAGCTGTCCCAGCCCGACTCCATCCCCCAGCACACCAAGATCCGCCCCAAGGACGTGCCCGGGACGCTGCTCAACATCGCCCTGCTCAACCTGGGCAGCTCAGACCCCAGCCTGAGGTACAGAGCCCTGCCCCTGCTGCTCCTCTGCTCACTGGCAGGGGCTTCCTGGGGCTGCTGCGCTGTTGGAAATCCTCCCTTGAGCAAAACCACTTCCCTTCCACCACAGCTCCATAAAATGCAATTTTTAGTAAAGATTTGAGTTTCTATGAGTGAAGAAGGGCACACACTGTCAGAGGAAGTGAAGGCACGAAGGAAGCTTAATTTCTCTTTATAAGGAGAAGTAGTTCTGCGTTGCACTCTGTGTTTATTTGGTACATGTGATTTCCATGGTGTTGAGCTTCTTGTTTAAGAACATGGGAGCTGTAGCCCCTAGAGCAGCTTGTGATTTGTGTCAGAACAGCTCCCCAGGCTGGGTGCTGACCAGGGGCACCCCTGGGCTCTGGGCAGGCTCTCTCCCCGCAGCCCAGGTACACCTGGAGGGATTTAGAATTTCCTAGAACTCTGAGGTGTTCTCAGAAGTCCAGTCCTTTGTACCTTTCAAACATAATCTGTAACCTTATCAAAAATTGTTCAGAACAAGTGGAGGAATAATTTCTGCTATTTCTCCAAGGAAATTCTTTTTTTCTCCGAGTTGCAACCAGTCCAGGGAAAATGTGTGGGATTTAGATGTAATTTCTACTGCAGAAGCATTTAATTGATTTTTGGAATGTCAATATTGTGGTGTATAATATGTATAAATTTCAAAAGTACAAGAAAGCTCTTACAAATCGCATTGTTTGCTTTGTTACAGGTCTGCTGCCTATAATCTTCTATGTGCCTTAACCTGTACCTTTAATTTAAAGATTGAGGGCCAGTTACTGGAAACTTCAGGTCTGTGTATTCCTGCCAACAACACACTATTTATTGTATCTATCAGTAAGACTCTTGCAGCAAATGAGCCACACCTCACCCTGGAGTTCTTGGAGGAGTGTATTTCAGGATTTAGCAAATCCAGTAAGTAACTGCAGCGCCTGTTAGTGCCAACCATGCATTTGAAAAGATTCTAATCTCTAAAAAGATTTTTGGTCTAGCTTAGTCACCTGAGCTTCCTCATGGGCTCTGTTCCTCTCTCCTTTCGCCGTGCCTTTTTGAAGCGTCTCTGTTGGCCCGGTGTTCCTTGCTCAATCAGTAATTATTTTGGGCACTAAAACCCAAAGGAAGAGTGCTGAGGCAGAGCTGTTTGTGACGAGAGGCCAGTGCTGGCTGTGTGACGGGTGGGTGTCGTTGCAGGCATTGAGCTGAAGCACCTGTGCCTGGAGTACATGACCCCCTGGCTGTCCAACCTGGTGCGCTTCTGCAAGCACAACGACGACGCCAAGCGCCAGCGCGTCACTGCCATCCTGGACAAGCTCATCACCATGACCATCAACGAGAAGCAGATGTACCCTTCCATTCAGGCCAAGATCTGGGGCAGCCTGGGACAGGTACGAGCTCTGCATCATCTCTAAACAAACACACGTTTCCTTGCACTTCAAACCGGGCTGCTGCTTACTGGGGTCAGCATTTTAGAAAGAGTTACACTTTACAGTGGAAAATAAAATAAAAATAGTGCTAAATTATAGTTTCTGATTCTGAATGACTGGTAGTGAAATCCAATGGAATTCAGCTTTATGCTTCTAAAACCTACATGGGGCTTTTTGCCTGAAGGGTACCGAGTCGCTAAAATGGATGCTTCAGTTTGTGATAGTTGTGCATCTTCAGCTAAAGCAATGAATGATGGCTGTTTAAAGGGTGGTTGACTGTGGAAAAGTAAAGTGGTAAGAAAGGATTCTTTTTCAGATAACAGATCTCCTGGATGTAGTGCTGGACAGTTTCATCAAAACCAGTGCCACGGGGGGCTTGGGCTCCATCAAAGCTGAGGTGATGGCAGACACAGCTGTAGCACTGGCTTCTGGCAATGTCAAGCTGGTGTCAAGCAAAGTGAGTTCCCTCTTTGCCTTCATTTCCTTTTCTAGAATAATTTCAGCTTATTTACTAATGTGACACTGAGATGCTCTTTGGTAACTCAGGACAGGCAACAATCCAAAACCCGTGATAAAATACATTCCAAGCAATAGAGTAATTTCAGTGTTGATTGTTGATGGTTTTTACTGAGGTTCTTAGCTGTGCTCCCCATTTGAGTAGAACAAAATGGATGCTCTCTTTTCAGGTGATTGGGAGGATGTGTAAGATCATTGACAAGACGTGTCTGTCCCCCACGCCCACGCTGGAGCAGCACCTGATGTGGGATGACATTGCCATTCTGGCTCGGTACATGCTCATGCTCTCCTTCAACAACTCCCTGGACGTGGCAGCACATCTCCCCTACCTCTTCCACGTGGTGACTCTGCTGGTGGCTACGGGGCCCCTTTCCCTCAGAGCTTCCACTCATGGGCTCGTCATCAACATCATTCACTCTCTTTGCACTTGTTCACAGCTTCACTTCAGTGGTGAGCTTTTTTGGATTTTCAATGAAGCTGATTGCTCCTTAATTTGTTTAACAAATATTTGAGTTGTCTTTCTCTGCAAACTGTTCTGAGAGTTTGAAAATAGTGGGTTGTAGTTCAGCGTGAATACAAATCAGAATGAGGATATGATCAACAAGAAATTAGTATGGAATTAAAAAATATCTTACTTAGAGCAGGTGTATAATGTAAATTGTTTGTATAATGAGTTTTAGAAAAAGATAAGAAAGTACCAGTGATTTTCTGGTAAGGCAAAGGAGAAAATATATCTGCTAAAACTGGCTCATGTGCATCTTGTGAAGGGTTGCATAACATGGGAACAAAAATACCAATTACATAAGGGAATTGTGATGTTACAGTGTTAAAACAGGTATTTTATCTACTGTTGTATTTTAGCAGTCCTAAAATAATTGATATTAGCAATTTGGCACTTCTTAACCCAGAAGCACAATGTAAAACCGGGCTGAATTTTGTGCAGAAGAAAAATTCAAAATTTATATGGTCTTGTCTTTTTTTTAAGTGTGTGAAATCTCATTTTATGTCTGTACATATCAGCAGGGAGAGTGGGTGCACACACACTCAGGAGTGTCTGCGTGTCTGATGCACGAGGGTGCTGAGCCTCCTGCTCATACAGTGGGTTTGAAGTGCACTGAAATCAACTGAAAGGTCAGAACTGTAAAGATATTCAGTGCCAGAACAGGGCCATCATTTTCTTCTGCTTCATGTGAGTGCCAGAGCCAAAAGCAGAGTCTGCTGCAGTTTGAACTTCCAGTTCTGTCGGTATTTCAGAGCAGGAACACTCTGGGTTTCCATTTTTTGAATCACTGTGAGGAGAACACGCAGAGCTACATCTTTAAACAGTAGCAGTCTCTAGAATCCATTGCTAGTGCCAGGTTTCAGCAGTCAGGGCAGAGAGCAGAGCTGCTGTGCCTGACTGGGGGCAGTAGCAAAGGGAGCAGTGTTGGAATGGGCACAATGACCGCTTGGCTGTTGGTGTCCCTGGGCGGGGGAAACATGGATTTGAATTTCCCTGCAGTAAATCTGATATGTGCAACTTTATTCAACAGAGGAGACCAAGCAAGTTTTAAGGCTGAGCTTGACTGAGTTCTCTCTGCCCAAGTTCTATTTGCTGTTTGGGATCAGCAAAGTGAAGTCGGCGGCGGTGATCGCGTTCCGCTCCAGCTACCGCGACAGGTCCTTCTCGCCCGGCTCCTACGAGCGCGAGACCTTCGCCCTCACCTCGCTGGAGACGGTCACCGAGGCCCTGCTGGAGATCATGGAGGTGTGTGGGGACAGGGGGAGAGCCCTGAGGGACAGGGGAGAGCCCTGAGAGACAGGGGAGCGACCCCTGAGGGACAGGGGGAGAGCCCTGAGGAACAGGAGGTGACCTCTGAGGGACAGGGGGAGAGCCCTGAGGGACAGGGGAGAGCCCTGAGGGACAGGGCCCTGCTGGAGATCATGGAGGGGTGTGGGGACAGGGGAGAGCCCTGAGGAACAGGAGGTGACCTCTGAGGGACAGGGGGAGAGCCCTGAGGGACAGGGGAGAGCCCTGAGGGACAGGGGGAGAGCCCTGAGGGACAGGGGAGCGACCCCTGAGGGACAGGG
>VXBQ01017719.1:0-19683 GCA_013400175.1 Phainopepla nitens | reverse complement strand
GGGGAGAGCCCTGAGGGACAGGGGGAGAGCCCTGAGGGACAGGGGAGAGCCCTGAGGGACAGGGGAGCGTCCCCTGAGGGACAGGGCCTTGCTGGAGATCATGGAGGTGTGTGGGGACAGGGGAGAGCCCTGAGGGACAGGGGGTGAGCCCTGGGGGACAGGGGAGCGACCCTTGGGGGACAGGGGGAGAGCCCTGAGGGACAGGGGATGACCTCTGAGGGACAGGGGGTGACCTCTGAGGGACAGGCAGCAGGTGCAGGGGATGTGCCTCCTCCCTGCTGACAGTTAACAGCTGATTTCTGAGAGCCAAACTTCTGTACATTCCCAATTGTACAAATACATTTTCTCCATGTTGCATGTATTCAAACAATCTAATTCTCTTTAGGCTTGTATGAGGGATATTCCAACGTGCAAGTGGCTGGACCAGTGGACTGAACTAGCTCAAAAGTAAGTCATGGACTTCAAACCCTGAGCCCTCCCTGCCTATGCAGTACACCCAGAGTTCTCAACTTTTATAAATATTTTTATATATATATATTTGTATATATGTTGTTTAATGCAGTGTGCTCTGTTTCTTCACAGGTTTGCATTCCAGTACAACCCCTCCCTGCAGCCAAGAGCACTGGTTGTCTTTGGCTGTATAAGTAAACGAGTGTCTCATGGACAAATAAAACAGATTATCCGAATTCTCAGCAAGGTATATGGGTCTGTCTCTCTTCCTTTGTGACTCATAAAGTAACTATTTTTAGCTTTATCTTCCCATCAAATACAGAACTTGGCATAATTTTAGGATAAATGTTTTTTCAAGTATATTCTTGTATAGAATATATAGTATAGAACTGATTGGAAAAAAGCTTTCTATAGGCCAGGCTTCTGAATTTAAATTGAATGAGTTCCATCACTGCTGTGATTTCTAGAGTATCAATAGGTCTCAGTATTGAGTTTAAAACTCCTGACACAGGTGGATCCAGCAGTCAGTATTTGAATAAATGAGAAATTTTCTGTTAAGGCATTTACCAGCATGCACATGATTCGTAGCTTCCTTTTTCTTAAAGGAAGTGAATGACCTCATGTGTTAGTAAATATAGTAAAGAGCTGATTTATATCAGAAAACTTTGAAGCAGGTGCCTGGCCTGACAATGATGTTTCATCATTCTAAAGCAGGTTGTGTTCCACAGCAAGTGAACAATGTACTAAATATGTGTCCTTTAAGCATTTCGTTAGAGTTTTATAGACACAAACTTTAAATGAATGGTGTCTAAATGATAGCAGAGCTTTTCTCCAGCTCTTACAACCCCCTGCAGCCTGACTGTTAGGGTACACATTGTGCAGCCATACATTTATTTCTGCTGTCTAAATCTCCATTTGGAAAAGTTCTTGGGAGTTGGTTTAAAATGAGCTCAGGCTTTGTGAGTAATTGAGAAAAACAGTTATTGTGCAGAGCTTTGATCTTCCTTTTACAAAGAAAAATGTAATTATGGTTAGATTTTTAATTACTCTCTTTTTTCAAAAAGGGACTTGAGAGCTGTTTAAAAGGCCCTGATAATTATAATAGCCAAGTTCTAATAGAAGCCACAGTTATAGCCCTCACCAAGCTGCAGCCTCTTCTTAACAAGGTAAATCACTGGCTTTTTGACTAAACAGAGAATGTATTTTGTAAATTATGATTATGGGTATAATCTCAGAAATACAAGTTAAGTGTTGGGGTTTCTGAAGTTCACACTTCACTGTGACTCATGCATGGAAGGAGCACATATGGGAAGTGTGGCAGATTGTGGGACCAGTGCAGAGGCTTAAGAAGTGCTGGGGAATGTTCTGTTCTGCTTTCATGGAGCAGGGCCCTGGCAGTTGGGAAAGGCTGTGCCCATCCTTCCACAGGGTTCCAGTGCTATGTGTGTGCTGGAATTTATTTCCTTTCTACTGTTCACCTGTGAAGTGCATTAGCAGGTCCATGGGAGCATCTGTTCACTTGGAATGGATGTGGCTGAGGACAAAACCTGCTACAGGGGGGACAGAGCATTTCTCCCCTCCCTCCTGGTTGTCTCTCACCTGCAGGAGCTGGCTCTGAAGTGCAATGGTGGCTCTTTGTCTCCCTGCAGGACTCCCCTATGCACAAGGCTCTGTTCTGGGTGGCCATGGCCGTGCTGCAGCTGGATGAGGTGAACCTTTACTCGGCAGGGACAGCCCTGCTGGAGCAGAACCTGCACACCCTGGACAGCCTGCGGGTTTTCAACGATAAGGTGAGCCACAGCCTTCCCTCGTGGCAGCAGTCAGAGCTGAGGGAAAAGGGAAAAACCCCACCTTTGTCCTTGTGAACACTTGTTAAGCAACTAAACCTGAACTTGTATTAGAAATTGTTCTACTTGGGTGATATCCACAGACAAAGATGTGGGGAGAAGCTGTCATTATTCTGTTAGAAACTGGAACAGAAACGTCCAGATGTGATCTGTGAAAAAGTATTTGATATTTTCCTGTAGCCTCTAAAAGAACTGTTCTGTCACTTCAACAAAAAACGCGACAAACTTGAGATGTCTGGAGTAACTTCCAGTGAGGTGCTCTTGTATTTTGTTTTTGTGGGTCAGAGCCCAGAAGAAGTGTTCATGGAGATCAGGAGACCACTGGAATGGCACTGCAAACAGATGGATCATTTCGTTGGGCTGAATTTCAACTCCAACTTCAACTTTGCACTAGTGGGACATCTGCTGAAAGGTAAGAGTGCATGCTGCTCTTTGTTTGAGATGCACAGTCTGACTTCAGGAATAAAAACAAGTCAAGGGATAAAGGGGCTGGATTTTTGAGTAACTTGGATTGTAATTATGGTACAGAATTAAAGACTCTTGGATTAAAGGACATTGCCAGATTTCCTTTATACATCTCCTGTGAAGGTATTTAGTGCTGCTGCTGCTGCTGTCACAGGGTGCAGAGCTTCATTTACTGCAGTCTTTTACTTCTTCCTGCAAGATTTCTCTCCCTGTTTGCCTGTGCTCAGGCTTACTGGGATTTTTAGAAGACTGATTTGTGAGATAAGAGATATAATGTATGCACAGACATTTGAAATGATGTAGTTGTGCGGGGAGGGACAGAAAGAATTAGTCTTAAACGTGCCATTTCTGGTAGCACTGTGCTCTCTTATCCTTGAGATGGAATGTCTGAGAACGTGCTGGAAAATATAAATGTTTTCAAAATATTAGTGCTTCATAAATATGGATTCAAAAGTTAAACACAATCTTTTGTTTCTTAGGGTACAGGCATCCTTCCCCTACCACTGTAGCAAGAACAGTAAGGATTTTGCACACACTCCTTGCTCTGGTTAACAAACACAGGAACTGTGACAAGTTCGAGGTGAACACCCAGAGTGTGGCTTACCTGGCAGGTAATGAACCAAACTCCTTTCCAATCTGGGCTGACTGAAAAGGAGTAGGTTATTGTGGAATTCCTTCAGGTTCAGGTTGTTAAAATTGTACCAGCACAGAGAAAACTTGTAACTGGTGGACAGGAGTGTGTGCAGGCTGGGCAAATGAGGAAGGCTTTTTGGGGACTGAGGGCTTTGCCAGCAGAGCCCCTGCTCTGCAGCTTTGGGACCTCTTCAGAGAGGCTGGAGGTTTCTTGGTGTGAATACTCCAGTGTGTGCCTGACAGCATTCAAGTTTCCAGTGGTCTGAACATAGAAACTGTGACCACGTGAGGGCAAATTTGTGAATCTTGTCATTGTAACTGGATGGGAAACAGCATTCTTTTTAAATGACCTGCTTTTAATCTGTACATTTCCTAAGGTGCAGCTGAGCTCGTTGATGTGAATGTACTTTGATGTGTGTAAGAAATGCAGGTGGATGGAATGTTGTTTACACTGTTCACTGTGTTCCTGCTGTGGAAAGCTTCCCCTCCCTTCCCTTGGTTGCCTTGCAGCCCTGCTGACGGTGTCCGAGGAGGTGCGGAGCCGCTGCAGCCTCAAGCACAGGAAGTCTCTGCTGCTGACTGACGTGTCGATGGAAAATGTCCCCATGGACACCTACCCCGTCCACCACAGTGACACTAGCTATAGGTTGGTTGTCTCTCTAGATGTTACCCACATTGCAAAGGCTGTTTGCTGTGCTGTGCTGAGAGCTGAGCCCCACTGACAGCACCCAGTCCGTGGGGGGCTGTGCTGGCTCCTGAGCAATTGGCTCCTTCCACTGGGATCAGGAGTCACAGAGAAATCAGGATGTGCCATTTGTGTGGACTGAATTTGCAGAGCTTAACTGCTCTGGAGGCTGCTAAGCCTTTTGCTAAAATCTTTCTACAAGACCTGATTTAATCTCATACATAATTTAGAAGAACATTTTGTTTGTCCTTGTAAGAGCTCCAGGGCAATATACCTGTGTGTGCCACTAGGAAACCTTGACACCTTGTTACAGCCTGTGTGCAGCCAGAGAAATCAGTCAGGAAATCAGCTGGAAGTGCCATGGGGAGCCTGTGTCCTCAACAGGGAGCACTTCACTCATTACGTCTCTTTTTAGCATTGAGATTGGAGTAGCTGATTGCTAAATATATTTCATCTTGCCCCATAGGCTGATTTGCTTGTGTTCTTTTAACTGCCTTTTTTTTTTTTTATCTCTTCAGCATCACATTCACATCAGATTGTTTGTTTTCACTAGCTCAGACGTCTTTGCAAGCAAAGTAATTACTATTTGTTATTATGTGTTTTGGAGAAATTACCTGGGTGGGAAAGGTGGGTTTAAGAAAGGATAGTTTGGCTGCTTGAAAAACCTCTGACTAAATAGCACAGTTTTAAGATTTTCTTAATTGAATTTCTCTGCACTTTCAGGACACTAAAGGAACACCAGCCCTGGTCATCCCCCAAGGGGTCAGACAGACACCTGGCTGCCAGTTACCCAACAGTGGGACAGATCAGCCCTCGCACCCGGAAATCCATGAGCTTGGACATGGGGCAGCCTTCACAAGCCAACACTAAAAAGCTTCTAGGTTATTAACATAACTAATTTATTGACCTGTCTACAGAATACCCTGGGAAACGTTACTGGAGAAAAATTGTTCTTGTATTAGTTCTGGCTTTAAGGGCTTATTCCTGATTGAGAGGAATAAGTGCAGTTTCTGCAAAAGGCAAATTTCAGGGCACTGGACAGTTAAAGAGGACTCGGTTCTTTTGGTCATGAAGGGGGGGAGCGAGAGCGATGCTCAAAATGTGCATGTTGAAGTGGAGAAAAAAGTTATTCCAGATCCTGAAGATTCCTAGTGCCAGTTCTGTACTCCCACCCTTTCCAGCAAACCCAGGAAGTGGATACTTAGCTGCTCCGTTGAGTGCTCTGCTTGGGGCTGGAGGAGATGGTCCCAGAACATGGGAGATGTTTATAAACAATCTGATTTGTACTCATGGCTTCTCAGTGCATCGTGTTTACAACAAACTCGTGTATCACAGGAACAAGCTGAGTTGCTTTGCAGAACTTGTGGAAGCCCTTTGGCATTACACAGGTGGAAGAAGAGGGGCATTTCCTTCATTCCAGCCCTTTCCTGCTTCCTTCTCAGTAACCACGTCCTGGCATGTGTATTCCGTGTGGGGGCCAGGAGTCCATGGCATGCCCCCTGACTAATTGCATGCTCCCTCCTGTGTACTGTGAAGCACTTTGGAAGCTGTGATGGAGAGCGGCATGGTGTGATCGTATTTTCTGCCCCATCCCTGAAAATGGTGAAAAGGTCCCCAGATTCCTGTCAGCACATGGTAGATAGGGGAGTAGCTTGGCCAGAAAATCAGAAAAGGTTAGAATATGGATTTAGGTTTAATGTTTTTAATTGCCTGATAAATTGTTTTTAGGTACAAGGAAAAGTTTTGACCATTTGATATCGGACACAAAGGCTCCTAAAAGGCAAGACATGGAATCTGGAATCACAACGCCTCCCAAAATGAGGAGAGTAGCCGAAAATGATTATGAAATGGGTGAGACACAGGACTAACATTTTCAGAATAATGCTAATTATAAACACTTTGTATATCTATACAAAGGCCTACTTCTAAATTCGGTGTTTATTTACCAAGGTTACTCCAAGGTAAGGGAGAAGCACCTTTCTTAGCAATGGCTTCTGCAGAGTGCAGCCTTCATATCTCTGGCAGCTTCACTGGAGCTGCTCAGTTCAGCAGAATCAGGGGCAGCTCTAAAGGACTGCATAGAGGAGTGCAATGAAATAAATAGCATTTGGCCTTCTTTAAGTTAATAAACCCCAGCTGCAAATTCCTGCAGGAGATGGAACGTGAGCTGATGCCTGGAATGCCTCTCTTCATCTTCTCCCCCATCTGCTTCCTGTGCCCCCACCCCCAATTGCAATGCAAGACCAGGGTTATTCTCTTGTATCTGCCTGACCCTAAATTTGGTACTTACACCCCTGGGCCTGTATTTCACTGAAGAGGAAATTGGGGTTTTTGTTTGCCATCTGATAACACATCCCATGTAGTGGTCCAGTGCTGCTGCACTACAGCGCAGTCGTTGCTTTGACCTTTGTGACAAGGTGAACTCTGAGGTTTGCACATGACTGACTCTGGTGTGCAGAACCTGATTCTGTCTTGCTTTGGGTTTATTTTGCTCTGGATGAGTTGCTCTTCTTTATCTGGCAGAAACCCAGAGAATATCACCACAGCAGCACCCACACCTCCGGAAAGTTTCCGTTTCTGAGTCAAACGTCCTTCTGGATGAAGAAGTTCTGACTGACCCAAAAATTCAAGCACTGCTGCTTACAGTTCTCGTAAGCTTTCTTCTCTGTGTTCTCTGCTATTTCTGATGTCCTTTTATCTCCCAGCAAAACAAACATGTTCCTTGAAGTTTTTCCTGGCTGAGTTTATGAGTAACTATTTTGTATAATAAAAGGTTATTAATAGTTTAAAAGAAATCAGCATTATTGGAATCCCAGCATAATTCAGTTTAAAAGTCATTAACTAGTAATAATGGTACAGTCTGATAGCACTTTCTTCAGCTGTGTGGAAAAAACTGATAGATACATTTATTGGCAAAATACAAGTTGTTGCCAACTGGTTCTGTTGTTTCTCAACAGAGACATAAATCAATCCTTTCTAATGCTGCTTTCTGCTAGTCAGAAACCTTAAACCCTTTAAGCAAGGGCTGTAAGCACCCAGCACTCATGGCTGCTTCCCTGCAGGCCACGCTGGTGAAATACACCACGGACGAGTTCGACCAGCGCATCCTCTACGAGTATTTAGCCGAGGCCAGCGTTGTCTTCCCAAAGGTCTTTCCTGTTGTGTGAGTACCTGAAGTTCTGGTTACAACAACTCTGTACCTGGCTCTTTAGAGGTCTCTGGTCCAGGACAAAGCACTTGCTTGTGTGGAGGTTACAGGCTGCAGTCTGTCCCTGCTGGTTGATTTTAATTTGTGCCCCAGGTGTTTCAAGGCTGATTTAAAGGCTAGTGCAGGTGCTCTTTGGTATTGCTTTAGACACCTGCTGTAGTTTTGCTGGAGTGAATATGTGTAAAGGAAACTCAGCTGTTAGAAGTTAAAGTGAGCAGGTGTTCACAAACTGACCCCGAGCACATCATTAGAGTCCTCATGGAATAGAGTTGGGAATTGTGTTCTGAAATCACTGAAGGGGCAGAAATCCCACCTGAACTGCTGGTTGCTAAAGTCAGTTGGGAACTGCAGCTTTTTTTTATTTAATGGCCAAAACCTAAGCTACTTCTCCTTTCTTCAGGCATAATTTATTGGATTCCAAGATCAATACCCTTTTATCGCTGTGCCAGGATCCAAACTTGTTGAATCCAATTCATGGGATTGTGCAGAGTGTTGTCTACCACGAGGAGTCTCCACCCCAGTACCAAACATCTTATCTACAGAGTAAATATTTTTCCTTTCTTTAAAAAAAATGTGCTGTGCTGGGAGCACTCTCTGTTGTTCTCTGTCAGGTTAGAGCTGGGCTTTCATGGTGCTGTTCTATTTGTTGTTGCAGGTTTTGGATTTAATGGGCTGTGGAGGTTTGCTGGCCCCTTCTCCAAGGTAAGAGCTCTGTGGTGTCTGGGCTCTTTGGCCTTCCTGGGGCACGTTGGGGCTGCAGCAAAGATGCTCATAAGGAGCTTCATTGTCTGATGAGTGAGCAGAGAGCACCAGGGGCACCTGCAGGGCTGAAACCAGCCCTGGGGCTGCAGCAGGTGCAGTGACAGATAAGTTACCAAAGTGGGGTAGAAGCAGGCAGGTGTGTGAGTGCAGCTTTTCCTGCTCCCAGGGTCCCTTCACTACATGTATCTGACAGGGTGGGGGTTAATTTGATAACAGTGATGATTCCACGAGGCTGAATTTTGTGTTGGAGCAGAGCCAGTGGAGCACTGCCCGTGTGCACCATCTCAAGGGAAGTGGCCCAGGTGTGGGGCTGGGGCAGGGGCTCTGCAGCCCCTTTTCCTGCCCCTGGGCTCCCACACCCTGAGATCACACTGACACCTGGTCTGCAGTGTGTACATTTAGACTGATCTGCACAAATCAGGCCACAAATCAGTTTTTGCAGACACATCAAATGCTCTTGAAAATTTGCAAGCAAAACAGTGGGACTTGAGAGTGAGCTCTGGAGCAAAGCTCAAACTGACAGGAAAGTACAAAGGAAAGAACAATCTTTTTTCCCCCCATCTACCGCAGCAAACCCAAATCCCAGACTATGCTGAGCTCATAGTGAAGTTCCTTGATGCCTTGATTGACACGTATTTGCCTGGAATTGATGAGGAAGCCAGTGAAGAATCTCTCCTGACCCCCACCTCTCCGTATCCTCCAGCGGTGCAGAGCCAGCTCAGCATCACTGCAAACCTCAACCTCTCCAACTCCATGACCTCACTTGCCACTTCCCAGCACTCCCCAGGTCAGTGCCTGTTCTGGTACCATCTGGGTGGGGGAAATGGGGGAATTTCCTGCTTTAGGAGCCTCATTGGCTCTGTGGATGTGTTTATGTGTCAAACGTGGGTGCATTGTGGAGTCAAATGAATATTAAACTGTTCCTGAGCTGTTACGATTTTTTCCAGCACAAAAATTGTCTCCCAGGTCACTCCATGTGAAGGGAAGAGAATTAAGGGCATCAGAACAGCAGCACCTACATGTGGAACATGTGCCCTGCAGGGGATCCCTGGCTCGCAGGCACTGGGATGGTTTGTTAAGGGTGCAGAGGAACAGCAGGAGGAAGGCAGGGCTGTTGGAATGATTTGGGAGCAGACCCTGCTGTCAGTGTGAAGGACATTCTGGGCAGCATCTTTCTGTTTGGAACGCAGCATTGGAGGCAGCTCCAGCAGCTCCTTTCCAAGAATGAGGTGATGGTGCAGGATTGGGCTCTCTGCAAGGGAAAGAAGCATTTTGCTCTGTAAATGTCCTCCTTCCTTCTGCCCCACTTTCCATTCCCTCTTCCTTTACAAGCTGAGAGGAAGGAATTAATCCAGCTCGTCAAACATTCCTTCCAAGTGCTGTGCAAACAGATGGCTTTTGTCAAAGGCTGGTTAAGAGTCTCCACAAACAGAGTTGGGAACTAGGGAACTCGTTCAGGTTAATAGTGAGTCTGAAACAACACACTGCTGGCACTCTGAGCACTGTTTGCTTGGAAATTAAATTTAAAACACCAGTGTGAAGGCCACGTGTTCAGCAGCACTCAGTTAAAAGAAACATTTTCAGCCAAGTGAGTTTTTTTATTATGGCTACAAATACTAAGTTGCAGATACATGAAAAATTCATTTCTTGCATCTGGAAACAACTAGGCAGGATCATTGTTTATAAATGTTTTGTCTGTCACCATCTCTGTTCCTTTCCCTCTCCTTCCTTGTCTCATGGACATTATTCACTTATATTTATTTCTTTCATCCTGTGTCTGTGAAGCTTCTCTGCCTTGCTCTAAGTCTGCAGTTTTCATGCAGCTGCCTCATCCAGGTACTCTTTTCTTTCATCATATTTGCACGAAATGCTGCTTGAGCTGCATCAGGGCCGGGCTGTGGCATGAGGAGCAGTTCTGACACGGGAATGGCTTCAGCAGGTGCTAAGCTGGTGCATTTCCTGGGGGGTGCCAATAATACCTGGTGGTAGAGCAGACATAGTCACCCACAGCCTTGAGAATAAATCTGGTAACAGACAGGTGGATGCTTGGAAATCACTCTGCTGCACGTGTGAAGCTAAAATGAGCTGTTGGTGTGAGCTCTTCAGCTTCACCAGGACTCAGCTCTGACTGCAGGGACACACGGACAAACAGACTCGAGTTCTTTGCTCTAAACTGCAGTGGGGCAGTAAATCAGGAGCAGCACACTTCTGCATTTCTGCTTTGTGTGGAGAAGTAAGAGAAGGCTGCAGAAGAGGGTTTTTTTGCTCATGCCCGTGGGTTGTCCCTGTCCTCAGCATAGTTTGGGAGTTTTGTGCTGCCACCCACACAAGGAGAGGAAGGTGTAGCCTCTGGCTGGAGCCCTCACATTGTCCCTGTGCTGAGTGTGGAGGGTGTTCTTTGCTCTCACTAATGCCAACAACAATTTCTTGCACAAAATCGTGGATATGTCACAATAACAGAACTTTGTTCTAACCTTTGTAATTGCTGTCAGACATCCTAATTTTTGCTGCTGGTTGTAGTTGTATCCATCCTTTTGCATAAAACTACCCATCCTGCTCTTCATTGCTGGTGCTGCACCTGTCCCCTGGGTGTGAGGTGTTGGTGAACAGCCACCAGACAGACACAGTGTGGCAGCTACACGGAGAGGCTGCTGCAGGGGTTAACTCACAGCAGTGTCAGCAAAAAGAGCAACAGTTGCTCGGGAGGGAGCAGGTGTGCACTAAGCCCAGCTCTGGGCTGTTCCTGGGGTCTTCACTAAAGCACTTCAGTTTTGAGGTTGGTTTGATAGGAGACTTTTAGCAAAGCATAACAGAGTTTTGCTCTGCAGGACCTTGTCCTGCACAGGACATGCAAAGCTTCTCAGAAAGGTCGAAGTTTGTGGGCACAAACCTGTCTGGTGCCATCCTCATCCTCACCCCCACAAGCCTCTTTCTGCCACTGGTGGGGCTGAACTCAGCAGTCGCAGTTCTCATGAAGAGTCCCAGCCTCAGTTTCTCTGTGCCCGTTTCCTGTCAAGACCCTCCTTAGGAAACTGTTTCTTTACTCATTAGGCGTCAGTTTGGTTTGTTTTGCGTTTTCCTCCTTCCTTCACTTAAGCAGACTTTTGTTTTCAGCAGGACGGCCAAGTTTTCTTGGTCTGACTCTGCCTTCGCCCTCGGCCGGCCCCACAGGCTGGAGGGCAGGAGCTGCAGCCCTCGCCTGCCGCGAACCGCGCCCGATCCTTCCGAGCTCGTCGCGGCGGTGGCGGGCGGGCGGAGCTCGGCGGGGCCGGGCCTTAGCGGGAGCCGCCCCTCCGGGATCCCCGGCTCGGGGCTGCCGCCGCGGCGCTCAGCGCGGCGCTTGTGTCTCCGCAGGCATCGACAAGGAGAACGTGGAGCTCTCGCCCACCGCCGGCCACGCCAACAGCGGGAGGATGCGCCACGGCTCCGCCAGCCAAGTGCAGAAGCAGCGAAGCGCCGGCAGCTTCAAGCGTCACAGCATCAAAAAGATCGTGTGATTGTCGCTTTTTAATTTTATTTTTTCTTTTGGGATCTGACTGACACGTGCGGCCTCTCGCGAGGGGCCTCCACCGGGTGTGATGCTGCACTTGATCTGTACAGTTGCCATCCCGTCAGCCGCGTTGCCAGATGATCAACTCCTGACCCAGTGCCCGAGTTAACGCCTTCATTCCCCCGTGTTCGGTTCCAGCCGGTGCTCAGAGCCACGCCTGCGCCCCGGGGCAGGTTGGAGTTCTGGAGCGCTGCAGAGCCACCTCTTGTTCGAATCCAAAGCCATTCCCAGCCCCGCCTGTCTGCCCTGGCCTCAGGTGTTCCTGCTAAGGGAAGTGTTCATCCCTAACCCTGTTTGCACGCCTCAAGGTAGTCGTGGCTTCCTGAGCCGGGAAAGTTTCTCTAACCCTGGTTTTAACCCAAACCTATAAGATTTTAGCTGTCTACTTTTTTTTACCACACTGAGAAGAAGTTCATGATAGCTGCAGTATAAGGAGCTTAGCAGAAGTGGTGGATTAGGTTAAATTTCAGGTAATTAGCAATAAAGGGGAGAGGAAAAGGAGACTGCAGAAATCCCTCATTCCTCAGACCAAGCTTCACACACTTGGACTGTACATGGACCAGACTGGACAAACTGGCTCTTTTCCCCAAGCTTTTTTTTTTTTTTTTGCTGTACTTTACCTGCCCTGAGGAAGTTGTACAGGGGAAGGCCCCTGGGAACTGATCCTGGGGCTGTCACTGTAGCACCTGCTTTAGTTCTGCCCCTCCCAACAATGCGCACCTTCGAGAGCTCCTGGCAGAATATCCAGTGGGGAATGGAGGGAAAATGGGATGGATTCGTTCCCGGCTCTGGGGGATGGAGCGTGGCAGAGCTGCCCCTGTGCTGCCCGAGCAGGGACAGAAACGGCCACGTCAGCTCAAGGTACATGAATTTAAGTTAACTGACACCGTGTGCAGTCCCGGGGCGTGTGGCGGTGGCGCAGGCACCTCCCAGGGTGGCTTCGGGGGCCCGGCGGGGCTCACACAAAGGAACCGGGGCTGCCGTCACTGGCCCGGCTGCGGGTGGCAGTCCCACACCTGCGGGTGGCAGTCCCACACCCGCGGGGGGCAGTCACACACCTGCAGGTNAGTCCCACACCCGCGGGTGGCAGTCACACACCTGCAGGTGGCAGTCCCACACCTGCGGGTGGCAGTCCCACACCTGCGGGTGGCAGTCCCACACCTGCGGGTGGCTGCGGGTGGCAGTCCCATGCCCGCGGGTGGCAGTCCCATGCCCGCGGCTGGGGCCGGGCACGCCGCTCTGCCGTCGCTCTGCCACCGCTCGGCCGGCGAGAGAGGAGGCGGGGCAGTGCTGCCACAGCTCCTGGTGCTGGTCCCGCTGTGGGTCCCAGTGTCACTGTGGGTCCCGCTGTGGGTCCCAGTATCGCAGTGGGTCCTGCTGTGGGTCCCAGTGTCACTGTGGGTCCCAGTGTCACTGTGGGTCCCGCTGTGGGTCCCAGTGTCACTGTGGGTCCCGCTGTGGGTCCCAGTGTCACTGTGGGTCCCGCTGTGGGTCCCAGTGTCGCTGTGGGTCCCAGTGTCACTGTGGGTCCCGCCATGGGTCCCAGTGTCACTGTGGGTCCCGCTGTGGGTGCCGGTGCCCCGCAGGCACGGGCGGGGTGTCTGAGCTGGGGAGAGCTGGGCTCCAGGCAGGGGCTGTGTCCCTGCGAGCTCACACAGCTCCTGCTCAGGAACAGATCGCTTCCCAGTTTCAGATTCCTCTGCTGTGGTAGGAATTAACAATCCTTCAGTGGCTTTAAAGGGAAAAAAAAGTATATCCATTAGGTAAAAGCCAGTCCTCCAGTGCAATCGTTAGTGGCTTTCAGTAAATCAAACTCCACAGCTAAATTATTAGAGAATGGTACAATTAAGGGTTCCAATTTATTGATATAGCACATAATTCCCATGTATCCACACAGTAACAATGTAACATTTATGTAAATAAAAATACCTTTATTGTATTGATTCATAAAATAACAATTTCTTTAATTTGTTTACAGTCCTGGAAAAACTATGAACACAAACTTCATATGCAAATAGTTTGCCAAAACAAGAGGAAAACTTAGAATTAGCAGTCATAGAATAAACAGGTTAGAAAGATGAACTGGTGCAATTAACCAAATTCCCTCGCTCGAGTGGTGCAGGCGCCAGGGCAGGAACGTGGTCACTGGTGACACAGAGTGGGGTCCAGGCAGGGCCGTGAGGCTGAGCTGGGCTTAGGGACAGAGCAGGGGCTCAGGCCTTGGGTTTGGGGTCCCCAGGTTAGAAACCATTGTCATCCCACAACTCCGATTGTGAGGGAGCCACCCCAGTGTCACTGGGCTTTGCACTGGGTTGTGCCCAGTCGAGCTGGTTCCAGCCCTTCCCGTTTTGCTGAGGACAAGGAATTGTAGAGGCCTGAGGATTTGTATGTGGGAGGAAAACAAGTCCCTCTTGCAAAGGTGGTGTGCTGTTTGCAGTTGTTTCTTGTGTGAGCAGGTCTCCTGCAAACAGGAACAGTAATTCCAGAGGAGCTGCCTGACTGATTTTGTTTGGGCAGAGAGCAAGCCCTTCACTGGTCTATATCAGAAGTGTCCCTCCTGATCATCTGTGAACTGCTGTGTTCCCTGCAGCACAGAGATGTGTGAGCAGAGGGGACAGGGATGAAAGTCACCTCCCCTGTGAGAACTACTCCAGGCTTTCAGTCCCAGCAGAAAAAACTGGTCTCTTCATAAAGTCAGTGAACAAAACTGCATCTCCTCTTTCCTGGAAGGAGGCAGTTGGCTGGAGTTTTCACAATGAGAGAGGTTCAGTGAGAGGGCCTGGACTGTGGCAGAGCAGAGCCTCTCAGCTAACAGGTGAATTGGGGTGTAAGGACTGCTGATGGCCAAGATTTAATTTGGGATCGTGGGTGCCCTGATAGACAGGAACGTTGTCTCCTAGTACTGGTGCTTGGGAAGCTTGTGCTTGGCTCCCAGGGAACCATGGCCTTTGTGTAATGATTAGTCCCATCAGTAATTAGTTGTTGAGTGCCTTACTGTCACTGCATCGCTCCCTCCAGCAGCCGCTGCTGGGATTTGCCTCTTTTTCTTTCTCACATCCCCCTTCCTTTGTTCTTTCCCCGTTTGAGCACTCTCCATGCCGCTCCATCCCTGGGAGCTCTGCTTCCATCCTGGGCTGCTCCATCCTTTCTGCAGCTGCTGCTCTGTTCTCTGGTGACCAGCAGGTTGTGGCTGTGAGCCCTGACCTGACACGCAGGAGCCCCATCCCAGGGTCCCCAGTGCCACTGGCAGTGGCTGCTGCTCCAGGCTCTGCTGCTCCAGGCTCTGCTGCAGGGCTGGAGCTGCAGCCCCAGAGTCCCCGTGCTCTGACATGAACACTTAAAATTCAGAACAATCCGACTGGAAGCCGTGGAGCGTGCGGGACCCCTGGCTCAGAGCCCCGCACCCACCACAGCTCAGTACTGTAAAGACAGTTACCATTCTGCTTGTGTTTGTATTTTCCCTGACTTAAAGATAACTCAGTAGTATTTGAATAGTGCATAACCTACCTGTAATGATGCCGATGTTTCTGCTTTACCGTGCATGAGGCTTCCCAGGACAGGGAGCATTTCACTGAGTCTCGTGGGCTGACCCCCGGCGCCTGCCGGGGCTGCCTCTGACCCGGGTTGTAGGTTTTAGGGCTTTTTCTGTTTCATTCTAAGGTTAATTTTTTCCAAAGTCACAAAGCACGTCCTATTGTTATGCAAAAAACCACAGACAGTCACTCAAGAGTGTTGGTCCCACCTTTTTTTTTATGCAGTATATTCACCTGTAAATAGTTTTTGTGTAAAATTTGACAGAAAAGTATATTTACTACACTGTAAATACATGTGACAATATATTGTATTATTTTGCTTTTTTTGTAAAGCAGTTAGTTGCTGTATATGTATAACATAAAAATTTGATTATTCTAGTGTTAGTAACTGTTAACTACTCCTCCTCCCTCCTGCTGGTGCGTTCTGTCAGTTCAAGCAGAAGCTGTGTCCGACACACTCACCCTGTGTATGGTCTCACTGCTCCCACCCTCGGCTCCCCAAGGCTTCCCCCCATCCTGGGCGTGCTGTCAGCCCGAGGCTGGGAGCCTGGAGAGCCCGCTGGGAGCCGTGGGTCACAGGGGTGGACACCTGGGTTCAGATAATTATTGTTCATTCTCCCCTCATGTATGTACTTCCCCCTTTTTTTTGAAGTAAAATGTAAATTCAACCTGCTCCCAGTTGTTCGAAGGTCATTGCCGGGGCTGCGGGCTGGAGGCGGCGGACGCTGCTGTCCTCCCTCTCTTGGGACACGTTTGGGTGGGGCATTTGGGGCTGAACCAGGGGATCCAGCCCAGGTCCAGAGCCCAAGCCCCCACTTTTTCTGGGGAAAATTGAGATTCCAGTTAAAATCCAGTGTCTGGGGTTTGTCTTCCCAGACTGGTGCTGTTCTGGGTGTGGGATCCTGCACAAATCTGAGATTGCCTGCAGTGACTGAGGAAGAAGAAAGCCCATTGTCATGAGTTTCATGTCACTTCAATAAGATTATCATAACTGAATAATAAATCAGAATATTTCTTTTTAAAATGTAAATTTAATATTGTAATAAAACAGCTGCTTGGTCTTTAAAGAACAATTCAGTATAATTTGTCTATTTGAGCTTTTCTTGCCTAGAAGCTTGAGGTTTCAGCTGTCAGGCAACTTCTCTGACAAATGATTAATCACATATATTTTTCTTTTCGGGGGATACATTACTTTCCCATTAAAAATGTATAAGTACTTATATTCTGGCTTTGTGAATCGTAAAAGGATGTAAAGACACATTAAAGTGTGACTGCATTGACTTCTTCTGAGACATCTTATTGTTCCTGACAGACAGACCTGCAGACATCTGGACAGGTGATTCCTGTGGTGCTCCTGGTGCCAGCTGGGGCTGCTGCACTAGTGGAAGAGCAGCAGTGTGTGAACTGTTAAATTTCGTTTTCTTTACTTTAGAGGAAATGTTCCTTAGTTCTGAGTTGGCCCTGGAGAGGGAGCCAGGCAGGAACCAGCTCCTGAGCAGCACCTGCTCAATCACTGCTGTCAAAAGCGTTCCTAAAGTTCCTCTTTTGGACAGTGGAGCCTCCCTGCTACCTGAGATCACAAATACATTGTAGCCACAGGGAGGGAATGAAAGTAGAGTTGTATTTTAGTTCTGTATGCAGTTGGAAAAACTGTATGTAGGGGAAAATTGCACTGTTGGAGCAGGCAATTTTTTCTAAGGAAATAGCTTCAAAATCCCTGCCCAGCTGATGCTGCTGAAATACTTTACAAAGAAGAATAATAAAGCAAAAATGCAGAAGTTACTTGAACTTGGGGAAGGAAGTCTGCTCTGGAGCTAAAAAGTGCACAAGGAGGAAAAGAAAGGAAGTTGTTGATGGCTGAGCCCAGGGTGGCTCAGAGGTGCTGGTGAGGGTGCCCCAGCACTGTCCCAGGCGAGGTGGGTGATCTGTTCCTTCAGGTCCTCTCATAGGACAGATTCTGCTTGGTCACTTGGGCCACTACCAAATGTGTGTCACGGGTCTGTCCTCCCCTCTGGCCCCTCTAAGGACAGGGACACCTGAACCCAGACAGCTCTAGGGGATGGATGAGCCACCTGTGGCACAGAACAGCCAGAGGCTGGCTCCCTCTCACAGCAGTGAAATCCCTTCCCCACCACCCGAGCTACAGCTTCCTGGTGCTGCTCCTTCGTGCCTTGCAACAGGGGCTCTGCAGCTGGCTGCTCCTCTGGTGAACAAGCTCTCAAATGAAAATCACTCCAGGCTTGTGTGGGTGGGAAGGGTACAGAAACAACTCCCATGATGTGACTTGTTCAAACAAGTATGGGATTGTTCTTCAAAGGAATCGTGAAAAAACCTCTGATGATCTTCTGGGATATTTAAATGGCAGTGCTATTAATAGCCAGGAGTAACTATGTGCTCAAGAAAATCCCCCTGAACTATTAAATTGTATTTTAATTTTTTTTCTCATGGCTAGCTGTCCTTCAGACAAACTGGAAATATCTGTTCTGCTGCTTCCACCCGCAGTTAGGTAGTGGGAGAGCAAGGTCTGCCCGGGAGAGCTGGCTGTGCAGCAGGACACAAAGAGCCGCTCCCCCAGCCCTCTCCTGCGAGGACACGGGCAGTGAAACGGCGGGCTCCGAGGCTGCAGCAGTTCTGTCCCCGTGTGTGTCTGGCACGGGCTGAGCCCGTGACCTTGACAACGCCCTGCCTGTCTGAGCAGCCCGCGCTGTTAACGCTGCAATTGCCCAACACTAACAGCCGAGGGTGGCTGTCCGTTGGGAATTCCTAACGGCCAAGCTTCCCAGATCCTCACATCAGGGACACCGAAAGGGCAAAGTCTCAACTGGATTTTTCCACTTCATGTGTGGCACAATTTACAGTTTTTAAGTGGGTATTTATCATTAATTCCTGACTGCTCTAAACAAAAAGATAGAGGCAAATTAAGAACTTTTCACAGAAAAATACTTACACATATCAGTGATTTAGGAAGGACAGTCCTGCTCGTGGCTGGGATTTCTCCAAGTTATGCATTTACACTCTCACATACCAACTGCCTGCTGCAGGCACGTGCCAACAAACAAGGGGCAGGTTTGCCTTCAGCCAGCCTGGCCAGCACAGCACTGAGCTCCCCGTGTGCCTGCAGGTTTGTGCAGCATCACCTGGTGCAGTGTGCTGCAGGTGAGCTCTGGGAACAGCAGTGGCTCTGCAGGAGGAGCCCAGGCCACGGCCAAGGGAGGAGGCTGGCTGGGGGTGACGGCCAGACGAGCAGGAAGCTCAGGCTTTCAGGCTGGAAGGAGGCCTGAAGTGCTGCCCTGCACTGCTGCAGCCAGCGCTGCATACTGCCAGAAACTCTCTGGTTTAGAACTCACTCTGGCTCGGCTGCTCCCTGTGCCTGCCCCAAAGCATGGACCACCTCTCCCTGCCCTACAGCTTCCCTCTGACTTCGCTGCTGGAGTTCCAAAAGATGAAAAAGCAGCAGAAGTTGTTCCACTGGGAACCCTGAGCCACCTGTCCCCACTAGGACACCTGGCAGTGCCCTGTCCAGGTCCAGAGCAGTCTCCTCAGAAGGCCTGGAGCAGCACAGCATCCTGTGGGCCCTGAGCTGCCTGGCTGCAGGGGAAGGAGCAGCACTCACCCCGGCTGCTGCCTGCTTCCACACAACCCGCTGGATCATGAGGAGAGGACACAGGGCTCCCAGGCAACTCCTCCCACGCAGACCCAGGGCGGATGCCAAACCCCCCAGTACCACGGGAACACGGAATCCATTGCCAGTGATGCCCCACGAAGGTCAGCACAGACTCTCCCCAAGACCTGGCTGCTGCTTGGGCTGCTCCTGCCCCACGCTGAGGCCTTTCCCTCTGTCAGCAGCCTCCCTGGGAATCCCCAACCACTCACAACAGCATGGACGATTCCCCGGTCTCCTCCAAGTGTCTTGGCCAGAGCTGTCCTGCAGTCAGGTGCCACACAGCCCACAGAGCGTGGCAGTGCCAGCACCGAGCAGCCGTGCTTCCCTCCTGCGCATCCCCCAACACCCGAGCTTCCTCGGGACAGAGAAATCCTTCACACGCTGCACCTTCTGCCAGGATGCCAAAAGCCCTGGGGGAAATGTCACAAGTCTTACACAATAATGTGAAAAGCCTCTATTAATTCCAACTTGGTGCTGCAGCAGCTGAGCAATAACCGTGCCCGAACACAGACTTGCATTTCTCACTGTCGCTCAGCCTCGCAGTTCCAATCTCTTGCTGTAGCTTCTGGCTGATTTTTGCTTACTAAGGTCACCCCAGCCAAACGTTTGTGAGAAGCTCTGCCTAAAGCTGGGGTTCACCGGCTCGCGGGTCTGGCTGTGGGGGCAGGCAACGAGGAGCCGCGGCTCCGGGCCGAGCCCCACGGTCCCAGCAGGAGACAGAGCGCTCGCAGCGGGCTGTGGAGGCACCCGGGGCCCGAGCGGGACGGCCGCGGGAGCGGGAGCGGGAACGGGAACGGGAACGGGAATGGGGAATGGGAATGGGAACAGGAACGGGAACGGGAACGGGAGCGCCAATAGGAACGGGAAAGGGAACGGGAATGGGAAT
>VXBQ01017703.1:60104-109162 GCA_013400175.1 Phainopepla nitens | reverse complement strand
GGGGCCCGACCTGCGGCACTTCCTGCGGGCAGCTGCCGCCGGGCAGCCGAGGCCGTCGCCGGAGCTGCCGACTGAGCCGGGCTCTACCTCTGGGGCCCCGAAAGGTCTGTGGGTCTTCGGGGCCGGAGCCGTTGGGGTCAGCAGAACCCCGCTGCTGTGGCCTCGCTGCCGGGCCAAGGGCAGCCCTAAGGCCGGTGCAGGCAGTGGTGCTCCAGAGCTGGAGCAGAGTGGAGAAAATGAGTCGTTTGGGAGCTTTTGGGGCCATGAGGGGGTTTTGACGCTAGAAGGAGTTTAGGCCTTGGCTGCAAAGTCGTGTGTGTTCTTCCACCATGGAGCTGGGCAGGAAGAGCGGGTTGCTCTGGCGCCTGCCCGCGGCGTGTGCTGGGCTGTCAGTGGGGCTGTGGCAGCCCCTGTGGGGCTGTGCTGCCCTGGCAGGGATGGTTTGCATTGCCCTGAGTGTTGTATCTCAGTCAGGACACAGCTGCTGCTGCTCTGCAGTCACAACCCAGCCCTGCCGTGTGGCAGAGCACGCAGATTTCCCAGGGCCTGTCCTTCGGTTTATCCTTTGTGGGCTGCAGGTGCAGGCAGCTTTTGTGCTGCTTCCTTGACTCCAGTGGTGGCATTTCAGGCTTCTTCCCTCAGAGCAGGGGGATGGAGGGGAACTGGGCAGGCTCCTGTCACAGGCCCTTTGTTGCAGTGTACCTGGAGACCTACGGCTGCCAGATGAACGTCAATGACACGGAGATCGCCTGGGCCATCCTGCAGAGGAGCGGCTACGCCAGGACAAAGGAGCTGCACGAGGTAAGGCAGCACCTTGGCAGCTCTCCTGGGGCACAGCCCTCCCGCCCTGGCTGTGCCTGCAAGTCCCAGCTTTTCTCTGGAGTGCAGCCCTGGAGTGGGATGAGTTTTGCAGTCTGAGTTCTGTGAAGTGAAGGAAATGACTTAACAAGTGTGGTAGAAAGCTGTGGGTTGTCTTTTTTCTTTAAACTGCTGGGCTCCATCTCAGCTGGAGAGGGATTGGACACAGCAGGATCCTCCTGTCTCATCTTTGAGTTTACATTAAGTGAAGACTCTGCTTGTCTACTGTTTCTTTCTTGCAACTCATTTTATTGAAACCTGCCATGTACTCAGGCAGGTCCTTTTCCCTGAGTGAAGTGAGTTTTACAGTCTGCCTCTTCAGGTTATCTGGGCAGGGCATGAGAACTTATTGTTTGGCTTTTATAGATTCTTCTCTTTTTCTTGCTTTTGATTTAGGCAGATGTGGTTCTTCTTGTCACCTGTTCCGTGAGGTAAGGCAATGTTTGTCACTGCTTTGGGACAGTTTTTAAGGAATTACTGTTTGAAATCCAAGGCAATAAAGGTGTTGCATGAGGAAAGGAGCGTGCAGGTGTAAAACAGGCTGTTTGGTTGAGGGTTGGGCTGGCTGGTGCTGTGATTTCTGGCATTAATTGTGCTGTGAATTGCTTCTCTGGGTAGTGAGAAATTCTTTGGTAGTGTCAGCTCTGTGTATATGCCATGGGCAGTGAGAGACCTGCACAATTAGTGATTTTATTTTTAAATGTTCTATCTTTTCTTGAAGCGACTCTCTAGTACAGTGTCTGTACTTAAAAAATGTGAGAAGTATGCTAAAGGGCAACTTGATATAAAGGGAACTTCCCTTGTTTTTTCTGAATGCAGAAGATACCAAATGCTCCTTGCCACTTGCAGGGTAACTTATACTGTGTGCTGTGGCCAAGGCACTTTNTGGCTCCCCAGGGAGAAGGCAGAGCAGGCCATCTGGAACCGTCTGCAGCACCTCAAGGCGCTGAAGGCCCGGCGGCCCCAGGCTCGTGCTCGGCTCCGCATCGGGATCCTGGGTACGGCCGTGCTGCGTCAGCCGCGTCCCACGGGCAGCAGCCGCCTCTCCCTGGGCTGAGGGCAGCTGCAAGGGCTGCGGGGCAGGGACAGAGGGCAGGCACTGCCTCAGGAGGACCCTTCTCCTTTGCTGGCAGGATGCATGGCCGAGAGGCTGAAGGAGGAGATTCTGCACAGGGAGAAGCTGGTCGATGTCGTGGCAGGCCCTGATGCCTACCGGGACCTTCCCCGGCTGCTGGCAGTGGCAGAGTCTGGCCAGCAAGCTGCCAACGTCCTGCTGTCCCTAGATGAGACTTATGCTGACATTCTCCCAGTCCAGACCAGTGCAAGTGGCACAACAGCGTTTGTGTGAGTACCTTTTCCCAGTGCTTGTTCCTGTGGCTCTGGTTTGGAAATCTGCTGTGCAGAGCAGATGTGTCAGTGACAGCAGCTGCCCAGGAGATGCAGTGCCTGGCTGCACTGAGTCTCCCAGAGTGTGTTTGTGTGTGTGTGTGTGTGTGTGTGGTGCTGCTTTGCTGTGGGACTGAGCCCTGGAGAGTGTACCTTGAGCTCTGGCTGTTATGGACTTCTCTCCCTCTCCTTTGGGAATGCTGACTCTCATCCTGATGCTGTATTGGGTGATTTTTGTGCCACTGTCCCTTCCTGAAGTCCACACCTCCCTCATCCCCTGCCTTCTGTGGTGCCCTGCCCCAGGTTCTGCTGTTTATTCTTCTAATCCTCCAAAGATCTGATTGTTTAGTTTTGGTGATAACACTGTCAGACATGAAATCAGACTCTGCTCAGTGTGGCTGTAGTGTATGGAAGGACAGTATCGCTCTCTGCAGGAGTGGGACATAGAAGGATCTTAGATCACTGCCAGGCTGCAGTGGCACTCTGTGCCTCATTAGTTCTTTCCAGCTTTCTTGGAAATGTGCATGAAAAATCAGGAGCTCAGGGCAAGCTGAATCCAGTGTGGATGGTCTGTGTACGGAGCTGGCTGCAGGCAGCAGTACTGGGCTCATCCTGGGCAGGATGCAGCGTGGATGGCTCTGGAGGAGTGGGGTGTGACCTGTGCTGTGCCTCTCGTGGTGGCAGGTCCATCATGCGGGGCTGTGACAACATGTGCAGTTACTGCATCGTGCCCTTCACCCGAGGCCGGGAGAGGAGCCGCCCCATCGCCTCCATCCTGCAGGAAGTGAGGATGCTCTCGGATCAGGTGAGGCAGAGCCTCCTCCCACCTGTCCCAAACCATGGGAGGAAGGGTGGTTCCTGGTAAAAGTGTTTTCAGTGGTACTTGTAACCAGTGTCACTGCCTTCATCTGCAGAGATGAGGTTGTGGTGGCGTTCCACCAGTGGTTTTTTGATTTCCCATTGTAATACTCCATAACAGACAGGGAAGCAAGAGCTTCTGTGGGAAACTCCTTGGAGTAAGACCATGGCTGCCCTTGCAGCTCAGCCATCCTGCCCAGGTTATATTTATTCCTCTCTGTTGATTTGGTAGGGAGTGAAAGAAGTGACCCTCTTGGGTCAGAATGTCAACAGCTTTCGAGACGTGTCTGAGGTGCAGTTTCAGTCAGTGGCTGCCCCAGGGCTCAGCCGTGGCTTTAGCACAGTCTACAAAGCCAAACCAGGAGGTTTGCGCTTCTCACACCTGCTGGACCAGGTCTCTAGGATTGATCCAGAAATGAGGATCCGTTTCACCTCTCCACACCCCAAGGATTTTCCTGATGAGGTAAGTGTAAAATAAATGCCTTGGCCTCTGCTTGCAGGCAGCGAGGCAGCTCTGAAATGTGAGGTATGGGCTGTGCTGCCCTTCCAAAAAAAGAAGATATGGGTTCTCAAACTGGGAACAGCAGCTCCTGGGAGCTGGATGATGGGGCTAAAGCTGGCAGGTTTGCATTTTGCTGGCTTTTACCCAGGGAAGACTCTTCCCTTAGCACCCTGGAACATTTAAGCTGTCTGAGACATCTCCTGATCACTTACCACAGGTCCTGCAGCTCATCCAGGAGCGACACAACATCTGCAAACAGCTGCACCTCCCAGCCCAGAGTGGGAGCACACGAGTCCTGGAGGCCATGCGGCGAGGGTGGGTCACCCCACCAGGAGCCCTGTGTCCTGCCCTCTGATTGGGGCTGCTGGTTTCTCCTCACTGGTGTTGTGTGTTTCCAGTCAGCAAATCCATGTGCTGTTCATTGCAGATACACAAGAGAAACGTATTTAGAGCTCGTGCACCACGTGCGTGACTCTGTTCCAGGTATGTGTTCCTTTGGATTGCTCTGAACTCGGCACAGCTGCATCTCGCTGTCCTTTCCTGAGTGCAGCATTCCTGTCTTCCATGAGGGAAGTGTACAGCTGTGTGTCTCCTACAGGAGTGAGCTTGAGCAGTGATTTCATCACTGGGTTCTGCGGAGAGACAGAGGAGGATCACCAGCAGACAGTGTCCTTGCTGCGGGAAGTCCGCTACAATGTTGGATTCCTGTTTGCCTACAGCATGAGACAGGTGAGTGCAGGCCCTGGTGGTGAAAGCTGTTATCTCTGGGTGTGTCCCATAAACTCCTCAGTGCTGTTTCTCAGAATAACACATTTTTTAAAAAGCTGTTGAAAATCATAGTCAAAGACTTGGTATGCTGGTAGATATTGTTTTTCCCAGGCAGCGCTTGCAGGGTATGTGATTCTGCAAGGGCTGTTGTTGTGCCTGGGAGGCTTCCAGCTTCTCTGTGGGAGTGTCAGAGTTGGTAACTGCTCGGTGACCTGGCTCTGCAGACTCTTCAGGGTCATTGCAGGGAAGCAACTGTGTCAGCAGAGGCTGTAAATACATTATTTGCTGATGAGGAATGTGCTGATGGAGCTGGGCTGGAGCGCAGCTATAAGGATCTGTCAGTCAAGTCTGGAGGGAAGTGGTGAATTTTTGGGAAGGTATTTCCATGAGAAGAGTGGGTAGTTGGTAAGTCTCCATTAGAATGCTCTCCAGAGTGTATGATACTGTTGGGGAAGAGGACAAAAGATTGGGAAACATAAGGAAGCAAAGGGATTTGGATCACCATGCAGTACATCGATGAGAAGTAGTAGAATCTCCTGCCTATCTATGGACAGACTCACAGGAGCTGCCAAACTGTTTCACAGGCACTGATACTCAGTGCCCTGCATCAGACCTTCTGCCTAAAAGGTGGAGAAGAAAGACATGAGGAGCATGAGGACATGGCTGGCACTGGAACAGTTCCTTTGTGATACAAACTGAAATGCTGTTGGAATGTGGGAAGCTGTTGCTGGAGGAGCAGTGCAGCTGGCTGGGGTCAGACAGACAAGGCTCTGGGGTCAGACAAGGCTCTGGGGTCAGGCTGGGTGCTGAGGGGCCGCTCTGGCTCTGTGTGTGCAGAAGACCCGGGCGTATCACCGGCTGCAGGACGATGTCCCCGCAGAGGTGAAGAAGCGGCGGCTGGAGCAGCTCATTGCCACCTTCCGGGAGGAGGCTGCCAGGGCCAACGCAGCGCTGGTGGGACAGGCCCAGCTGGTGCTGGTGGAAGGGGTGAGTGCGCCTGGAATGGAATTGTCCTCCTCCTTTCTTGCTGGCTCTGGGGCTGTGCATAGCAGTCACCGCTTCTGCCTTCCCTTCTCACTTGCCCCTTGTAATCCCAGGACTGCCAAGACCATTTCTCCACACTTAAGCAGAAGGCCTGACTTTTCCAGAGCACTGAGCTGAGCATGGGGGATGGCATCAGTTAGGGATGCATCTCTGGCCAAGCACAGAATTTGTGCTTTGGTATGTGTGTCACCCAGCAGCTCTGCCCAGAGTGCTCTGTTCCAGGGCTTGTTTAATGTGGGTTTAATACCATCAATAGTGTTCAATTAATTCCTGAGGCAATAAAGCCCAGCAGTAAATCAGAGCAATTGCCATGCAGGTAATGTTCCCTGTCCTCTTTCCAGCCCAGCAAACGCTCTGCCTCGGAGCTGTGTGGGAGGAGCGATGGCAACATCAAGGTGATCTTCCCCGACACCGAGCTGGAGGATGCTGCCGAGTGCAGGGCTCCGGGCAGAGCCCAGCCGGGGGACTATGTGATGGTGAAGGTGACCTACCTGCAGTGCTCATTTCCTTGCACAGTGCTGTTCTCTAGGGCAGCTGCTGCTAGAAGAGCCTAAAATTAGAATGGCTCCTGCCCAGCCTTTCTGAGCCTGAGGACCTGTGCTGTTTCTTTCAGGTAACTTCTGCCAGCTCGCAGACGCTGCGGGGAGTTCCGCTCTGCCGCACCACCCTGTCCCGTGCTGCTGCTTCTCACTGAGGGACTCCATGAAGAAACAAGGAAGTGTGGTCAGATGGAGATATGGTAGAACCAGGGAGATATATATGTATATTAAAGTTTATTTATGAAATAATAAAATACATATATATTTCTGCTTTGGTGCCAACTTACTCCTCATAGATGTGTGCAGGCTCAAAGAGGTAGAAGCTGTGTGTGAACTTGCAAAATCTAAGTACTGTGAGACTGTATTTTGACTTGCCCTGAGGCTTGTCCCACCCTCACAGTGCTGCAGGTCTGTCCTCTGACTGTGATCACGTTCTCTGGCACAGCCCAGCCTGTGAGATGGATGTGCAAAGCAGTTCCTTCCTACAAGCTCAGCTGAATTTAGGAGCTGCAAAAGCTGGTACTACCTACGAAACACAGCCCCAGTTAGCTGCTGGAGAACGGCAGTACTGTCAAAGAGTAGAAAGAACTGAAATATCAGAAGATTGATTTATTAATTCTTTCCGAATATTGGCAAAATGCTTGGAAAGGGGATGCAAGAACCCACACCATGCTTGTGTGTTGGAATGTGGCACTGGACTGTGGAATGAAAAATGGTGTTTAACGTGCACAAGTGAATCTGGTGAGTCTGGGGCTGAAGGAATGGAGCCTTGCCCTGGTACTGGGGAGAATTGGGTCTTGTCTGGAGAAGATTTCCTTGTTTCCAGGTCATGGGAAGATATGGATGGTAGTTGAGGGTCATCTCTGGCCTCTTAAACCCTAGGGTGCAGTTTTGTAATCCAGACATCTATGGGTGTCATTCCCTTTGCTTATTAAGAGAAGTGGTTGTAGTGATTTAAATGGCCAGCAAGTTCTTCAAGTGCATCTGACAGTTCCTTGTTTTCATCAGCCTGCAGCTGACCCTGGCTGCACAGTGTCACATTCCAGCCTGCTCTGTGAAATTCAAACAAGGACCTGTGACCTGCACTTGTGAGTAAACTGAGATGTGAGAAAGGATCAGCCCTTTTCATACAGATAATCATGTCATTAAAATAAATCCTTGTAAAAGGCTCTAGCCAGTGACCAGTTTTGAAGGAACAGCTGGTAGCAGGGCAGTCATGACATGAATTTGCAGAATTTTAAAATAAATGTGAAAGGGTTTTGCTTGAAAGCCGCCTCTCCTGCTCAGCTCTTTCTGGGCTATAATTGTATCTCTTTGAAAACAGCATGGTTCACTGAATATTCATCAGGCTTCAAGAAACAAATACATTTTGCTTATTATCTCAGAGCTGTGTCACTTCTAGAAGTGAATGTGCACAGTCAGCACAGCCTGTGTGGGCTCTGAGGCGCTGACAGGCACACAGGGCTGGTCTGCCCTCCTGCTTCCACATGGGAAAGTGTCTTTGGCCCGAGTTCACAAACCAGGGCCTGAACCTCTGCTGCCCAGTGAGGGTGAGCCTGTGGTCCAGGGGGGTTTCAGGAAGAGGCAGCAGTTTGGGATGAAATCCCAAAGGAAGCAGCAGCATGTATAAGCAATAGCCCTCAGAGGTGATGGGCACTGAAGCCAACATGCTTGGCTCATCAAACCCACTGGGCAGTGGCTGAATTTAATTGCCCTATGGCAAATCTTTCAGCTCACGATTCTCAGGCATTTTGGGACCAGGGCCCAAGCCAGCACCTTGGAAAAGGCTGACACCCACTTTCCCTGCTCATTTTGACCTCCCCAGGAGCACCTATTCCAAGTGGGAAATGCAGAATACAGTGTGCCCGCCCCCCTCCATCTTGCTTTGAGGCCAGCTGTGGCCGTTTTACAATCATTATTTTAAGAGTGGGAGACTAATGAGGAGGAGAGCTGGGTTTTACATTTTGATGAGGAGTTGATAATGCTCACTGCACGGGCTCCCCAGGGAGCCACAGCACTCACCATTTGCTTTGCCTCCTTAGTTTTTATAGGCCTCGGGAATGAAGATCGAGGTTTTAAGGCAGCAAAGCATCCATTAGGAAGTGCTTACGGTGACCTTGGAAGCTGAGTCAGTCCTTTGGCACTGTGTGGAAGAAGCAATGTGTGTTGTTTTCCTTTAGGCCTGGAGGTGGGATGTGGGTTCTGTGTCAGGTTTGCTGCCTAAATCCAACTGTTGGGAAAGCTGAACTCGTACCTTGTGTTCTTTCTTGCACGTTTCTGTTCCCACCCCGAGCAGGAATGAGAGCCCTGAACTCTCCCATCTCCCTGGTGCACACCTGTGCCTTCTGCAGGTCGAAGTAGTGCCCTTCCAGTCAGTCGTGCCCCAGTTCCGCCCATGGGCAAACACCTAAGGAGACGTTTGGCAGATCAGGTTTCCCAATACAGACCTGAAGAGCTGGGATGACATTTACTTTCCGACAGCAGCCGTGCCCTGAGGGTGTCTCCTGACACCGGAATTTCGTAACACACAGCCTGCATTTTCCTTTCTGCTGGCGTGCGGGCGTGTGGGCGAGGCTGGACATCACCCACACATACAAATAGCTTCACCTGGCAGAAAGGTCACTGTCAGGGAGAACAAGAGCCCATTTGTTCCCCGGGCCCCTATCAGAGAGCAAAGTTGTTTGTCCTCAGGTCTTGGCTGTGCTCGGGGAGTGGAGGGACAGACAGCAGCAGGCACTCACAGCCCCTGTTCCCTGCTCAGCGCTGGCTTTTGTTGGCCTAAGGACAGCCTCAAAATTGATGCCCATCATTGCCTACATTTGCCTGCCCTAACTTGCTCCCTTCTCCAAGATTTTGAAGCAGCTTGGGCAGAGCAGTCAGGCTTTTCGCAGTGCCAGAACTGGCCATAGTGTATCGTGTCCTCTCCCACAACCCCTAAAGCTCTGCCAGTCTGTTTTCCCTCTGCATGTCATGGTGCTGGTGGAGGGAAGGATGGATGTTTTCCCTGATGGAAGCCTGTAAGCACAGCTTGCTTTAGGTCAGCTGGAGCCTCGCTCTGCTGAGGGGCTGGCAGGTGACAAGGCATTGCCTCTGAGTGATGCCAGCAGTCCGCCAGGCTGTGCCAGAGGAAGTGCTTTTCTCCTCTTTCCTCATGGGTTTTCACTTCAGCAGACAGGCTCCATGTGCCTGCGAGCCCATTCCCCCAGACCTCCGCCTCCTCCCTGCTCCGGGACTGCTGTGGGCTGAGGGTCCAGGGAGCTTTCCTTCAGCAGCTTTTCATCACCATTTCTGAAGCCAGCTCTTTGTACAGAGCTTTGGGATTTAATGCAACATAAAGAACTTTCAAAACTATTTTCCACTTCTAAAACCTGTTCTATCTTTAGTTCACTTCTTTCTGAAACTGGCAGTGGTTGTGTTCTGGCAGGGCAAGTAGAGCTGCTCCTACAGGCTCACCTGCAGCCGATGGTGAACTCTGCTGTGCTGGAAATGCAACAAGCTCTCCGTTGCCACTGCTTGGTGCACCCCCAGACCAGCCCCAAGCTGCTCTGCAGCCCCCCCAGGTTGGCATTGTCTGTCCCCAGCTCCCTCCATGTCTGTGTGCCTTCCCGGAGCACTGCTGGGCTGTGACCTGCATGGCAATGACAGAGGCACTGCTGGTGAGTGGCAGCTCCGAGTTCTGGGGTTTGTGAATTCAGAGGGTATCTCACAGCCTGTCACAGGCACTGCTGCTCTCTGGGACCCAGCAGTCCTGCGGCTTTCCCTCCTCCCTTGTGAGCAATTTATTTCCTTTACTGACAGACAACTATTGACTTCTCATTCTCCTGAAGATGAGATGTCTTGTCTCATCAGGTTTAAATTAGTTTTATCTTTAGCCTTTCCTATTAATAAGCTCTCATCGTGGTGTCATTACCTGATATCTATTTTCTGATGTTTTTCATTAATGCCTCTATATCTTCCAGATATTTTTTCAAGTATTTTTTTCCCCTGCTGCTGAGTTATTTAACAGTCAGACACAGATCAGAAACATGAAGATGGTGTGATGCCCACGCAGTGTGGAATGGCCCAGCACCACTCAGTGTGCAGGGCACTGGGACTGTGATGGGGCAGCAGTGGGGCTGCGTTGGGGCTGTCAGGGGTGGTCATGCATTCCCTCCCTGTCTGTCTGCATCCCTCTGATCCCAGCCTGAGCTCTGACACGCCTGGGGCTCTCAGGAGCACGAGTCAATAGAGTAATTAAAATGCCTCCAGTGAGGCGAAGGTGCTGCAATTCCTTTGGACAGCTGTATCTGTGAAAAACAGAGCACTACTTTCTGTGCTGCGTGTGCCTGGCAGGGGCTCTTCCCCTTCAGCAGAACTTCCCCTAGGAAACATGAAAGGGAATTATTTCACATTATTTCAAGGGGGCCCCTGCCCAGGGTCCCTGTTCCTGCTGGGTCCCAGCCACCTTCCCCAGCAGCCAGTCTGGGGCAGCTGCCACTGCCACCAGGAATGTGGAGATGGAAGTACTGTCAGCCTGGGGATGGGCAGGGTGGTCAGCACAGGGACAAGCAGGGTGGCCAGCCTGAGGGCAGGCAGGGCTGCCAGCACAAGGACAAGACAGGGCGTTCTCATTATGTCTTCAAGGGTGTCAAAAGCAAAGTCCATCAGTGTTGAAAACACCCAAATCTCAACCTCACTGCCCTACACTTACTTCTTGCATTAAGGAGGAGGAGAAAGGTGTCTAATTCCTGGAGAGCTAAACCAGGGATGACAACAGCCTGATGCACAGTGGCACGTGTAACAGAGCTGTCAGGCTGTTCAGGGACACTGCTGGGGGTGTGTTTGCCCCGTACAGAGCCAGGTCACCGTGAGATCCCTCACCTGCCCCAGCTGTGGCTCCCATGTAGGAATTACAGAGCGGCTGCAGGACGGGCGGTTTGCAGCAGTGCCTCCAGCAGAGGGTTTGAGGGTGATTAATATTCAACACACTGCTGTGAAAATGAACAGCCTGAAAGGATTGGCCTCCTCCCCTTCCTGCAGCCATGAGGAGAGTGAGTGGAACAGAAATTAAATTCACTTTTGATGGGGTTTGAGACTAAACAATGTGCTCCCTTCTCTTTGGGTTATTTAGTGTCTTTTAATCTGATTTTTTTTTTAATGTATCTTTCTGTAATTTAATTACAGGAAGTTTAAAAAAGAATAGTAGGAGGCTTTGGTTGAAGCTATCAGAACCAAACAGAAGGCAATTCCAAAACCAGCTTCCCTTTAAAAAAAAGAAACATTCTGACATTTCATTAAAGGAAAGATTCTTCCCACAATGTCTTACCCAAACTCTATTTTTAAAAGCCCTTATATTGTTGGTGGGAAAGCTTTCCCTATGCCATGCTCAGCAGCCAGTACAGCAGAGCTTGGCAGGAGCCTTGGCAAGGCTGACAGTACCCCTGGGATTCTCTGCACAGCAGACAGGTGTCATTGGGTGCAGAAACCTGGGAGAGGCTCAGACCAGCCTCCACAGGGGAACCCAGTAGGGTGAGAGGAACCTCAGGAAAAACCCCACCAGTGCCCTTGCAGCCAGAGCTGGCAAAGATCTGAGCTGTTCCAGAGTCACCTGTCCTGGCACACTGGGGCTGGGTGGTGCCAGCAGAAGGGACATCCCCCATGGCACCGTTTTTGTTAATATTGGTGGGTCAGACCGGTGCAGATGCTGCTGCTGTCCCCACAGGGCTCACAGTGGCCAGTGGCTGCCCACTCCTACCTCTGTGGCAGCAGAGGTGGGACCCAGCCCAATGGCACTGTGCCAGCTGGAGAGGTTTGGGGTTTGGCATTTTGGCTCTAGGGCTATTGAGGGAATATTTACACCACTTTTTGAAATCAGTCACAGCAAGTGAGCCTAGAATGGGGCTTGGCACGTTCCTTCATCCTCCTCCTTCTGTTCCCTTAGGAACTGGAAACTGAAGGTGCCCAATGAGGCATTACAGATTCAATACTTGGACCAAGGCACTGCCACCCATCCTGTCCTCCTCCTCTGACAGAGCTCTGCCACTGTCACCAAAGGGCACCCGGCATCTGCCCTTCACCTTTGTGCTCTGAGCACACGCAGATCATCAGCACCAAGATCCATTCCCAGAGCCCCCAGCACGTGGGTGTTATGGCAGGCAGAGCAAGGTGCCCTGGGTTCAGCCCACACGTGCCCGACATCCCCATCTCATTAGCGTTGTTACCTCTGCCATTAATTGGCGGGGCAGGGGTGCCATCGACTGCTCGGGGCATGGCTCGCTCAGTGCTGAGGTAAAGGGAGTGAAGGAGCAGCAGGAGAGGCTGGGCTGTATTCCTATGGCACTGGTGACACACCAGCACCTTGGGAAAAGAGCAGCAAGGACCTCCAAGCTCTTCAGGGGAACATTTAGCCACTCTGGACAGGTGAGCAGGAGCCCTGGCCCTGGCAGCATGGTACCAGGAGGATGCTGGCTGCAGACTCTCAACTGACAGCACCAGGACTCCCCTGTGCCTGTTGGATAGGGCTCTGGGGCCCTGGCAGGACCAGAGGGACCCACGCTGGGCAGAGGTAGAGAAGGATATAGGTGCTGCCCAGCAGGAATGCCCAGCAGAGCTAGTGTGGACTCTTGGAAATGGTTGGTGGCACATGGTGCTGTGCCAGTGGACCTGGAGGCTGCAGATCTTGGTATCTGGCCCTGGCCCCATCATCTCTCACCATGCAGCCATTCTGCTCCGGGGCACAGCCAGCCCCAGGATGAAGTTTGATGCCAATGCAGCCAGGAGCGAGCTCCTGTGCCCACGAGCTTGCTGGCTACTGCTCTCCCCGGGGTCCTGGGGGTCCCAGCCCCAGCCTGGAGGGAGCTGTCTCCCTGGGGCCCAAGGGATGTGTTTGTTCATGTCAAACAGCTCCCAGCTCACTGGCAACAGGCAGGAGCAGGAATACACACTGGAAGAACCAGCAGCTCGGGGACAGGGGCAGAATAAATCTGCATAAATACAAATGAGGGGAATATTTATTTGCCACATTGACCACGATTCTGTAGCTACTTTAAGCTGTGAGACTTAAAGGGGGGGTCTGGCAGCCTGAGCAGGCTCCACTCAGGCCTTGCTCTGGGGCTGAAGCCCCTGTGGTTCCCTGCCTTTCCAGCAGGCTCACCTATTCCGTATTCCTCACATGTGAGTTACTCCTGTAGCTGATGGGAGAGATAAATAACAAAACCCTTGCAAATGCAAAAATCCTTTGGCAGTTTGGAAAGGAACCAAGTCACGTGCTGAATGCAGATGAAGAAAAATCATTTTTATTGTAAGGAGTAACAGAAGGGTGTGAATCTGCCTCAAATCCACCTCACCCACAATGCAGCACATCCAAATCCACTTGGAGATTACAAGGCAGGATAGCGTTCACTCTGATCAGTTCAAAGCATCGCTGTTTGGGAACAAATAGGCTGAGTGTATGCCTGGATTAGGCTGGGAGCTTTTTTGCCTCTTTTTAACAGTATGAAATCACTGGAAGCAGCAAAATTCCCTTTTGAAATGGTAAGCCAATCAAGAAGCAGAAGGAGAGCAAAGACAAAGTGTTTACAGCTCATTGAATTCGTCCCTTTTCTTTCTTCTCAGAAGGATTTGTGCAGTTGGTGCAAACTCATGAAATTCCTGAGAGGACCAAACTCCTGCCTGACTGCCTGCATCCAGCACCTGGAATGTCCTCTCTGTGCTGAGGCATTACCTGGCCTAAACCTCAGTCCAAATGAAGCTGGGATGGGTGTGAGGAAAAACCAGGGGATCAAGGTCATCCCTTCATCAGTGAGTGCCATAACAAGTGGTCTGTGGCCATGACAGCCAGGAGGGACACAGGCAAGACCTGAGGCTCCTGCTTCCACAGTCAGTGTCATCAATATGGCTGATCATCAACATGGCTGATCACTGGCGTAGCTAATTATCAATATGGCTACTTATCAACATAGCTCACCGTTGGCACAGATTATCATTGACACAGATTGTCATTGGCACAGATAAATCTAGGCTGGACAGAGGCACCAAAATCTGAGAAGGCTGAAATGTAGAGAAGAAGAAAGTCTTTTCTTGGTTGGGTTTCTCCATTTTCATGTCTATTTTCCACCTTCTGAGTCGTTTTCCTCTCTTCCCTCCTCCTCCTTGGGAATCGCCTGCAGGGGGACCTGGAGGGATACCAGAGTTGAGATTTTAGGCAGCCCTGTGCAAGCCCTGTCATCTCCCCTACCAGGCAGCAGGGTCAGGACTCTTCTCACCCAGCCCAGGTACTGGCACAATCGGCAGCAGAGTTCTGAGCCAAGCCCCCAGCCAGCAAATCCTCCTTACCCCAGGGTGCTGCCAGTCCCACAGCTATGGCTTGACCCCAGGATCGACACCTGCAGCTGGGGGAGAGACATCAGGTCAGTGCACTCCCTTCTCCAGGTCCCCAAAGCCTGACAGCCCCTGGTATCCCCCACCACAGCAGTGCCTGATGTACCAGTGGCCTGAGAGCCCCCAGCTTTATGGGCCGAGATGATTTAGTGCCCTCAGGAATACGGCTCTGGGGAAGCTGGGAAGACTTCCAACTCTTCCTTCCCTTCCCTATATATTAACTTTCCATGCATATGAAGCTGAAAGCTCTTCCAATCACCTCTGCAAATATTAATTAATCCTCACAGCATCCTGAGGACCATTATTCACTCTTATTAAGCAAATATTATTAAATCCTTTTATAAGAGGTGAAGTGACTTTTCCAGGGCTGTGCAGGGCACAAGTAGCAGTGCACAGACTTTCTCTTGCTACTGTAGTCCAGACCTGCCACTGCACAGGGGCAAAACTGCTCACATCTGAGCTGGGAACCATGTCTGAGGACCAGGGACCCCAACCACCCCCAGCACTGCCATGTCCTGTGAGGTACAAGTGCTCTGTAGGACTGTCCTGAGATGCAGAGCCCCTGGCAGCTCTGGCTGCACCCCAGAGCTGTGAGAACCCTCCCCGCTCTTGGCCACTACCCAGGACTGTGTCCCCCATTGCAGACACCAGTGTCCCCACAGACACCAGTGGGGATCCCCATGGCAGCACTGGGGCTGGACTTACTCTGAAGGAGCCAGTCGATAAAGGTGCTTGGGAATGGGGAATTCTGCAAAGAACAAGGAGGCGTTAGAGCAGTGTGGGGACATGGGATGGAAAACAGGATGGGACATGGCTCTACCTGCAAATCCAGCTCCACATAGTGCCCGGCTGACACCGGCAGTTTGGAGAGGGCAGAGTAGATTTTCCCCAGAAGCCCAAAGGAGATGACACCTGGGGAGAGGGAGAGGCTATCAGAGCTGGGCAGAGCTGGCTGTGGGTCACTGAGCCTGCTGGAGCCCTGTGCCCACCTGGAGCATCTGGCAGAGGCTGGGAGAGCATTGTCCTGCCCAGCAAGGAGGAAAAACTTCTTGTCCTTCCTATAGATTTCAAACTCCCTGGGGTTCACAGGTTCTCATCAAAGCTGCTGCCAGGTGCAGATCCCATCACAAGGGAAATGTTGGGGGTAAATAAGGGGGACAGTTCTGCTTTCAGTGAAGCAGCAATTGTGTGCAAGGTTTGACATGAACAGAGCTGGGGAGGGGAAACCCTCTGGCTCTGTGGGGGTGCACCTGGGGGTCCTGGCGTAGCCAACTCTTGGCAGCAGTTTGGGTCTAGCCCTAGTTAGAAAAACACCTGTAAGAAGAACTGGACTGTGGTGTCTGGCAGTGGTGGTGAGCCAGGACTCTGCCACCCACAGCAGCTTTGCCACTGGAGAAAAGCTGCTCCTGCTCCATGCAGAGACCCCTGCTTCCACAGCTCCAGCTCTCCTGAGGACACCTGCTGCCCGTGGAGGTGGCCAGACACACAAACCCCAAGTGTCATTCTAAAACTTAATATAGAAAAGAAAATTGAGTGACTTACGGTTGAGGAATTGCAGATTAAAGTTGATGATGCTGACCCAGACGTTCACTAATGGGCAGAGCTGCAATGGCAACAAGTGGCACAGTCTTGGTGAAAGCGCTGTGGGTGCAGCAGCGTGTTCCCCAGCACCACTCGAGTTTCACAGATTTAAATCAGGTTGGGACAAACATCCTGATTTCACCCTAAAGCACAGTTCTTCCATGGAAAAAGAGCTACATGATTTGTTCAGCTCCCTTCTCAAAATGGCACAGGTTCTACTGAACAAGGTAAAAGAGCCTCTAAAAGCCCCCTTTGCTCTAAACGGGGCTGTTGCTTCTGCTCACCCCCACAGGGAGCAGCTGAGTATAAATCACCCCCCAACATTGCATGATGAAATTCAAATTACTCATAACAAATAAATTCTGACTGTAAGGAAGATCAAGCAATTTTGTGTAAACTCACTTATGGGCTACAGGCATGTATCTGTGCATGCACAAATAAATATTGTGTATGTATGTGTGTATATACATATATATATATATAAAATATATATTGTCCCTACCAAGGGCAGGGGAATTGGAACTAACTAACCTTTGAGGTCTTTTCCAATTCAAACTGTTCTGTGACTATGTGTGTGTGTGTGTGTGTAAATCTACCAGGCAGTTCTGGCAGGAGCACTGACTGCAGCTGAAATGCAGCTTCACAGCAAAGAATATTCAGACACTCACCAGCGCAGGGACAAGGGACTTAAGCGACTTGTTCAGCAAGCTGCTCACCAGATTGGTGAGGAGGCTGGGGAGAGAAAAGACAGACAAAAATTGCCAGGGAAGTTGTCAAAACCCAAGACTTGACATCAAGAAAAAACCGAGCTCCTCTGAGTGGCTCAGAACGCAGCTCCTCTGTAGAAGAGCCCTCTCTTCTTCTCTGATGTTAAGAGATGCCGCAAGCCCAGAGCTCCCATGTGCTTCAGCAGGAATTACAGATGCTCAGGACTTTGTTATCTGAATCCCAAAATCTGCTTGTTATGCTGTCAGTCCGTGCCTAGATTTGAGGCTGAAGTTCTGCCCCACTGCCAGCTGGCAGGAGCTGACCCCCACGCTCACCCCTTCCGCAGGTTGACGCTGAAGCCACCAAGGAGGTTGTTGCAATCCTTAAGCACCAGCTTGAGGTCACCAGGGGAGTCCTGAGTCACTGCAATGTGTGATGTGATGTTTGCTTCTACTGAGGATCCACTCAGAAACTGAAAAATCCTGGGAAAAAGGAAGTGGTGTGGAAGGTGATGGAGGAAGCCAGAGCAGCACAGGAGAGCAGTGCCTGTGGCAGAGCCGCAAGCACAGCCTCGGCTGGGACAGTGCTTCAGTTTTGGGACTTCTCTCAGGCTCTTTGTCCAAGCAGATCACAGAACCATAAAATTGTTCAGGTTGGAAAAGACCTCTAAGATCAAGAAGTCAAATTATCAACCCAGCACCACTGCCATGTTCGTTAAACCATGTCCTCAAGAGCCATATCCACATGTTTTTTGAACACTTCCATGGATGGTGAGTGTCTGTGGAGTGAGGACAGCTGGAAATGGTTCCAGAGAGAGTCAGCAGCACAGCTTTCCTCATCAGCCTCTTGCTCAGTGTTTGAGAATGTTTGTCCAGCACTCAGGAGTGTCCCACCCTCCCCAGCGGCCTCAGGTCCCCATGGTTTTGCTCTCTAGCTTCACTCACCCTGGAAAGCGGAGCACCAGCTTCGAGTACAGGTTCAGCACAAGCCCAGTCCCACGAATGACCTTCCATGACACTCGGGCATTCTCAAGGTTCAGCATCTTCAACCTGGGGGTTGACACCGAGGCAAACCCACCTTGAGATGGCAGGATCAGCAGGGGCAGATCCTACAGTCCTATCTCTTCCTGCTCATCCTTTGACCTGTGGATATTCTCAGGTAAAAGCAAAGGTGGGGAAGGACCAATTCCTGCTCTTCAAACAGCCAATCTCAAAGTATGGTCAGCTTTCTCAAGGCTATGTCCTCCTGAGTCTCAGCCATCTCCAAGGGTGGAGATTCCCCCACCTCCTGTGTTGCCTATGGCAGTGTAACTCCACTCCCACAGGTAAGACTTTTCCCATCTTTGGTTGGAATTTCCCCAGTTGCAGATTGTCATATGAGCTGTGGGCCCAGGACTGGTGGTTTGTATGAGAGGGAGGGTCTGATGCCCTGAATGTTATGGGCCTCCCTGCAGTGAGCCCCACCATGGGGCTTCTGACTCACCAGGCGTAGCGTGTCATCTTCTGGGAGGCTCCACCACCCAGCAGTCCTCCTGCTCCACCCAGAAGTCCTCCTGCTCCACCCAGAAGACCATCGAGTCCAAGCACACTTCCATTGCCTAGGAGACCTCCTTTTCCAAGCAGCCCTGTGCCAAGCAAACCTGTCTCTCCAAGAAGGCTGTTATTGCCAAGGAGGCCGTTGCTGAGGAGACCATTGCTGAGGAGACTATTGCCAAGTCCCTCCCCACCAAGGAGGCCTGTGCCAAGTCCTTCTGCACCAAGGAGGCCTGTCGCAAGGCCTTTCTCACCAAGGATGCCTGTGCCAAGTCCTTCCCTGCCAAGGAGGCCTGTTGCAAGTCCTTCTGCACCAAGGAGGCCTGTCGCAAGGCCTTTCTCACCAAGGATGCCTGTGCCAAGTCCTTCCCTGCCAAGGAGGCCTGTTGCAAGTCCTTCTGCACCAAGGAGGCCTGTCGCAAGGCCTTTCTCACCAAGGATGCCTGTGCCAAGTCCTTCCCTGCCAAGGAGGCCTGTTGCAAGTCCTTCTGCACCAAGGAGGCCTGTCGCAAGGCCTTTCTCACCAAGGATGCCTGTGCCAAGTCCTTCCCTGCCAAGGAGGCCTGTTGCAAGTCCTTCTGCACCAAGGAGGCCTGTCGCAAGGCCTTTCTCACCAAGGATGCCTGTGCCAAGTCCTTCCCTGCCAAGGAGGCCTGTTGCAAGTCCTTCTGCACCAAGGAGGCCTGTTGCAAGGCCTTTCTCACCAAGGACACCTGTTGGAAGGCCATTCCCGCTAAGGAGGCCTGTGCCAAGCAGCCCGTTGCTGGCAGGTTGTCCTCCTGCAACAGCCAGAACTTCGTTACTCCCCTGTCCTTCACCACCCAGAAACCCTTCTCTCCCAACCCCACCCTGTGCCAAGCCTCCTCACCCAGGAGGCCCGTGCCAAGGAGCCCAGCTCCGCTGGGTTCATTTCCTGCACCGAGGAGACCTCCACTTTCTGCTTCACTTGGACTTCCTTTGCCCAGGAGACCAGTGCCAAGCAGCCCAACTTCACCAAGAGCAGCTGTGCCAGGCAACCCACTTTTTCCACCGATGAGACCAGTGCCAAGCAGGCCTGCACCAAGAGAGTCCCAGTTACTCATTGGACTTCCACTCTTGGGAGGATTTCATTGACAGGAAAGGTTGGTTTGGCCATGTTAAGGTGCTCTGCTGGTGAGGTCTCACAGGGACCCCTGGCTCCTTGAACAAAGTTGGGTTCCCCATGGAGATGGGCCTGCCAGGCGGCAGCTCCTTGATGAGCAGAGGGATGTGCCATGAGCCCAAAATGGCACAGGACTGTCATGACTCTCGCCTGGAAACACAGAAAATATCTGAACTCACCGCCACTGGATTGTGCTGGGTTCAGCAGGTTGAGGAGACCCTGGGAGGGGGGCAGGAGACCCCCGAGAAAGACGAGACACCAGAAGGGTGGCATGTCCTGGCACAGCACCTGTGGAAAGATCCACATCAGCCCGAGCACCAGTTTCACATGGGTATTGACTGCCTGGGCACTGGTCCAGCTCTCCATCCTTCATGTGCACTGCCCTGGGGTGGTGGGGAGATTCCTCCTGGATGTACAGCCTCCAGACACCATGCCTCTCATCCCAGGAGGTCAGCCCAGACCTGCAGCCCCTTTTTCCCACTTCTGGTTATCGGGGAGCAGCTGAAGGCCGGTGCCACACTGCTCCAGAGCCATCGATGCTTCCATGTCTGACTGGGCTCCCCCACTGCAGAGCTGGGTACCTGACACTGCAGGGAAGGGAAAATGCCATTTTAAGAGAGGAAGAGAGATGGAGATGAGGCAGGAGGACCTTGTACTGAGAGAGACAGATAGCTTCCAACCACTCTGAAATGGCCCTGAAAGAGGAACATTCACAGGGGCACAGCGAATAAAAAATGACGAGTGTCACAGTCGTGTCCTTCTGCCCGCTGTGAAGAGCACCCTGTGTTATTAAAGCTCAAAGCACAGCCAGAATCAGACTCACTTTCCCGTGGGCAGGTTGTTTGTTTTTCTCATCTTGTTCCACTCAAGCTGTGAAAAGAGTCTGTTTTCCCTGTGTTTGCTCTGCCCCCAGCCAAAAGAAAGAAAGTACCTTCAAGGACCTTCTGTTCCTGCCCAAGCTGGGTTTCTCAGGGTGACAACGCAGGCTGGGGAGTGCTTGTTTATGCACTGAAAGGTGTTTGCAAAGAAATGAGAAAATGGTCTCTCTGCAGCACTACCAGGGGTCCCAGCTCTAGGAGCACTTTCCTGGACAGCCTGTCCTGGACAGACACCTCAGCTTGTCCCCTCCGAGAAAAACAATGTACAGAGTGCAGATTGCAGAGGTTCAGCACTGAGAAATAATATTATTTAGGTCAGACTGAACAACTTCTTTATCTCTTCCAGATACTTTTAAAAAATCCCTCTATGACAGTTCTCGGCACAATTAAATTAGACTTTAATTCACTCGACTGTCTTTTACATTTTCCCTTTGATCAGCACGTAATGATGCACAGCTCCTGTAGCTGTGATTATTGAACAGGGGAGAAGGAGAGAGGCTCGAGCAGCTTCTATTGAAAATCGTGTCAAATAAAATCAGTGGGATTTGTTGGAGGGGCTCTGAAAGACGTGTGCAGCATTGCAAAAGGGTACCAAAATGGATGTCAGAGCTCTTAGAAGAGCTCTTAGAGAGAATACGTGACCATGCAGGCACCTATCTCTGCAGTTATTAACAATATCTAACGGGGTGCTGCTCCTCGGTCACACACATTTCAGTGAGCCGGGCATCTTGCACATGCAAAAGGCATCTCTGGCTTTGCAGATAAACACTTATTTTACACCAGCTGAGATGAGGACTGGAGAGCTGAAAATTGCTCTGAATTCTGGTCACCAAGATCATGAAAAAACTCCTAGTCCTTTCTGCCAGCTTAGTCATTATCACAAACTTAACAACAACAGGAATAAATGTGGAATTTAACAAGCAAGAGCTCTACTAGCTTTAAAAATTAATTTTCATAAATGATTAAATGCTGCTACAGAAATCAAAGGAAAGCATCATTAAAATTCCTGCCTTTCAAGCTGAGTTACGCTGTGCTGTAGGTCTCCTGATGGAGCCGGCACGGTGGCCACGGTCCTTCAGTGCCACTTACCTGGACCCTTTGATGTCGAGGTGGAGCTGCCCACGGTCACGGCTGCTGGCAGCTGCTTTTATATACCTGAGCTGCAGGAATGAGGAAAGCCAAGGAAAGGATGGAGCAGGGACAGTTCCCTTTTGCTGGCTGTGAAGTGTGACCCCTGCGCCAGCCTGACCCTGAACGCCACACATTGCTGTGGCCAGCAGCATTCAGCCAACTCAGCAGGTCATCCCTCACCCTGGGTGTGGTGCCCACCAGCTCTGGAGGCTGCCCCAGGGTTGGTTCAGGACAGCTCTGCACCATCATATGGAGCAGAATGAGTCCAAGGACAGTGAGAGGTGAGCAATTACCTCCCAATGAGTTAATTACATACAGAAACCTCACAAATTGCAAAACAAATGAGAGTGTGGGTTTGTGGCGCACCGTCTGCTCTGAGAAAACTGCCTGTGCCCCAGGGGCAAGCAGGAGCTGGCTGTGTGTCCAAGAAAGATCTCCACAGTTTAGAGGTTTGAGAGATAACAGATAAAAGAAAACAGGGAAATAAATAGAAGGTAAAGAAAAAGGAATATCGAAGATGACCGAAAAATCTAATTCTGATGTTCCAGTTGTGTTTCAGGGTGGATCTGGGCCAGGGCAGGACAGTCTCACAAGCAATGGTGCTGCAGCTGTTCCAGCTACTCCCTCTCACCACAGGAGCAACAGGTGGCTTTAGAGCCTTTAATGAGCAGAAGTTTCATGTGGTTCATGCAGAGTTCATGGGCACTGCCAGGTGATTTCCCCCCTGGGTCCCTAAGTGCTCCCAGGACAAAGCCCCAGTAAAGCCCAGGGCAGGTGAGGGTGTGATGGGAGATCAACATGAGCAAGATATCCCATGGCTTTGGGCCCAGGCCTGAAGAGTCTGACAGGTTTGGGTCTGACACAGCATTTGGTGGCAGAACTCTGCACCCCCTGAGCTGGGGGTGGACAGAGGGGACTGCAGCCCTCCCAGCTGAGGTCTCTCCTGAGCCCAGGGGTTTCACCAGAGTTGCCCATCCCCACAGGCTTGAACACCTGCTGTGGGTGCAGAGAGGCCTGGAGTTTGTTGAACCTGAGCACAAGAATGCAAAGTACACCCACACCCTTCCAAGCTCCCACAAAGGAGTCCAAAACTTAATGTTCCATGGAAAAAACATGTGTCTTCCTTCTGCTCAAGAATACAGGCAGGGTGCAACATTTACAGGGAAAACACCAAGCTGCTCTTGTGCCATGTTGGGTAGAGAGAGACAGTGGGATCCTCAGGCAGGCGAAGTCAATTTTCAGCAGCCTGGGGAGGGGAACCCCCTCTCCCAGCACACCTGTGGGACACAAGCCAGCCCAGCACAGTGCCACAGGATGGGCCATCACTGCTGAACTTCTCCCAGGTCTCCGTCCCAAACTCCATCCCCTCTATGTGCAGCCCCTGTCTCCTCAAGGTGTCCTGTGGTCAAACAGAGAGATCAGGGCTGGGGTGGCTCCTCCAGCCTCTGACCAGGCTGCAGCCCAGCCATGCCACGTTGGCTGCAGGTCCCATCTGTGGGGAAACTGCCCTGTGGTGAGGGGAAACTAGAGAAGGAATTTCTGCATGGGCTGTTCCTTCATACATGTTATTCAGAAGGCAGAGGGACATCACCCTCTGGATGATGATCCACCATTATCTGGGTGGATCACCATCACCTCTGCTGCAGCCGTGAGCTGGATCGCAGCTGTATTTTTCTCTAAGGTCACCACCGGTGCTTTGGGGACTGCAATTTTCATCAGCAATTCATGTGGCTCAGGGTATGCCTTGAGAATCTGCCAACACCCAAAAATGAAAAGTTTCTGCTGGTGGGAGCACAAACAGGGACCAAACAGGAGCTGCAGAGCAGCTTGCCCACTGCTGCAGCAATTGCACAGCGCTGCTCTCCAGGACAGGTCTGATCCTGAATTCCTGCAAGCCAGCACAGCTGTATCTCAGCTGAAGACGTTCTCCAAGAGGCTCAGTGGGAGGAGCTGGTGTCCACTGTGGGTGGCAGGGGTGGCATGGGAGCCCGTGGGGGTTTGAGGACAGTCTCTGGCTTTCCCAGTGGATAGGCCACCAGGCCTCCAGCCACAGGCCCAATGGCAGTCTGGAGTCACAGGGGAAGGAAACACAAGTCAAAATGTTTGCAATATTTGCCTTTATGGTCAACTTCATGTTCCCTCGCTGTGAAATGGCTGCACGCACGGCCTCGCCAAGTCAGGGCCGTGACACTTCCTTCTCCAAAAGTTTGTGAAACCTAAACCCTGCTGTGTTCTCCCATGACAAATGTGAGAGCAAGGCATGAGGCCAGGACCTCTGCCAGCTTCCACAGCCCCCTGCCCAGCTGCAGGAGACCTTGTTGAACCTAAGGGAAATATCACAAGCCCTATGCACAGATGGAAGGAGAAGATGCAGGACTCCCACTCAAGCCCGCCTCGAGAACTGGCCAGTTACCAAGAGAGGGCTGGACATGGTGTCCTGGATGCTGCCCAGCAAATCCAGGGGCACCAGTGCTGGAGGGAGAGGAAGGGAGTCAGAGATTCCTTGTTGTACTCCTCCTCCCCTGCTTGACGTTCCTTTTCATCCAGAAGAACCTGGCTTTCAAGTGGGCTCTGGGCAGGGAGCTCCTGGGGACTCCTGCTCCTGGTAGATCTGGGGCCAGGGTGGAGCAGAGGAGGGAAAGGTGTCCCAGTCTTCCCTCAGCTGGAGTGGGTGACACATGGCACAAGGCAGGACGAGGCATGGGACCCACCCTGTGCTCACAGTTCAGGAGTCCCAGCTGGTCACCGACAAGTCCCAGGACAATGTTGAGCACCGGGCAGAGCTGCAGGAGTTGGGGAAGGTCGGTGAGAACCCACATTCAGAGCTAGAGAAGGACACACAGCCCTGCTTGGCTCTGCCAGGCTTTTCCTGGGCATGGGAGCCCTGGGCACCTGGAATGGTGACCCTGCTGGTGACTCCACCAACTCTGGGTCTGGCTCTGGGCACCTTCCTCAGAGAAGTGGGGAGCCCAGGAGCCCTTGGGGGATGGCTAGAAAGACACTGGGGCTTTCAGGAAGAGGACAGATTCCATGAGTCCATAGCACAGTCCAGTACATCATTAGAAACTCTCAGCATTTGGGCAGACCTCACATTGCGAAGGAAGGAGAAGCTTCTCCCAGGCTGATGGAGACATGGAATGTGTCTCCCCCTAATCCCAAGGTACTGGGTGGATGCAGCAGCCGTGGGACAGTGGCTCTGCTGCTCCAGGCACCAGTGATGCCACAGGGAGCTGCACCACATCTTTCAGACTCGTTGCTCCTTCCTGCAAGGTTTTATTTTTCTGACTTACCAGATTAGGAAGAAGTCTGTTCGGGACACTTGCCAATAAATTATCCACAATTGGGAGCAGGCTGTGGAAAAATAAAGGAGCACCATGAAAACAACCTGCTGCAAAGTAAATGGGTCTTGTTAAACAATTCCCTGTGAATAGCGTGGAGCACAGACCTCCCGGAGCAAGGCAATTGCAGCAGCAGAGTGAATCGTTTCTGCTTGGATTTTGCATGAGATAACTGTAATTTGCATCCCAAAATAGCCGATGGGAAATTTATTGCTGCCTTTTATCTGCTAGTGTACAGTCTCCTTAAATGAGCAGAGAAAATCTCAGGCTGAGTGGTTCCTACCCTACGTGCTCACGTCTCACAAGACCCCCACACCATGGCCATTAACCTCTGAATGTGGCACATGGGACAGAATTGTGCCCTGAGATCTCTGGGGCAGCACACCACTCACTGTGGCTGTGTGAGGGGTGCACAGAGCTCAGCACCACTGGCCCTGTGACACAGCTGTGAGTGGCTGTCACCTGCAGGGATGGAGGGAGGGAGAGGTGTAACAGGGAAATGCCTTCATCCATTTGCCATTCTCAGGGCGTGGGTTGGGGAGGTTGGGGTTGGCAGAACTTGATGGCGAGGTGGCTCATGCCAGCGGGGGAGGACACCTCCATCACTCACCCCCTCAGGAGTCTGATTTTAAGGCCACCAAACAGCCACAGCAGCAGCCCCAACCCGACCCACCTCTTGCCATTGAGGGCACTCGGGTGTAGGGGTTGAGGTAAGCACCCATGCCGGGCAGGAGCTGCAGGGACACCCTGGGGATCCTCAGCCTGCAGGGACAGCAAGAGGGACGCCGCGAGTGACAGCTCTAAGCCCAGCTGGGCTCCACCGATGCACACAGCCGTGCTCGGGTGGGGCGGGGGGAGTAAGATGCCAGTCAGAACAGGAATGGCAAAAGACACCAGGTTTTCCAATTTATTTTCCTGTTCAAGTTACTTTCCAGTTTTATCAGAGGCTCGGTTCTTTTGCCTTGTTTTTTTCTCCTGCTTCTGCTGGGCTGCCGAGCGGAGCGGGGCGGGTGGGCTGCAGCGCGCAGTTCCTGCACCCTCTGCGGGCAAAGGCTCCCTCACCGCCGCCTCCTCTGCCCCTGCCCGGCCGGCTCTGGGGCCTCTTCTGCCCTCCAAACCTGCGGGAATTCCAGGCAGCCACCAGATCCCTCACAGAGCTTGCTCCTTTCAAGAGCCTGGCCAGTTGAAATTTTAATTACATAAACAAAACTACTCCAGACGCGGTTGGGAGGGGGAGGTTTGCTCACAAGCATTGTGTTCTTCCCCCTCCTTATGCAATTCCTCTCCCTTTCCTGGCTGGTCTCCGGTGCTGGTATGAGGCTGTCAATCCCAAAGGACCCCCACTGGTCTTCCAGAGTGGCACTGTGACCCACCATCACTCAAAACTCCTTTATTTTACTCTTTTACAGCCCAACCTGAGCCCACTTCACCCCGAGGTGAGTTGTGCAAATTAAGGCTGAATTTATATCAGTGACTCACACTGGCCTTATTAAAATGGCCCATTTTAACCTTATGATGATAAAAATACCCTCAAAAGGATATCACTACACAAAACCTCCTTTAACTTCCATGTTGAATGGATTTTCAGAAAAGGGTTTTCATTTTGCTATAATAACCTCTTTTCTGATTTTTCAGACTAGTCACTAAATATACACTAGAATTACTCACCTTCATTCCTACTATTGTTGGATTTATTCCCATGTTTTTTCTTGGCTCACCAGAGTATATCATAAGGTTTGGGGGTAAAACAGAGGCTCAGTCCACCCAAGTTCACAGTACCTTGTACCACTTTTTGAACTCTTTTCCTTTACCTGACTTTATCCTGTATTTCAAGCCCAGCTTGGCTCAGCTCCTCCTAAGGTGAGACCTTATGCTGGTCCGTGGGTGCCTCTGCTTTAACCCACACAGCAGATCCTTCTTTAGTGATGCTGCTGCAGGAAAAGTGGAAAAGTGCTTGGATTTTCAAAGCTGGCTAGTGGATTGAGGGTGTAAAGCACCATTTGTGAGTTTCATATATTCCACTATAAGTAAGGACTTATAAAGAGCCCAGGGCAAAAGGGAAGGAAAAGGTGTCTGAGACTCTGTGGCTGCAGCACAGGAGGCTGCACTGCCCTGAAAGAGCCGTGCTGGGAAATCAGCTTCTTCCACAGAAATCCCTGCTGGCACCTGCACATGGGCTGGCACACACAGGTTACTGTATCAGGGGGAAGTTTTTGAATTTCCAGCAGTGGGTGAGGAGGTGTTGAAGTAGTGCCAGGAGATTTGCATCTCCTTTAGTGCTCGAGGAACCTCGAGAAGTGGTTCCTGAGGCTTGTCCCACCCATCCTGCAGCTGCCAGCTCCTTCCTGGCAGACAGTGTTTCCTCCAAAAAAACCCTGTGCTGGGACACCTCCACAGCCACTCCTGGCCATAAGGGCACTTTTGTTCTGGTGCCCTCAAGGCTTAATACCTTTGTGAGATCAAATGTGCTTTTTTTGACAACCTGGTATGTCTTACACAACAAGGGGCTAATACACACCTAAATAAATCACCGTGGAGTGTGTGCTCACGTTATCTGCGCCTGGCTCTGGACAGAGCCTTGCACAACCAGCACCACAGGCTCCATGTGGGACCTGCTGCCAGCAGGAGCTGCTCCAAAGGGCTCCAAAGGAGAGGGAGATATCAGCAAGAGCTGTGGCAGCCCTGCATCACAAGCTCCCCTCTGTCCCCTCAAGTCAGGCATGAGAGATGGGCTGCAGCAGGGCACCCTGAACGTGCACCCAACCCCGTGTCCCTCTGAGATGCTCTTTCACACCTGGTGCCACAGGCTGAGCTTCAGAAATGCTCTCTTAAGGTACCAGTTTGTCCTCTAAAGGCACAGCCTCCCCACCCATCCATGTGCCATGTGGAACAGGGGCATGGAGCAGGCAAACAGGTGTGGGGAGCCAGAAACACAAATAAATAAATATCCAGAGAGGAAAATACTGTGACAGTGAGAGATTTTATTGGAAGAGCAATACGAGAGCAACCTTTGTGCCTAAGAGCTCTGTTTCCTGGCTATAGATGTTAAAAGTGCCACGGGAACCCCCAAACATCCACCAGCCAAGCAGCTTTCCCACCCTGATGCTGGCCAGAGGCTGCTGCCTGTCCTGCTCAGCCCACAGCCACAGCACAAGGCAGCTCTTGAGAGAAAGGAAGAGGGAGAGAGTGGAGCAGCGCGGGGTTGGGGTGCATGTGCTGCCTCAGAAAGGGAGCAGCAACGAGGCTCCTCCCGAGCAGGATCTTCCTAGAGTGGTCTGGCCAGGAAACTCGTCCACCTGGGAGAAGCAGAACAAAAACTACTCTGTTTTTTCATTCAGACCAGCTTTTTTCCATACCCCAAATGAGGTTTTCCCATGGGTCCACACCAGCAGAGGGAAACTGGGAGCAGCCCTTGGGAGATGAGGTTGGCCAGGGTGGTGTGGGGCTGAGGGATCTGGGTGTCCCTTTGGGTGGGCCCATTCCCACTCCCCAGGACACAGCACAGTGGGAAAACTCAATCCTTACGTCAGTGATGTCAACTTCAGCGTTCCTGAGGTTGGTGTTGAGGATGTTGGGCAGTGGGACTGACACACGGAAGGCATCTGCAAAAGAGGTGTGAGAATCTCATCACAGGGATGAAACCCAGAATGAAGGCAGCAAGGGGAGGGGGAGAGCCCCAAATCCAGCTGAATCTGACATGAGAGGGGACCCTGACCCCCCATACCTTTAACAGAAGGTACATATACAGCTGTGACAACCTTCTTGAGCCATTCTGCGAGTGAGGAGGCCTGCAGGGGAGAGGATGTGTCAGTAGCAGAAGACAGCAATGGTTATTGGGCCATGTCAGGGTTATCAGTTGAGTTCTACTCAGTTTGCTATGAAATACAAGAACTAGGAACCTTCATTCAGTGAAACACTCCCAGGACTGAGAGTGCATATGCTCTTTGGGTAATTTCTTTTTGATTATTCCTCCCCCATTCCCAGCACCCCCATTGTGCTGCCAACAAGTGAGGAGAGATACCCAAGTGTCACTGCTCTAGGGCACAAGGGATCTGCAGGACAGAGGGCAAAGAGAAATAGAAGGATGAAAACTGAAGAAGAATTAGCTTTTGGTTTTCCTCCCCTGCACAGAGCCTCTGGCATCACTCACTGCAGCACCTCGATCCAGTGCATGCACTTACAGAGGCAGCGTCGAGACTCTGAGGGAACCATGTCAGGTTGATGCTACAAAAGATAAAAACAAGGAAGAGTTGGGGTGTGTTGGTGCAGCCTCCTCCAGGAGGTCTTTCTTGGTCTTGACATATGCTCACCCTCATAAAGATACAGGATTTTAAAATTAGAACAACTTTTTTACAACTCTCTCATCATGTCAACCGTGCAGTTGGTCTGAGGTTGGGGCTGCTAGGAGGCAGGAAGGCTCCAGCAGCCCCTGACACCTTTACCATGTCTGCATCACTGTCCCCCAGCAGCCCCATTTGTCCCCAGGCAGAGCCCCCCCACCCGCAGAGCTGGGCTCTACCTGTCAAGAGCCAGGGAGGTTTGCAGTTTGCCATCAGAGACTGATGGGGTGATGTTCAGAACGATGTCCTGGAAATGGAACAATGAAAGAAATGAGTTTATTCCCCTGCACAGCTCCCAAGACTGAAAAGTGTATTTGTGAATTACCCATTCTGAGAAAAAACACTTGTCTGTGCCGAGAAGCCACATTTTTGTGACAGATGGCACCATGTATCTCTCTCCCCAGGGTTCACCTTCCTGTCTTTATTTTGTGTTATTCCTGAAACATTTCACTTACGCTTTATGCTTGGTTATGAGCTTATTTAAAGGACTGGGCATCACCATTTTCATGATGCACAAATACAAAAGTACAAATGCTGCAGAGCCAAGGGTAGGGTAAGCCAAGGGGATGCCAGCAGTCATCCAGCCTCAGCCATCACCCTGTTACAGGCATCTCATCCCCCAGGAGCTCACTCACCACATCAAGGGAGAACAGGCGCCCCTCGGGGGTCTGCAGGGGAGGACTGGCAAAGTCGATGGTGCCTTTGAGGGTGACAGTGGCTCTTCCATCCCTCACAGTCACCACTGGCTCTTTGCTTACTCGGACACGCAGCTCCAGTGGTAGAGAGCCTGGGAGGGCTCGGGTGAGCTGCAGGGGCAGAGGAGGTCAGGGTGGGGGTCAGGGTGGGTGAGTGATGGGGTTGGAATCAATGCACATGGAGAAGGTGACTGACCTGGGGGATGAACGGGAAAAGGGCAGACACGGTCAGCAAGCTGCTCTGGGAAACCTGTGGGAACAGCACCGGTGACATCCCTGCCTGGGAGGGGCTGTGCAAAGCCCACACTGGGCTCAGCTGGACCCCACAAACACAAGCAGGCAAAGGTGGGCACCCTTGGGTCACCCAAGAGCAAGCAGGACACTGACCTGCCCTTGCAGAGGGGATTTGCTATCCATCAAGCTGGTGATGTTGAGGCTGAGGGCTCCCTGCCCCTGGACCTGCTCCAGCAGGGCGCTGAGGGTGTCCTGCGAGAGGCTGAGGCGGGGCGGGCGGCCGGTGGCCAGCTGCAGGCTGGCAGTGAGTGGCAGTCCCTGCACGGGGGTCATCGTGCCAGCCCCGGCATTCTCAGAGAGGAGCTACAGGGGACAGAGCAGGGAGGGACGTTGGTGGGGCTCAGAGGATTGCCCTGGGCACCCTGCCTGCCTGTGGAGCTCGTGGAGAGGCTCCCACGAGGTTTGTCAGCACTTAAATGGTGGCAGGGCTGCTCCAGGCTGCTCTGGCACAGGCAAGGGCTGCATCTGCTACACCCTCCCCACTGAAACACAGCCACATATCCTGATTGGAAAGACACATTGCTGATATTTTATGCATGATTCTAGTCGCTGTCAATTACCAAACTTTGACAAACCACTTATAAACAGAACATGCCCGTGAGCAGTGACTGCTGCTCCTGTATGAAATTAAACTTTTCTGATTAAAAACTATGAGAGTGCTACAAAGCGGCTTAATTAAGTAGCATCAAGCCACTCTTGCTCATGCCACCACCAAAGATTAACAGGCAAAACATAAGGTAGAAAGCCAGCAGCAGCAATAGCAGGGATGTGGGTGGAGCAGACTTATCAGAACCTCCCCTGTGTGCCTGGAGGCATCTGAAATCTGAGTAGCTTGTAACAAACAGCCCCCATGTTCCAATGAATTCAAAGTCAGAAGTTTTGGGACCAGGGAACAGAGTGGCGCTTACGTTCAGATCCATCTGGATGGCATCACCACTGAGGACGGAGAAGGAGGGCAGGTCCCCCAGAGCCCCGAGCGGGAGCACCTCTGTGAACACAGGGAAGAAAGCTCTTCAGCTGCAATGGCAGGAGATTCTCCCAAATCCAATGGTCCCAAGAGTTACTGGAACCAGCAGCAGCTCCTGCTCACACAGCATTCCCAGCTAGAAAAGCCAGTAGAAAACAATAGTTTGCAGCAAAAATGTTGTTTCTAAAAGAAGCCACTCCTGCAGTGGGATTCCGCAGGAAAAGCTGGCTGCTGCTGCTGGGGCAGGGAATCTGAACACTGGGTTTGAGCTGGGAGTTGTGGTTTTAGAAAATTGCTAAAATATTTCTATTTACTTAATGTAAAAAGCGAAGCAATGCTGAGGGCAGGATGTCACAGGAAGGAGGGGAACAGGAGGTGTCAACACTTACGGTTCCTGGAGCCGAGCAGGGAGTTCAACACCCTGAGCTTGGCGTTGATGATGTTGCAGCCCTGGGGAAGCAGAGGGGAGTGAGAAGGTCCTGGGACCCACTGCACCAGTGGGTGACAAGGCACCAACCCAGCCAGTGACACTGGGCTCTGCTGGGCTGCACATGTGGCAGAGCTGCTGCAGGCAGTGCTGGGGGTCACATCCCATGACACAGGACTCAGCATCATCTGGGTGAGCAGCCTCTCTCAGCGTGGGTCTCACCTGCGTGAGTGGCTGCTAAACCAGCACCTGGCTCAGAAATCTGTTTGCCAGCAGAGCCTGGCACAGGTGATGGTGCTGGTGCCTTTCAGCAGGACAGACTGACTGCCCTGCTGAGCTCACAGCTGTGCAAATATGCACATCCATGGGGCAGCCTGGCCTTCTGCCTGCCCTGCCCATGCTGCCTGCCCACCTGGCGCTGTGCTGCTGGGTCACATGAAGGTGGCTCTGCAGACTCACCAGATCCTGCAGGGCACTGCTAAGGAGGCGTTTCAAAGGCTCATCCAGAATGGGCACTCTGGGTCTGGTAGCAGGAAAATAGGAAATAGCAAGTGACAAAGATTAATGCTGGAAGTAAGAGGACTTCACGCAAGAGAAACATGAGGCCTCGCTTGCATTATCCATATTCAGGGCCGAAATATTACCATTCCAAGACCTCTGAATCCTGCCCAGTGCTAGGTTTCCCACGCCCAGAAATGTTCTTTTCAAGCCCAAATTTTAGAAAAAGGTCAACAATTCCCCTCTGAGCCCTACAGCTGGATCACCTTTGAGACACCAGGCAGAAACATGCTGCCATCAGCGACCAATAGCACCAAGGCGTCCCACTGCCACAAGAGCCACGGGCTGGCCAGGGGCCACCTGCTCACACAGATGTTACCTCACACCTGATTCGTACCTCACATAGGTGTTTATGTCAACAGTCTTGCAGTTCAGAGCGTTCTGGTGAGCCGTCCACGTGTCCTGGACCACAATGGTTGCATCTACCTCCACCTGCTCACAGAGTTGCTGGCCCGGCACACTGCCCAGGGGAAGCACAGCAGGCAGCTCAGGACTTGCTGACCAAGTCTCTTCTTTCCAAAGAGATGGTGACCCCCTGCCCCAAGCCATGTCCCTGATGGACCTGCCGTACCTGCTCTCTACCAGCAGCTGCGTGTTGAAATCCACCTGGTGCCCAAAGCCCGGCAGGGAGCGCAGACTGATTTTGGGGAGGGTGTTGTTCACAATTCTCAGTCTGGATGGTTGAAACAAGGAAAAGGCAGTGAACAGCACATTTGCAGTGCCCTGTCCCCTCAGCCCCCAGCACTGCAGCTGTGCTCCTGGGGTCCTCTTCCCCCTGGGTCATCAGGCACCCCCACCAGCCAGGAGCAGCTTGTGGCACATACAAGGCACGCTGGGATGCCAAGCAGAGGCAGAAACTCCCAAAAGATGAACCCCATTTATGAACCCACCCCAGGAGGGGAGGGAGGAGGTCTCATGTGTGCAGGCCCTAGAACAGGACCTCCTTTCCCCAGCATGGCTCAGACACACTGGGCTGTTCAGGGACACCATCTCCCACTCGCACTCACCCCGTGATTTCTTCACCATTTCTACCAAGAAGGCTGCCAACGAGACCGTTTTTGCCGAGGAGGCCATTTTTGCCAATGAGAAGCTCAAGGACGGTGTCAAGGAGAGTATCAACAAGGCCGTCCTTGCCAAGGAGACCATCAATGACACCACCTTTGCCAAGGAGACCACCAAGGATACCATCTTGGTCAAGGAGACCACCAACTACACCACCTTCGCCGAGGAGACCACCTAGGAGACCACCTCCCCCAAGGAGACCGTCTCCTCCAAGGAGGCCACCAAGGAGACCATCTCCCCCAAGCAGACCATCTCCTCCAAGGAGACCTCCAAGAACTCCTTCTTTGCCAAGGAGACTGCCAACAGCACCATCTTTGCCAAGGAGACTGCCAACAGCACCATCTTTGCCAAGGAGACTTCCTACAGCACCATCTTTGCCAAGGAGACTTCCAACAGCACCATCTTTGCCAAGGAGGCTTCCAACAGGACCATCTTTGCCAAGGAGACTTCCTACAGCACCGTCTTTGCCAAGGAGACTGCCAACAGGACCATCTTTGCCAAGGAGACCCCCAACTACTCCGTTCGGGCCAAGGAGACCGCCGAGCAGATTGCCACCAAGGAGACCAGCTGGAGGTCTCTGGGGAACACCTTTGGCTGGTGAATCTCCAAAATCTGAAGAACAGGATGAGACGTCACTGTGAGCTACATGGACTCAGCACACAAGGTGTGCCAGACTGGCTCTTCCCTCCCCTCCCCTGTCCCTCTTTGTACAAATGATGTGGTGGCACCAGCTGCGGTAAAGTAACTGAAGTGCCATCTCCGAAGTGCTTTATAAATGCAAATTACCTGCAGTGCCACTACTGCTGGGCAGATCCGCACCAGCTTCTGATTTTTGAGCATGGTCAAGAGACAAAAAGAGAAGAACTGGCCTCAAAAGAAGGATAAATCCTGTCTCTTACATACACTTACCATTCATATTTGCTTTAGCAACCAAGGACGAGATTCCAAGTCCTTGTGAAGGAATCAGCAAGCTGTTGAGGAGGACAACAGTCCACAACACCGACATCTTCGGTCCTGACAGCTGTGGGAAGTGATTGCCATGAGTGCAGTGCTGGGAGAGTGAGCACGAGCCCGTGGAGGGAAGAAAAAGAAGGGAGGGAGGAGAAAGAAGGAAGGAAGGAGAAAGAAGTAATGGCTGTCAGGGAAGACAAAATCGGGGAGGAAGCTGCTGGCACCTCTCCTGCCTCCTCATCACACTGGTGGTGCTTTCCTGCAGGAGGAACCAGAATGTCAACACCAGTTACTCCAAAGACTGATGGCCAGAGGAGCCAAGGGGAGAGTGAGGAGCTGTTGGGATGTCCCTGTTGGGACCCCCCCAGTGCTGGTGAGCAATGGTGTGACTGAGTTGTGTGATCTGGGGTGCATCCATCCTGGATGGGGATTTCTCCAAGAAACAAATCCTGCATGCCACAGAATGGGAAAATGACATTTCTGACAAGATGATTGTCTCTAGAAGAAAAGCAACATCATCTACAAAATACAAATGCACCAACATATCTAGCAAGGAGAGAACCTCCAGGGTGAATGTCATGATTTCTGCACAAACATCAGATTCTGAGGCTTCTCTCTGCATGGAAACACCTGATAGAGTTGTAGGAAAAAGAAAGTAAACTTTAACATTTCAGTATCATTGAAATGTTTCTGTGGGACCTACAACTTGAAGTAGCTTCTTTTTCTTTTCTAAAGAACCAAAATGAACTTCATTGCTCTAAATCTATTTAAATGTAAATAACTCATCAAAAAGGGATCAAAACAAGTGTGAGAGGTCTAATTCACCTTAGCTAGAAATCTATGGCAGATAATCGAGTAATACCAAAGATAATTTAAGTGATAATTGTTTATGAAAACCCTGAAATACCCTTTCTTCTGCAAAGACTGCAGATCCAATGAACACACACATCTTTTCTGGAGAAACTTGCACTGAAAGGCACCATTTACTTCTCTGAGTATAATTCAGGCAGGCAGCAGGCAAGAATAACAATTTTTGTTAAAAGGCCAACACTCCCAAAGGAGCACTGAGGCTTTGTAGAGGCAGAAGCAAGGAGCACACTTTTTGAGGAATAAGTTTGCTCTTACCTGACCAAGGTCTCTCTTCAGCCAATGTCCCTGTCTTCTGAAGATCATTGGGATGCAGGATCTTCATATATAGAGCTTCACAGCAGGAAAAAGGCAGGTGATGTCATTTGGGACATCCAAAATAATTGGTGGGGAGCAAAACAAACAAGGTCTCGTTTCTGGTGACTTCCACTGCAAATATTTCCTTGGAGATATTAGGAGTTAGGTAAATCATTGAGCAACGCCCTGTGGGGGTACACAGGACGGAGAGCACTACCAATTTAATTAGCATGTCCAGTCTGATAACCAGAATGCCTTGGCAGACACAAACAGAAGCTTGAAGATTACAATCTGAGTGGATTAAAACCCAGGTGCCAGGAAGAAGAAGATTGAATCACCCTCTGCAAGCAAGAAATGTTTGTAAAATGCATGAGTTTGTCTTTGTAATGTTTAAACATGGTAATTATAGCAAGAGATTACTAACCCTATGGAATAGTATATGAGGATTTTGGAAACCTTAGTAAAACCGAATTCTGATCCCAAATCAGCCCTCCCATCTCTCTAAATCACTGATAACGACCTGTAGATGCAGACCCAGCCAGCTCTAGTTTGGTACATCATCCTTTCAGCCTGTCAAGATGTGGATGTGGCTGAGATGTCATGCCCTGATAAAATGTCTTTCTTTTTTTTTTCCTCTAAATAAAATTGATGTTCTGACTAAAAAATGTGTCAAAACACTGGCCACCCCTGGCTGCTCATATTTCTGCAGTTCTCAGGGCTGCAGTAGTGAGCAGTAAGCCCTTGTGTGGGGATGTGCCAGATGTTATGATAAATGAAGGACCAGGCAGCACCTTTTCCAGTGTAAAGACAGACTGTGGAGACAGTAACAGAGCCAGGTAGTCCCTGTCCAGGCACCAGGACATACCCATCATTCCCATCCTACTTGCCTACAGAAGCAAGCAGCAGCAGGTCTTTGGGGCAGGGAAAAGAAACCTTCCTCCATGGGCCCCAGACCAAACGTGGTCCCCATGCATGGAGCACATCCTGACAAGCACAGCAAAAGCTGTCTGTGCTGAAGAGAGAATGCACCAGCTGAGGGGACTGGGGTGAACCCTTCACTCCCTGACAACTGGAGTGGATGGCAACGGCTGCTCCCCAGCTCTGCTGAAAAATAATCCAGAAAAATTGCTTGCTCAGTGTTAATACTTTCTGTAAACTTGGAAATAAATATTTCCAGCAGATTAGCCAGCTTTGGACACACATTATTTCCAGCTTTGAAAAAATACCTTAGTTAAAAGCCAAGGAAGGGGTGGCAAAGATATCAAAGCACTGAAGGAGTTGTCACTCTCCTTGCAACCTGATCAGCCAGGACCTCTGGAGCACAAAGCCTGGCTGTCATGGTGAGATCATGACCTTTGATAAGATGGACGAGGGTGTTAACAAGATGGTATTAAGTAATCATCCATCCTGAATCGCTTCATACTCCAAGAACCACTGTCCAAAACCTGAATTAGCAGGAAGACAGCCCCGATACTGGTCAGTGCACGGGGAAGGGGCAGGGTGGCAGCTCTGGGAATAGCTTCTGAGCAGTGACCTTTCAGGCATGACAGTAACTTGGCCTCTCCCCAGCAGCTGCTGAATGCAGAGGTCTCTGACCATTGGATATTTTGGAAAAACCGAAGCAGACTCCCATGAAGAGAATGACATGCTGATGTCCAGGTCTCGCTAAAGTGACTTTCAAAGCCCCAAGAACACAAAGCCAAATTACTGGGTGAGGATAGAAACATGGAGTAAGCCAGAACGGATTTGGTCAAAGGGAGAAAAATAGGACTAGTGTGAACAGACAGGTTTGCCTCAGTTCTGTGTGCTGGGATCATCTGAAATGAAGCTGTGAGGCAAACTGTAAGGGGCACGTATTCCCAAGAAGAGTCTGAGACCTTGACATTAGCAGGCTCCAGTCAGAGCAGGCTGGGGGAAACATCCCAGCTGTGGTTGGAAAAGGAGGTGGATCTGCTCTGCTCTCCCATCAGTCAGACATGGCCCATCTGCCTGAGGAAACCAAGGTTTGTCCTGCCATCCCTCTGGGACCACTGAGAGACGGGTACATCCCTGCTGCTGGGGGATCAGGGCTTCTGGGTCCATGTGGGGCTCCAGGGAACGGCACTGGACAGGGCTGCACATCCACCCCAGGTCACCAGTACCAGTGACATGTGGCTTGGCAGCACAGCTGCTTCATGAAAAATTAACTAGGTGCTCCCTGAGATTCCCAGCCTCGAATTCTCTGGGAAAGCTGTGGACAGATATTCTGATTCATTTTTTTGCTCTGCTCAAAGGATTGAGACTCAAACCCTTTAATTTGTTTGTTAGCTAAAGCAAGAACAATAAGGGAGATCTGGCCCGTGCTTGCAGTGACATGAAGAGAGGCATCACAAACCCCAGTTTTCATGGGGAGATGGTTTTACAGCTCCTTCCTCACTGTTGAGAACTCCCAAGGAGAATGATTCCTTACACATGATGCAGAACAAATCCCTGTGGAGAACAGACGGGGTTCTTGGAGCCTGCCTCCCCAGCAGGTTTTCCTGGGAGTAATTTCCTAAAAACACAGCAGTCTTTCCAAAGATATCCTTGATTCAGTGCCAGCTTCCTGTCACCAGGAAAAGATGTTCAAATCATGTCAGCTCAATGAAGTCAGGATCAAAGCTGTTTATTGACTTACTAATGACAAGAAATTATCCAGGAGTCAGTGAGTTACACACTCAGGATCAATATCAGTGGAGCAGCTGATAAATACCAGCACCAGCCCAAACCTAACTCCTTCTGGGGTCCTAATCCCTGGGCACCCTCCCCACCCCTCACAGCACGTGCGTCCTGGGAGCTGGGGGTCACTTTCTTGCACCCCCGTCTTGTGGGACGTGTGGATGATGGATCCTGACAATGTGATTTATTTAGGGATCAGCTTTTTCAGGGGACACAGCCTCTGCCCAGCCATGCCCAGCTGGATCTGACAAGTGCACACTAAGACAGTCTCACTATGGGGTNTGGATTAAAACCCAGGTGCCAGGAAGAAGAAGATTGAATCACCCTCTGCAAGCAAGAAATGTTTGTAAAATGCATGAGTTTGTCTTTGTAATGTTTAAACATGGTAATTATAGCAAGAGATTACTAACCCTATGGAATAGTATATGAGGATTTTGGAAACCTTAGTAAAACCGAATTCTGATCCCAAATCAGCCCTCCCATCTCTCTAAATCACTGATAACGACCTGTAGATGCAGACCCAGCCAGCTCTAGTTTGGTACATCATCCTTTCAGCCTGTCAAGATGTGGATGTGGCTGAGATGTCATGCCCTGATAAAATGTCTTTCTTTTTTTTTTTCCTCTAAATAAAATTGATGTTCTGACTAAAAAATGTGTCAAAACACTGGCCACCCCTGGCTGCTCATATTTCTGCAGTTCTCAGGGCTGCAGTAGTGAGCAGTAAGCCCTTGTGTGGGGATGTGCCAGATGTTATGATAAATGAAGGACCAGGCAGCACCTTTTCCAGTGTAAAGACAGACTGTGGAGACAGTAACAGAGCCAGGTAGTCCCTGTCCAGGCACCAGGACATACCCATCATTCCCATCCTACTTGCCTACAGAAGCAAGCAGCAGCAGGTCTTTGGGGCAGGGAAAAGAAACCTTCCTCCATGGGCCCCAGACCAAACGTGGTCCCCATGCATGGAGCACATCCTGACACGCACAGCAAAAGCTGTCTGTGCTGAAGAGAGAATGCACCAGCTGAGGGGACTGGGGTGAACCCTTCACTCCCTGACAACTGGAGTGGATGGCAACGGCTGCTCCCCAGCTCTGCTGAAAAATAATCCAGAAAAATTGCTTGCTCAGTGTTAATACTTTCTGTAAACTTGGAAATAAATATTTCCAGCAGATTAGCCAGCTTTGGACACACATTATTTCCAGCTTTGAAAAAATACCTTAGTTAAAAGCCAAGGAAGGGGTGGCAAAGATATCAAAGCACTGAAGGAGTTGTCACTCTCCTTGCAACCTGATCAGCCAGGACCTCTGGAGCACAAAGCCTGGCTGTCATGGTGAGATCATGACCTTTGATAAGATGGACGAGGGTGTTAACAAGATGGTATTAAGTAATCATCCATCCTGAATCGCTTCATACTCCAAGAACCACTGTCCAAAACCTGAATTAGCATGAAGACAGCCCCGATACTGGTCAGTGCACGGGGAAGGGGCAGGGTGGCAGCTCTGGGAATAGCTTCTGAGCAGTGACCTTTCAGGCATGACAGTAACTTGGCCTCTCCCCAGCAGCTGCTGAATGCAGAGGTCTCTGACCATTGGATATTTTGGAAAAACCGAAGCAGACTCCCATGAAGAGAATGACATGCTGATGTCCAGGTCTCGCTAAAGTGACTTTCAAAGCCCCAAGAACACAAAGCCAAATTACTGGGTGAGGATAGAAACATGGAGTAAGCCAGAACGGATTTGGTCAAAGGGAGAAAAATAGGACTAGTGTGAACAGACAGGTTTGCCTCAGTTCTGTGTGCTGGGATCATCTGAAATGAAGCTGTGAGGCAAACTGTAAGGGGCACGTATTCCCAAGAAGAGTCTGAGACCTTGACATTAGCAGGCTCCAGTCAGAGCAGGCTGGGGGAAACATCCCAGCTGTGGTTGGAAAAGGAGGTGGATCTGCTCTGCTCTCCCATCAGTCAGACATGGCCCGTCTGCCTGAGGAAACCAAGGTTTGTCCTGCCATCCCTCTGGGACCACTGAGAGACGGGTACATCCCTGCTGCTGGGGGATCAGGGCTTCTGGGTCCATGTGGGGCTCCAGGGAACGGCACTGGACAGGGCTGCACATCCACCCCAGGTCACCAGTACCAGTGACATGTGGCTTGGCAGCACAGCTGCTTCATGAAAAATTAACTAGGTGCTCCCTGAGATTCCCAGCCTCGAATTCTCTGGGAAAGCTGTGGACAGATATTCTGATTCATTTTTTTGCTCTGCTCAAAGGATTGAGACTCAAACCCTTTAATTTGTTTGTTAGCTAAAGCAAGAACAATAAGGGAGATCTGGCCCGTGCTTGCAGTGACATGAAGAGAGGCATCACAAACCCCAGTTTTCATGGGGAGATGGTTTTACAGCTCCTTCCTCACTGTTGAGAACTCCCAAGGAGAATGATTCCTTACACATGATGCAGAACAAATCCCTGTGGAGAACAGACGGGGTTCTTGGAGCCTGCCTCCCCAGCAGGTTTTCCTGGGAGTAATTTCCTAAAAACACAGCAGTCTTTCCAAAGATATCCTTGATTCAGTGCCAGCTTCCTGTCACCAGGAAAAGATGTTCAAATCATGTCAGCTCAATGAAGTCAGGATCAAAGCTGTTTATTGACTTACTAATGACAAGAAATTATCCAGGAGTCAGTGAGTTACACACTCAGGATCAATATCAGTGGAGCAGCTGATAAATACCAGCACCAGCCCAAACCTAACTCCTTCTGGGGTCCTAATCCCTGGGCACCCTCCCCACCCCTCACAGCACGTGCGTCCTGGGAGCTGGGGGTCACTTTCTTGCACCCCCGTCTTGTGGGACGTGTGGATGATGGATCCTGACAATGTGATTTATTTAGGGATCAGCTTTTTCAGGGGACACAGCCTCTGCCCAGCCATGCCCAGCTGGATCTGACAAGTGCACACTAAGACAGTCTCACTATGGGGTCATGAGGTCAGTCAAACTCTTGGAAAGCCAAAGGAAGGAAGAGAGACCCCAGGAAGCTCAGCACCCTGCTGCTCCCTCTCCCCCATTCCCACTGAGTCCTGGCCACAGTGGGGATTGGGGATTGCAGCCACAGAGTCCCCACTCCTCAGGCCTCAGCGACAGGCATGTCCAGCACCAGCATGTTCTTGGATTTAACAGCAAAAAGCACCTGGGTGGGATTTAACAGCTGATTGCGTGTTTGTGTGTGAGGGACTAATGGCACAAAGTCCAGAGGTGGCCCAGGGTATGGCAAAGCCACCATGGCAGCGTCCCCACCTTGCCCCCACTGATGCTGCAGGCGCTGCCCAGCAGGTCAGACAGGATCCCTCCACACAGGACCCCTGAAACAAATAGGAGACACTGTCAGAGACAGCTCAGCTGTGGTGGGCACTGCCAGCATCTCCAGATTTCCCTGCCTACCAAAGGATTTTGGGAATACTCAGAGCGAAAATCAACAGTGTGGGAATTCTTGGGTTTGTGTATTTTAGTTTAGTCTCTACTTTTGGCATACTTCCCACATGAGTTACGTAGATAAATGGATGCTGCAAGGTGGGGATTTTTACTGCCATTTCAGCTGTGTTTAGGTGTGGTTTGATTTCTGGAGATTTCAGAAAGGCAAAGAACTGTGATAGCAAGGGGGTTTGATTCTGAGGACAGGAGCAATGTTCCAAGAGGTTTCAGAGAACTGTCTGCATCCTTTGCAGTGCTCTGTCCTTGCAGGCACATCCCTCCTGCCTCTGAAGCCTGGGCAGACCGAGCCCGGCTGGAGGCACTGCCCAGCACTTCCCCCCTCCAGGTCCACTGCAATGGAATTGCTGCCAAGTAACTCTTTTAGCAGAGCCCCTGACAGTCCTGGGGACAGGAGGAATGTGCCAGGTTCCTACCCCACAGGTGCCACACCCGGGAGAGTTCCTGGTGGCCAAAACGCTCCCACGAATGCCCATTGTACGTTGGGAGCAGGGATCACTTCTGAGCATTTGTACCTGCGAGAAAACGGTTTAGGAGGCTGATTTATCATTTGTTATTCCTTGAAATATTATTCCTTGAAATAACATTTTCATTTTCAAGATACACTTCTGGTGGGAGCAGAGCTTTGAGGTTGCCAGACCAGTGCAGATCCCACCCACAAATGTCAGGAGCCTCCACTGTTGGTTACACAAACCAAGGCTTGCCTCAGTTTTTTCTGTCCCTGGCTGAACTGGGTTATTCTGGATTAAACCTGCCATAAGCTGAGCGAAGAGCAGGGCCAGATCCCCACGGGTATCTGGCTAAAATGGACTGACTTTACGATGTGTTAGGGGGCTGCAAGTCTGCCCTCTGACAAGCCTTTGGGAATCAGGTGCTCAACCCCAAGGGCTGCTCGGTCTGAGCATCACATCCCTACCCGCCAGGCTGGGACAAGGAGGCTTCCAGCAGCACCATTGCATTTGCTGCAAAACCCCAGGAATGGCTGGAAATGCTGCTTTTCACCAGTCTGAAAGCTCCTTTGTGTGGCAAAACTGTGAAATCTGTTACAGTGTGCTGTGAAGAAGGAGGAGGTGGAGGAGGTGGAGGAGGAGAGGGAGGAGAGGAGGAGGAGATGATCTCTGGGAAACAAGGATGGGAGGAGGATGGGACTTACCAGAGCTGGCAGCACTCTCTGAAGGGTGCTGTGAAGGACCTTGCTCATGACTTGGGTTGCACGCTGGGCAGGGAGAATACATCACCCTCAGAGCCCTCATGCACCCAGCACTAATTATTTATTGAAGATCAAAAGGTGGGAAAGTCACTCGCTAAAGAAATTGATCTGGTACGGATTAGGGCAAAAATTGCCTCGTGTCTAATAAAATGTGTTTTCTCTCTTTGCAAACCTTTTCTCAAGAATGCCATCTTCTGGTTTTAAATGAAGCTGAAGGTTTTCATCCCTAAAAGAAGCTGTGACAGTCTGGGAGTACAAAGCAGACAAATATGCACATTGCATGGAATAGCACAACTAGAGCTGGTCTGAATTTGTCCATAAAACCTTTGTTTAGTGGAAAAAAAGAACTGCAAAAAGTATTTGTGTGCTGTAGAAATCCAAACCTGTAGACTGAAACATCTAACAGTGCTGTTACCTGCCCCTGAGCAATTGTCAATCCTGGCAAACCAGTGATGTGTCCTTCGGGACTTACCTGCTGGGGGGTTGGTTCTAACACTGACAAAGGTGATGTGGGAGTTCCTGGGGCTGAACCTCGGGGTGCCCATGGTGTCCTGCCCCAGCTAACTCTCAGGTTTGCAACCAGAGTGATTTCCATTTTTCCTTCTGTAAAGCTGCTCAGAGCAAAGTTTGGTCAGCACAAGATAAACCCCCGGGGACAAGTGAGCCCCCCAGATCCCCCAGCCATGCCCCCCATGGGCACTGGCTCCCATTAATTAACCTTTTCCCAGTAATTCTCATTTGGACTAGGCCATGAAGAGCCCTGACCCAGGGGAGAACACCAGAAAGATCCCTGGAAACAGAAACTTTTCACTCTCAGTCTGAAGGAAAGACAGGGGGAAAGAGCTGGGTGAAGGGCAACAGTCAGAATCTGATGCCCAGGATTTGATGCTTACAGCAAAGTCACCTCTTGCTGATATTCTCATATGCTTTTTCTTCCCCTTCTTGTTCAAACTTTCAATTTAAATCTCCTTTTAAATAGATGAAAAGAACATGTTTATTCCCAATGAAAAGTCACACTCATTTCGAAAAAATTTTGAAAATTTTTGGTCTAGTTTTGAAAAAAATCAGGAAAAAATTGTTTTGGCATTCAAAACATCTCCATGCCCCTGTCCAGCATGGATCTGGGGGATGGAGGGCTGGCTCTGATCCCCAGAAATTCGGGGGTTTCATTGGACAGCATGGACAGCCCCCCACACTGCAGAGCTATGACACCTGCCCCGGATGGTGCTGAGGCTGGAGCTGATGTGCTTTGTTACAGTTTACTTTAAGTTACAGTTTCTCCATGTGTTTGTAGACACAACCATGCAGAAAATCACCAGCTTTAATATCCCACTTGTTAGTGGGGAGTGATTCGTGGCTGCCTCCGGGCTGACACTTCCCAACCTCCCACTTTTATTTGCCTGTCCCCTGTTCCGGGCTCAGTGCGAGGCTGCAGCTCATCACTCAGCCAGAGATGGCTTTCATGGGCTTGGTGTTGGGCTTTTTTTTTTTCACAGCTTCCTCCGCTGTTTTCTGCAGAACATCAATCCCATTCAGAGCAGCTGAGACTGCTGGAGAATTTGCAGAATATGAGGAGTTCAGCACAGACCCCCGAGGGAGGAGCCTGTGCTGGAGGGCGAGGGGTTGCAGCATTACCACTGTATCATATAAAAAAATCTCTATTAACATATCCCATCCCAACACACCCAGGGCCCCTCCTGATCTTCTGCAGAGAGGTAAGGAACAGTCAGTCCAAAAAACCTGACTGAGAAAGAGGAGAATTGAAAGAATTAAAGGGCTGGGTGATACTGTTGTGTGAGCTGGTCCCTGAGGGTTTCCAACATCTGCCAATACAAATAATTTCACTGATAAATCTGAAAGTCTGGGTAAGCTCTCAGTCTCGGGTCCCAGGTGAGAGCTCCCAGCCAACAGAGACTTGTGCACCAAATCTGAAGGAAAAACCTCATCTGCTTAATTACATGATACTGACAGAAGTGGGAGCAAGAAGGAACCTAAGATGGGCAGCGGTAAATTCTGCTCTTGGAGACACACAGGTAACTGTGACTCTTGGAGGAGCAGCTCCCCAAAGGTTCATGGGGTTGTGCAAACACTGGGGGAGGACATGGGCTCAGCTGGGGGATAACCCAGGGAAAATTGTGATGACCTCACTAATATTCTTACTGTTTTCTGGCAGGGTTAGAGTGAGGAGGAGAAGAACCTTCACCCACCCAGAGAATGGGTTCCTCAGCCCCAATCCTGTCCTAATTCCACGTGGGAGATGCACACATCCCACCAGACTGCAAACAGGCTGCACAGAACCCTCCTCCAAGGGGCTGCTGTCCCTTTGGCTACCCCTGAGACTTGTGGCCACCCCTGTGTCCTCCCCATCCCCTCCTGGGTACCCTACCCAGCAGGACCCAGCTCTGGGAGCTCAGCCTGGTGAGGTAATGCAGCACAAAGTAATTTATTTCCTCTTTTCATTTCTGTATAAAACTTGTCATGAGGTTTAATCCGTCATTACCTCCCTCCCAGAGCTGTGCTCGCTGGCCCGCTGCTAAGCCCAGACAAGGAGATTTACATCTTATCTAACAGGAGTGTAAGATTTATGGATAACTCCCGACAAGGAGCACATCATGCCAGAAAGACACTTTTGTGCTAGTAACTTGATCAGTCATTATGCTGTGAGTTGACATCTAATTAAGCCTCCACAGGCATCATCAGGTCCAGAACAGCTCTTCAGGAGGAGAAAATCCACCTCTAAGCACCATGGTGGCAGCTTATCCCCAACCCTTGCACTGCTGGAAGAGATAATAACCCTCCCCAGAAAATCCCCCGTCTCAGGGAGAGCTGGCAATATCACCTGCACGGGAAAAGGGAATCAAGGGGCAAATTCCCAACTGCTGCTCTAAAACACAGCAAAGACTCATTTCTCAGAGACTTTCCCAGGCTGTGTCCACGTCCCTACCAAAGTCAGATCCCACAAAACACCACCCGTGGCCGCAGGGGATTCGCCTGAGGGTTACAACCTTCTCAATGGATTTACTTTTCTGACCACATTTCTTGCCTCTCAATGGGCTGCCTACATCAGCATGGAAGTGTAAATCTGCTCTCCCTTGGCAGGCTGCTCGATCTTCATATTTTCTCTTGACACTGCTTCCAGGGTGCCTTCGATGGAAATACACAGCGTGGCTGGAATGCTGCTGTTCTTGGCATTTCCTTGTCATGCTGAGCAGGAGAGTAACACAGTGCTGGGGAGAGCCAAGGGCTTTGAACGTGTCGAGATGCACCTGGAACCAGCAGCCGGTACCTCACGTCACTGATGCACAAAGGACAATGGCTGCTGCCCAGGCTGCAGGTGTTTCAACAAGCCCTGAACACCTCACCCCACTGCCAAGGCAGTCAGACCAAAATGGGCAAGTCAACCCTCTCTGGGAGACTGGTCATGCTGAGGTCAAAACACTGTCAGAACACAAAGGGGAGCTGGTAAGGCTGTGCAGGGTGTGTGTGTGTGTGGTGTTTGCAGGTGGCCCAAGCCCTATGCTCCAGGCCAAAAGGAAGCCAGAAGAACATGATGGATATCAAGCACAGGAAGGAGAGGAGCTCCTATTGCCTCCCATGAAGGGTTTCACTGTTTGTAGAGATATTATCAAAGAGAGTGGATGCCACTGACTATATTGTCAGCCAATTGTAATAAATATTGCCAGTGGCTTTTTATAGGGAATAGGTTTAAGAAAGGAAGGGATTATTGCACATGGGCCATTTCAGATTTTCTGTCTGGTCTAAAACTTACCCTAAAGACTCACTCAGCCCTGATGGAACCAGAGAATGTCCTTAATAAATTCCCAGGATCTCCTTCAGGTCATGTCCTAGTCTCATCCCTTCTGGTCTGAGCTGCCCAGCTGAGAGAGTGACACAAACCACAGCAGCCTCTCATAGAACCCTGGAATAGTCTGGGTTGTGAGGGACCTTAAAGCTCATCCAATTCCAAACCCCTGCCATGGGCAGGGACACCTTCCTCTACACTTTTCCAAGTCTTATCCAGCCTGACCATAACTTCAAGGGATGGGGCAGCCACAGCTTCTCTGGGCAACTTATGCCAGGGCCTCACCGCCCTGCAAGGGAAGAATTTCTTCCTAATCTCTAACATAACCCTGCACTCTGTCAGTTTAAAGCCACTGCCACTTGTCCTGTCATTCCATGACCTATTCACAAGTCCCTCTGCAGCTCTCTTGGAGCCCCTTTAGGCACTGGAAGGGGCTCAAAGGTCTCCCTGGAGCCTTGCCTTCTCCAGGTTGCACATCCTGAGCTCTCTCAGCGTGTCCATGGCAGAGGTGGACACGGAGGTGTTGGCCCTGTGGTGTTCAGAAGAAAGGTGGCTGCAGAGCAAAGAAATCCACGTTTGCTTTCTAACGCTGTTTGATTTCTTGGCACCCTCCACCCAGAGGCCTTTCTTTGTGCTCCTCAGGAACAGCACAGTGAAGACAAGCTGCCCCAGCACCTGCTGTTCAATCCTTCACCTCGCCAGGTCAACGGCCAAAGTAATCAATTCGATGGGGAAACAATAAAAATGGTACAGAAAACAAAGCATCCCCCCAGTGTCCTGGTTCCCAGCCCTCTTTGCCAATTCCTGCCCCATCAGCTTTGGTTGGGAGGATATATAAAACCAGTGAAGTTTCTCAGTGTGGCCACAGCAAGACACAGACTGAGTCAGAAGAATGGGAAGACCAGCCAGGAGAGGTAAAGATGCTTTTGCAAACTGAAAAACTTGATACAGGCATTGCTCCTGCTTTTGTGTGTCTCCATAAGGGTCAGCACTCACCAGAAGCAATGTTTTCTGCAAAGACTGAGATAAATATGTATGTTTTCTGCAGGTTAAACTTTCTGAATTACTTGTTTTCATTACATTGTAAGAGCATTACAGACATTATAAACGATTCCCAAATGTTTTTCAGAGACAGATAACACTTTCACCTTTTCATTTGACTTTATAACTCCTCCATAACTTCCATTCCTTCCTCTATTAATTTTAGGCTCTGTTTATTTGCTGTTTTTATACCAGCTGTGTCCATTCTGTGCTCCTCAGTAAGTGAGATATCCCTGCAGGCACTGTTCTAGCTCACAAGATTGCAAAGGCTTTTCAGGCTGAGCCTTCTGTCAGTGCTTTTAAAACACAACACGAGAGCTGTGGGTTGTTAATGCACCAAAGCTGACAAGCTCCACACCACAACCCCAGTCAAGGAGCAGGTCTGTGGCTCTGTGCTTCAGTGGCCAGGCAAGGGCCATGTTGTTCTGACCAGGCTGCTGTGGGNGGCACCAGAATCTCATGCCCACTACTCAGCTTACTTGCTTTACCCCCTGCCCATTGCTAGCAGCAGGGGGCTTGGAAGGGATGGAAATGGGTTTCAGTCTGTCCATCAGGACACAAGCTCCATAGGCTCTCATAAAACATCTGTCCTGTTTCACAGTTGCTGAAGTTTCAAAGCCACACGCAGAGTCAGTTCTCAGGAAGGACCTCATGGCCCCGCCAGCCCCAGACCCATCTCCCACCTCCCCAAGTAGGTGAGTTACCCTCTCTTGCCCAGGCTTTACTGCCATACCCCTGCTTCACACTGGTGTTTGAATATTGTCACAAAGGACACTTTGCCAGCAAGAACAAAAACCCTCCTGCAGACCAGGAGGCTTAGAAATGAGGTCCTGGCTCCTTTGTTGGTGCCCAGCGTTAGCAGAGCCCTTGCTGCTCTCAGGGTGTAGATTTATCTGTGGAGATCTCATGAACTTCTGGGGTTTCTCAGGGTCTGTGCTGGTCTCCCAACACCTTCCTTTCTGCTCCAGCGGGAACCAAATTACCTCTGTCAAAGTTGACAAGCTTTCCCTGACCCTGATTCCTGACACCGGGATGCGGCTGAGCATCGAGGTGGACCTCGGCATCACATCTGCCCCGTGAGTGGAACCAGCCCAAGCTCCTGGCTGCAGTGACTAGGCACCTGCAGGAGCAAGGGTGGCCTGGGGGGAGTGTGGCCAGGAGCACTCCCCAGCTCCAGCCTCCTCCTCTCCTCCCTGGCACAGCTCAACCACCAAGGAGATGAAGCTGTCCATCCTGGCAGACCTCCACGTGGAGATGAACCCCGAAGAAAACCTGGAGCTGGTGACCTCTGACTGCAAACCCACCCTGGAGGAGGTACAGAGCACCNCCCAGCTCACACCACCAGGTCACCCGACTGTGGCGGCATCCTCACGCCCTCTGGACTGAGATACCGTAAGTGCAGGCCCACATCTCCTGTGCCAGCAGCAGGGAGAGCAGGCAGTGGCATCTTCCACTCTGGTGGTGAAACACCAAACGCTGGCACCAGAATCTCATGCCCACTACTCAGCTTACTTGCTTTACCCCCTGCCCATTGCTAGCAGCAGGGGGCTTGGAAGGGATGGAAATGGGTTTCAGTCTGTCCATCAGGACACAAGCTCCATAGGCTCTCATAAAACATCTGTCCTGTTTCACAGTTGCTGAAGTTTCAAAGCCACACGCAGAGTCAGTTCTCAGGAAGGACCTCATGGCCCCGCCAGCCCCAGACCCATCTCCCACCTCCCCAAGTAGGTGAGTTACCCTCTCTTGCCCAGGCTTT